>CM035406.1:234785536-234815536 GCA_020310875.1 Ceratopteris richardii | reverse complement strand
TTGGTGCCACTAACCCCATTGATACCAGATAATGACTCTCATGCTCATAGTTCAGACTACTCCCATGAAGGTAGTCCACATGCTTATTACACAGAGTCACCTGAACATAGTGAAATTTACTCGTATCAATATGAGGCACCACCTATGGAGCAAAATTGGGAGCCAGAATACTCCAATGTCATGTACACAAATCCTAACCCTAGGCCCCAATTGAGACAAATGAGACCACAAGCCCCTAGAGGATCTTGTTTCAGATGTCAAGGTGACCATTTCATTCGTGACTGTCCCCACCCACCATCTCCGAGTCAAGGACAGGCTATCACAATACAGGCTTTTTGTCCTGATTGTGGCAAAGACCATCTCCCGAGAGATTGTCCAAGAAACCCCTCCAGTGCACCCAAGATTACACCCATTAATGTGGTAGGCTTAGTGGCAGATTCAAGTTCAAGTAGTAGCAATGTGGCTCCTATACAAGCTGTCACTAGAGCACAAGCCTTAAAACATGATAAACTAGCAGAACAATCAGAGTCGAGTGAATCAGGAGAGCCTAGTAAGAGGAAAACAAGAACATGGAAGGATACCAGAGAGAAGGCCAATCGCAAGTGGAATAAAAAGTTATCGAAACTAGAAGAAAGCTTAAAAGAATCGAAAACAAAAATAGAAGACATTGCATCTCAAAGCCCCTCGCATGTCGAAACTCCATCCACTCCACCTCATCCCACCCCACCACCCATTGTAAATAGACCGCAACCAGGGTCTGTTCTTGCAGATCCAACCCCAGAAGGCTTGGACATGATGTTCAAGGCTTACCAGGCTCGACTTCAAGAAGGGCCTACAGTTGCAAACCTAGACAAGAGTTACCCAAGAGCAGATTTAGAGATTGAACGGATGAAAATGTGCAGGAAAATGGTAGAACAAGCTCAAGCTATACTCGAGACTAGTCAAAAGTTCAATCAAACAAACTCTATCAAACCGGATTTGCATTTCCAAGGCTTACTAGAAAGATTAGAGCAATTGGTAAACAAACCACAAGTTTCTTTACCTCCACAGGCTCAACCAGTTATTGAAAGAGGAAGCTCACCACCAATGGGAGCTTATGTTCCTAATTCCACAGATGCTGGAATACTTCCTTCAATTCAACAGTACTCTCAAGAGTTCTTGCGGGAAATACAAGAAGAGAAATGGGCCAAGGAGAAGGGTAATTCCCCTCCTATTCCTGAGACTGATGATCTTCATGATCAATTTCCCCAAGACATTCCATCTATTTACGGAAATGAAGCAGAACAACAAGAAGATGAAAGGTTAGATTTTGAATCTAATACCTTAGAGGAACTGCCTCAATTTCCAGGCCCATGGGAATCTGAATCTCTTCAGATCAGATCTCCCACAATACTAGTGAGACATGAAGACTCAGTGGTCCCAAGGAACACTGATGTCGTGAAGAACACTAAGGTTCAATGTCGTCTCACTGTAGAAGAGCTGCTCGAAGCAAAACCTGAGCTATGGAATCATGTGAAGGATCAGGTTCCAGAACTTGATTCCAACATGCCAAAAGCAGGCTCTACGCAAAAGGTACCAGAGATACCTCTAGACAAAATAGGGGACATGTGTGAGGGTGAAGAAGGTAATACTTATCTTCCAATCACCTACCAAGGTTACACAACCAAAGCAATCATAGATTCAGGTGCTGGTGTTGCTATTGCAACCACCTCGTTGTGGAAGCGATGGGGCAAACCCACATTAAGACCAACTAGAATGAAGCTTCAAATGGCTGATGGTCATTTTGAAAGACCTCTAGGATTGCTAGAAGGGATAACTCTAACCACTTGTGGTGTAGAGTTTGAGCACACATTTGCTATATGTGACTTTGAGAAAAATAATGTCTATGAGATGATCCTAGGAAGACCCTTCCTACGACAATTGCAAATAGTACAGGATTGGGGAACCAACTCCTTGTACTTGCAGCACTTAGGGGTCACCACCAAGGTCAATTTGAAGGATTACTCCTTCAAAGATGTGCCACCCCTACAGTGGAATCCTATCCACAAAGCGAAAGAAGATTCCATCTCTGTGCATTCTGAAAGTTCACCTGATCCATCATGGTTGCATGAAGATACTCATTTGTGGATGTGCAAGGTCACAGAGGAAGAGGAAAAACGTTTAAAGGCGAGAGAAGAAGGAGCTTCTCAAGAAGATAGACCAGTTAGAGACCCAGCCTACACATCGATGATCTTTCCAGATGAGGAATTTGAGCCTCATGGCTGGCAAGAAATCTTAGCTACCATGGATATTGCAGTCAATGAAGAACAATGGACACCTTATTGTGATGAGGAGGGTTATGATATTTCAGTGTTCATGTGTCAGCCCTTGCTAGAAGAATGTGACCCTAGTGATGTCATAGAAGAAAAAGAGAATGACGATGATCTGGAATCTATTGTGATGGATAGTTGCTTTAACTCAGAGCAGCACTATCTAGAAGATATAGGAGTGTTCACCCAGAAAGAAGAAGAACCTCTCACAAGTATTAAAACGGTAAATTCAAAGGATGGAAGTGAGAGCAGTAAAAAAAAAAAGAAAAGAAAAGCAGTGAAACAAGAAGAGGAGGAATCATTGTTTGAAGTACCAGAAAACTTCAAGAAATATGAAGTTGATGACCGCAAAATTTTGGTACGCATGCCTAAGAGAGAGGCCATCATAGGAGAATCATATGATAATAAAGAAAAGACCAAGAAAATTGTAGTGACCATTGAAGAGAACGAAGAGAGATGCACATACATAGGAGATGACCTAAGTGCAAGAGAAGAAATGGAGCTCGTAGCTCTATTAAGGGAATATAGGGATGTGTTTGCATGGCACTATAGAGACTTGAAAGGGGTAGATCCAAGAATTTGTTCTCATACTATCCCCATGACTGCTGATGCCAAGCCCACCAAACAGAAGCCCTACACATATAATGATACATATGCAGCCAAAATAAAAGAAGAAATTGATAGGCTGATTGAAGCTGGATTCATCTATGAGATTGAGCATACTGAATGGGTGTCTGCCATTGTAGTGGTACCCAAGAAGAACGGGAAGTTGCGATGATCTTCTAGATTTTTGGAGAATATCAAGATATCATCAAGATATATTACCACAAAATCATCTAAATACTCTCAAAAGATATCATTCATCATATGTTGAAAGACTGCTGGAGCATTGGTGAGACTGAATGGCATAACTACATAATTAAAGTGTCCATACCTTGTTCGGAATGCTGTCTTCCATTCGTCTCCTTCTCTGATCCTGACAAGATTGTATGCTCCTTGAAGGTCAATCTAAGTGAAGAACTTTGCTTTTCCGAGGCGTTCCAAGAGCTCTGATATAAATGGTAGAGGATATCTGTTCTTTATTGTGACTTTATTCAGACCACGATAGTCCACACACATTCGAAGAGTTCCATCCTTCTTCTTTACAAATAGGATAGGGGCTCCTGCAGGGGACTTCGAGTGTTTGATAAACCCCTTGACTAGATTCTCATCAATATTCTTACGTAATTCTTGAAGTTCCTCTGGGGATAGTCTATAGATTGGCCTGAAGGGTGGTTGTGCTCCCTCTTGAAGTTTTATGGCACAATCATAAGGTCTATGTTCCGGGAGCATATCTGCATTCTTTTTTTCAAAGACATCTTCAAACCCTTGGTATTGGTTAGGTAGCTTCATTGAATCATCTTTCTTGGGCTCTTGAGTTGGTATGGCATAGATCATATATATCAGTTCCTTCCTTACTGCATGTATGAAGGCTTTGGCTCCAACATATTTTGGGTTCTTCTGGATAACTTGACGGGTGATTTTATTATTCTTCCAATTAATTTTTGGATTATGTTTCTTTAACCACGGCATTCCGATGATAACCATGTTTACTGGACTCGATATTACAGTGAAACATATGTGTGAATCATGGTCACCAAGATGTACTCTTAGTGGTATGGTTTCCATGGTTATATTCCCCGATGCTAGAGGCCATCCATCTACTACTTCAGCTACTACTGGTCTATTCTTCCGAAGTACTGGAATTCCATGTTTCTTAACGAGTCCTTCATCAATGAAACATGAGGAGGCTCCTGAATCTATCAGAGCTATAAGAGAAAGAGTCTTCTCAGACATGATTAATTTGACAGGGGCAAGACATGTTTCTATGGGAATGGCTCGAATTATGAGACCCTTTCTGATAGCATGGTCCGACTGTACGGTCTCTTTTACAACTGGACTTCCTCGTTTCCCTGCTCTACAAGGGTGGCTTCGATTTTGGAGTTTGTTCTCTTATTGGGATAATTATATGCAATGTGGCCAGGGTTTCCATTAGCACGTCAATCATCATGCAAACCGAAGAAGGACCATATGAAGCTGGAACCAGTATACCCAGGGCTACTATTTTACTCGCTGAGTCCCATCCGACGGCTCCACTGCCAGAATTTCAAGGCTTCCTAGGACCGATGCCTATTGACGATCCTCCTAGAGGGTATACTGAGAAGATTCATCGTAATTCTCACTGGTTTCAAGGGCTAGCAGGACCATTGTCGGATGTTGAGTTTATATTTGAGGCTAATTTGACTTTTGATGACCATACCTGGGGCAAATATCAGTTTCTCTCAAGAGAATTCGAAGGGCTACAAAACACACAAGACTCAACACATGTTTGGGCAAGAGCCGGCTTCATAGAGTATTTCAGTGACCCTTTGCCTAAACCTGACTTCTACAGATGCTATTACTTAATCACCACTTTGATAGCTTCGGAGAATAAGGACCTGCCAGGCACCTTCATCCTGCCATCCTTAGTGAACGATCCACCATATAAAAGGTTTTATCTTTCTAAAGATTTGATTCGAGCTGCCATCAAGATTCATGGAACCCACACGCCCACAGAGCGAGAAAGGTTAGTTCCAGACCCTATGAAACGTGGGGATGTTACAAAGTGGGAGGAGATTTCAGTGATCACACCTGCGCTTTCAAAACCACTGCGGATATGTATGCAGCATTTTGCTTTCCCCGCTCAGGACAGATTCACAATGCCTCACAAACGAATATGGTTTGGTTTGTATTTATCTTGTATTGGACCCCAAACAATTGATCTAGTTATCTGGATCATTGATCAGATGTATTTAGCACAACATAGATGGGAAAGAAAGAAAGTCATCAATGGATGCTGCGCACTAACTAGAATCGTATATATGTGCTTAGCTTACGATTTAACTATCAAGCGAGCAATGACAAGTGAGGAGCTGAAATCCTTCAAGGGAACAACAAAGAAAGCTAGGAAGCCCAGCAAAGGAAGGGCAGGAAAGCGAATGAGAGGAACTATCCCCTGCCTTCAGGTGCCAGAATCACCCTCACCCCAACCATCTCCAGAGCAGTCTCCGACAGAAGCCACTCCATCTGTACAACCTATTCGCATAAGGTTATCGAGACCAGTTACAACGGAGGGCACTACCAGCACAGTCACTACTCAAGCAGCCACAGTCCCAGGACCTACCACCACTACGGCAGAAGTTCCCACCACTATCGGTGCGGAAGCTTTCTCTTTTCCGATACCCCATTTAGAAGCAGAACAAGCAAATACCACATTTGATTTTGAAATGCAGGATGTATTTTCAAATGAATTTCAGTTTTCAGAAGGCCAGATCTTCTCTCAGGAATATGAAAGGCCTAGCTACCCTACCACACCGTGAGATCAACCACAAGGACAAGTAGTGTCTAGTTCTGAGGAAGAAAGAACAGAAACCGACGAAGACGAAGGCGATGGCGAAGCCAGTCAGGGAACTCATGAATCCCAAGAACATGTGCAAACAGACGAACAAGGACAACAAACCGACACCCAAGGTGACACGAGCACACACGAAGAAGAAACCTTCGAAGCAGGAGCTTATACACTGGCCATTAAAAAGTTATACTGTACTATGGAAAAGGTTTGGGCGCGCAAGAAGTTGACTGACGAAGAGAGCCAAACACTTATAGAACAGGAGCTTGTCTCGGGCGGGTTCAAAGAAGTATATATCAGAGGTTTCAGAGAGCTTGTCAAATCAGTTGGACCCACTGAAGCCTTAAGATATTTGCAGAGAAAACCGCTACCGCAGTATGATCCTCGCAGAATCCATCTACTAAACCAAACCTGGTGAATATATTCGGGTACCCACCGGCGGACAATCTTCAGAACAGTCCAGGGAAGCACGTCTCGTCCCTGAAAGCTCATTGGCAGAGGACACCATTATTGTTGACTCCCCACCCCGTACTACCGCTGTACATACCACCACAGTCGTCGAAGTATCGACCACCCCAACCGCTCCCCCATCACCTCCCATCCATCCAGTCTCCCCCATACACCCCCCTTCTCCCAGGACAACATCCTCTTTCTCTGGTGGAGTAGCAAAAGTCGTCCTTACTCCTATTCAGCCCACAATTCCCGCACCCACTCAACCTAGTCTACCCCCTAACACATCCACTTTTCTATCCAACCCATTTCTCCATCCATCTTTTCCATCCTTGCCCACACCTCCAAGACCCCTTTTCCCATTCCCACCTCCATTAACCTCCTCCCCAGTCTCACCTCCCCGACCCACTGTAACCCCTATTTCCCCTTTCCACCAAGCCGTCCAAGACAACCCCTCTGTAAATTACTCCTCAACCTTTGTAAATCCTGTGTTTACACCCACACACTTACCCATGATCACACCACTATTCACGGTCACCGCACTCGACACCACATCCAGCGATATGGATATATCACCCCCCACTGCACCTCCACTCACTTCATTTGTGGCACCACAATATTTAAGCACACCACAATTTTCCACAATCACCACAGCATCCACTTTCCCACCCCCATTCCCCGTTCCCTTTGCATCTACACCCACTGCATCTTCGCTTAGCACACCATTAATATTATCACCCACCATAGACACAACATTTCGACAGATGTTCACGTGTATGACGCAAGTAAGAGATGAGTTCACATCTCTTGGAAATAATTATCAGCAGCTGTAGAGGACAACCAACGACTTGCAGTCGCAGCTTAATTCATTGTCGATTGAGAATGCCTCACTAAATACCCGGTACCAGGAACTGCGTGAAGCTTACCACAAACTGGAAGCAAAAAGTGAAGAGAAAACCAAAGAGGCCACTGCTGATCTTGACAATTTGTTAAGGGCCCAGACAGTTCACAATGCGACGCTTACACGGAACATGGGCTTACTCAGAAGACACCTCGAAGCAGCAAAGGAAGAGAACTAGCAGATACAAGAGCAGAACAAAGAAAATTTAGAAGCTGCTCTCGATCATCCAGACCAACCATTAAGTCCTAGCCGGTTCAAAGCAGTGCCCTCCGAATCAATGAAAATGTTGCTCGATGATCACATCAGATTGCTCGATGAATACGATCGAATGAACGAAGAATATGAGAAGCTAAAAGACGATCATAAGCTACTCCAGATCAAAGCACGGGCAACACAAGGACTACCAACGCCTGCGGAACCATCTCCTGACATCCTAGAGGAACTCAACGCATTACGGGCCCAGGTATCAACTCTTGAATCGCGGATAGCTATATATGAAGCACCATCAATGCCAGATTCCCCACCAGAGCTCCCTGATGAAGAGAATGTAACCGTTCTGGTGGAGGAAACCTTTGAAGAAGCCTATGAGCCACAACCCATCCCAGGCGGACGAGTCACGGCTGAAGGCCAAACGACTTACGAACTTCCTACTCCCGCATGGATGAAGACAATTGAAGAGCTTGGAACCACCCACTCTGCACGAGTAGAGGCGCAGTTAAACGCAATGGCAATGATTGAGGAAAGAATTCTACAGTCGCCCTACTTTGCTCATTTGGCCCCGCACAGATATATATCAGGGCATGAGTTACAATACAAACCGTATTTCAGGTTAATGGCAGAATATCAGTTAGCCATAGAGAAAGAAATAGGCAAGAAACCATCTCACGCTACTCAATTTGAACCTGAGGATTTGCCACTGGATGCGCAGCAAGGCGAGATCTATCAACCAGACTGGCGTAAAGATCTTTTACAAGAGTATCCTGAGATGATGAGTACTTGGGTAAAGGCACCACTAGATTTGAAATACAACCCATGTTGGGGACCAGTGCCACGTCGCCGTTCCTGGAAGGCATTTGCGATTAAGATACAAAACAACAAGCAATGCCAGGATTGGCTCAACTACCCATACTTCAGGCCACCTACAGGACCACCTATAGGACCACCTACAATCGGATACATGATGGCCACGATTCGCCACTGGATCCCTCTCTTGAAACATATGGACGATATAGCAGCGCACATGACTGTCAAAATCTTTGACATGATGCAGATGGTTTTTAAAGTCTTCAGATGCGTCAAGGCACCCCATGTAAACACCCCGGGCTTTGAGCATTGCAATCTAGATCTTGCATACGATATGAGTACAACGCCATCGCTACGGGTGTGTTACGCCTGGCATTGCAAAATCAAATACTTACCGGCATGCTACAAGCAAACTTTCGAAGAAATGTTCACAACCGGATTCTGGGAATACCATTCAGAAGTGTTCATCAGCAGGCCCACCCACTTGCTTCAATTAGTCACCTGTGAATAGATGGTTTATTCCACACATTATCGACTCCCACCACCTGATGAACCGCAAATTGATTGGGAGAAACTCGAGGCAGATTTGGCCCTAGGCATTCGGATATCAGAACACACCCTCGCTCAAGACCTCCTACAGAACTACATCCGACAGACCGCACAACAAGGTTCTGTCGAGGACGACAGAAGCGAGAGGGAGGGGGGTGTTGGCAGTAGCCAGAGGCATAGAAGACGTGGAAGCATGTAAAGATAGAGCAGGGAGCCAGTCGAATCAATTTTTTCAAAGATTTATGTTTTATAAATATTCTTCAAAACCTCGAACAGTGATTTTCATCACTATTTAACATATGTAACATAGAAAAACCCTTTTTTGTAATCCATAGCTCCATTTTGTGCAAGCCGAGGAGTCCTCAAGCTTGAGGAGCTTAGGTAGAATGAGCGTATCAATTTTGGTTTTTTTTAGACACCGTTTGTCCTTTCAAATAGCACTTAGGACCTATTTTTTAACTATGCCGGTCACTAGATGTGAAACCGGTCAAAACTAGTCTAGAAACTATAAAAAGAGTTAAAGAGCTCATTTTTGAGGTTAGCTTGTGTGAGTAGAGAAGAGCTTAGAGCTATTTTGAGCTTGTAAGAGTGTTCTTGAGTAATAGAGTTGATTTCTCACCTTCCATTGTGTCTTGCTTGTCTCTTTGTAGTGTGTGTGTATGTGTGTGTGCATCTCTATGCTTCTCACCTTCACTCTCACTTCATCTCACATTCACGATCTTCATATCACTCCTATCTCTTCCGCAGATTGATATTAAGGAGGTGGAGCTTCTTAACGTGGTTCTCACCATTGTGCTAGAGCAACATATATATATATATATATATATATATATATATATATATATATATATATATATATATATATATATATATATATATATATATATATATATATATATATATATATATATATATATATATATATATATATATAGATAGATAGATAGATACAACGACAGACACACAGATAGATAGATAGATAGATAGATAGATAGATAGATAGATAGATAGATAGAAGGATAGTTAGATATATAGATAGATAGATAGATAGATAGATAGATAGATAGATAGATAGATAGATAGATAGATAGATAGATAGATAGGTAGGTAGGTAGGTAGGTAGGTAGGCAGGTAGGTAGGTAGGTAGGTAGGTAGGTAGATAGATAGATAGATAGATAGATCGATAGATTAATAGATAGATAGATAGATAGATAGATAGATAGATAGATAGATAGATAGATAGATAGATAGATAGATAGATAGGTACATAGATAGATGGATAGATAGATAGATAGATAGATAGATAGATAGATAGATAGATAGATACAAGTGATCTGGAGTTGGTGAAGAACATTGGAGAAGACCAGGTGGAAAGAAAAGTCAAAAAGTGCAAAAGTTGGAAGTTAAGAGAAAAACAGGATTCTCTTCACAGGATCGCGATTTTGAGTAAGATAAAGAATTTGACTTATTTTGCAATATTGGGTACTGAGGTAGGTGATTTTAAAAGGTTTCATAAATTGCATGGGTAAAGAAAATAAAAAATTCAAAATTTCAGGAAGAATTGAGCATAAAGTGATTAGATTGGAGAATTGGGTATAGGATTCGCCTGGGGTTGGGCCATAATGGGACATACATTTGCCATATGGTCACCTCCACAAGTGTAGCACTGCTTAACTGGGGCAAATCTCGGAATTTGTTTGCTAGAGACACCTAGTTTTTGAGCTACCTTCTCTGCAAGTTCCTCAATGGATGTGGATTGACTAGATGTGACGCTACTAGAGCTATCAGATTCCTTATAGATTTTTGACAGTTCTAACTCCTCGCCTAAATTATCCTCAATGTCTATGCACATGCGCACACACTCTTCTATAGTTCTGGGGTCCTTCAGATACACATATGACCTGAGCTTGGTGCTCAGCAATCCATCTAAGAACAAGGCCACTTGCTTGGTTGGTGTGGGTAACTCAGGCATCGGGCATCTCAGGTATTGCCTAAACCGTCTTCTTGCTAGTCTGACCGTCTCTTGAGGTGTTTGCTTGAAGCTATGAATTAGTGAGGAAGTGTTGTGCCTGATTCCACTCTTAGAAAACTCAATGATAAATGCCTCTAAGTGTTGGTCTATGTTTCTGAAATGCCTCTCGTTCAGTGGTTGGAACCACGTGAGGGCAGTGTTCCTAAGGGTTAGACCAAAAGCATTATATTGTGTGAATAGGTCCTCTACCTATTCAGCTTTCAAGACTTGCCTAAACTCTGCCACGTGGTCATAAGGGTCACCAGTGCCATCGAAGTAATTCTTCATGGACTTCACCAGTTGAGTTGGCCGCAGGGTCCTAGTGTGTTCTCTCGGCCTTGGTAAAGGAAAATCATCAGCATTTCTTTGGCTCCTTGAGTCTCTAAATCTCTCGGTTTCTTCTCTATCCGTCCCCGTTCTCCTTCTTTCTCTTCCTTGGGGGTTGGCAAAGCTTACTTCAGGTCTATCCTTACTTCTATCTCCTTGAGCTCCATGAGTCTGGGAGGTCCCGGCTCCTTGGTGACCATAGGACACATTAGACCGTGGTTGGGGAAAAACAAATTCACCCTTCCATGTGTAGGCATGTCTGCCATGCTCGGTGACCACGAAGATCCTTTCTGATGTATTGTCTAGGTAGGTTAATTTGCCTGGGCTATCAGGGTCTTTAAACTCATAGATTGTGAGAGCACTCACTTCTTGAGGGTGAGCAGGTTTATATCTCCAAAAGGCCTCATCGATTTCTCGGTTTAAAAGCAAATCTATGCTTTTATTATCCTGTGAGATCCACTCTGGAGTCATGATTCTGGTCAAGACAGATTTACCACGGGGAGTTCTTGGCTCTCTCTCTAAATTCCCTTGCTCTATATCACCCATGTCGGTCTCCGTAATCACATTTCCAAACTCATCAGTTCTATCAGGAAGAGTGGTGACTACATATATAGTCCCCTCTTTATCTAGGTATGCTCCATTCTCAAACTTGACTACTGGGTGTTCTAGTCCATGGGGTTGATCGGGGTTCTTAATCTTGACCACATATCTTCTCAAGCCATCTTCGTAGATGCGAGCATCTAGACGATTAGTCCTGATGTATTCCAATTGAGTCTTGTAAGGTCCTTCTGGCTTTTCTAGATAAGCCAACCCTGAACTACCTACTGGTCTCTCCATGTGATAGGACATTTCAGAATCACTTGTTTCTGATCGTGGGGTGTATGGGTAATCACTCAACTGCTGGGCCCAAGACCTAGCAGTGTGATTGACACTAGCTTCAGAAGATCTGAGGCTTTGTCTGTCTCTGCCTAAGTGTTTACCTAACCTAAGGTTCATATGCCTGGTTTCTCTACCCCCTTGATCCCAAGTACACTCTCATTGCAGGTTATTTAACACCAATCACTTTGTTCTTTTTAGTTGATTATTTTGTTTATGATCTTGTCTGATATCACGTCGTCAGGAGTACTTAAATGAATTTCGCACTTGATAAGTGATCGATTCAAGCTTACTTTAGTCCCTTAGGGTTTTCGCGCTTAAGCCCTACTTAATGCTTGCACTTAGTTGATTAATTCTCTTGGACTTGAATCATGCCTATCGTAGCCCTAATTAATCACCACACCTAAGTTGTGCTTAGCCTAGGCTAGGAATTGACAAAGGAGGATTGAGAGAACTTCCAACCTCAATTCTCTGGTTGCTCAGACTGCTGCACAAGCCTAGGAAGCCTTCTCCCAAGCTTGGTACTCACCCTTGCTAGCTTGCCTTGGAATGTCTTGCTTGCACACAATGTTCCTGCAAAAGTTTACAAGTCAATATAGCTCTATTACCCCAAGGGATTGAAAGACACACATCAACATTTACAGGCCCCCCTTGGAGTAACTCACTGTACCCCCAAAATCTTGTGACCACCTAGTTCCACCTAATGGTCAACTTAAAAATACATGTTCTAAAACTCCACGTAGGATTTTCAACAAGCTTTCCAACGAGACCAAAATCTCATCAATCGGAGTTCGTATGGTGAAGTTATGACCAAACAAGCACCTAGGGTTTAAAACAGGCTCTCGGGTCCAGGAAATTCCTCCCTAGTTTCTAGGTCTTTTGCTCACTCCTAAGGCTCTAATGTTACCCCAATGTGTCCAAAATTAAGCCCAAAGATACCTCAATTCAGTCAATTAATTTACTCTAAATTTTCATGCGTTAAGCCCATGTATCGCGATAGGTCAGGTCGAGGTGTCGCGATAGGTGGAAGTGTCGCGATAGGTCGAGGTGTCGCGATAGGTCGGGGTGTCGCGATACTTGGGAGTGTTGCGATACTCCAAGGTGTCGCGATAGGTTGGGGTGTCGCGATAGGTGGGAAGTGTCGCGATAGGTCAGGGTCGGTGTGTCGCGATAGGTCGGGGTGTCGCGATACTTGGGAGTGTCACGATACTCCGAGGTGTCGCGATAGGTCGGGGTGTCGCGATACTTGGGAGTGTCGCGATAGGTCGGGGTGTCGCGATAAGTGGAAGTGTCGCGACACTTGGGAGTGTCGCGATACTTGGGAGTGTCGCGATACTCCGAGGTGTCGCGATAGGTCAGGGTCGAGGTGTCGCGATAAGTCGTGAGTGTCGCGATACCTCGAGGTGTCGCAACAGGTCGAGCTATGGTGAATTTTGTGGTTCTATCTTGTGATCCTAGGTGCTCTCGGCCTGCACAGTGTCAAGGTGCACTCAAAAACGTGATTAGTCGAAGTTTTCGAAGTGTCGCGATAGCTCGAGCTCGACGCCTCGGGGCCTGTGCAGAAAGATTCTATACCTGCTGAGCTTGCTGGAGATGGTGATGGAGCTGGTACCTGCAAGAAACATGCAAAAAACACACAACACAAATGCACGCGCTCGCTCTCTCTCAAACTCGCACACAACAAATGAGGAGAATGACAAGGAAGAGGGAATATGTAGTGGAGAGGGAGGTGGAGGTGGAGATGGAGGTGGAGATGGAGATGAGAAGAAAACCAGAAATTTACCTACTAAATTCCAACGCGTCCTCGCTACGTCTTACCATCACACGCTTGTCCTCAAAGCTCGAGTCCCCAACAACGGCGCCAAAATTTGGTGTAGCTCAGTGATGAGTAGCACCTCCTTTAATGTCAATCCGGGAAGACATGAGGATGGTATGAAGACCTCGAGCAAGTGAAAGCACAAATGTGTGAATGAGAAGCACACTAACATGCACATACATACACACACACATGCACACACGGCAAGAACAAAGAGAGTAAGACAATGGAATCACTTCTATTGCTACAAAGTTCTCATACAAGCTCAAAACTACAAGAAGCTCCCCCAAAAATGAGCTCTCTAGCTCTATTTATAGTTTTTGACTAGCTTTGGCCCTATCTAGACCTAGTGTCCGGCCTAGTTAAAAATTAGGTTCGAGGGCTTATTTGAGGGCTCAAACGAGATCTAAAAAATACGAAAATTGGTAGGCAACTACTTCTAAGGCTCCTCAAGCTTGAGGACTCCTTGGCTTGTACAAAATGGAGCTACAAAAAGGTGAAAATGGTATTTAGAGGGGTTTTTAGTGATGAGAATCACTTTTAAATGGTGTAAGGGTTTTGGAAAAAATAAAGGGTTGCCTTAGTGCTAGATCTGCATGTATGCCCGTACTTGCTTCTTCCCGTATACTGCCAACATATGGGCTTATAGAGTGGCATACAAAACTGCACTTGGAACACACCATTTAATTTGGTATATGGACAAAATGCAGTTCTGTCTTTAGAATTCCTTATTCCAACACTAAAGGTGGGCAGTCAATACAAGTGGATTGGACATGAATTATCTGAGAGAGTGGTGGAATTGGAAAAATTGGGAGCTTCTAGACTTCAAGCAATCATGAGCATATATGCAGACAAGAGAAGGCAAAAAGCTTATCGTGACGAGAAGGAGATCTAGTTTTGGCATACACAATAAAAGAACATAAAAAAAAAATTCAGAAAAAAGGACATGGGCCTTATATTATCAATCAAATAAGTAACAGTGGAGCTATCCAATTAGCTAATATAGATGGAGAAATCATGCCAAACTTCATAAGTGGATGTAGAGTAAAAAGGTATGATCTTCCATTAACTGTTTCAGAATGGAGAAGAATACATCAAGCTCGAAACAGGAAAAAAGTAGAGGAAAAAATTAGGAATGAGTCTCAACAGGAGGCAAAGGAAAGGATAAGAAAAATCAAGGAGCTTAGAGAAGTCCTGTTGTGTGAAACATCTTTAAGAGTAAGAGAGCATTTGCCTGTTATAACAATGAATTTTCATAATGAGAAAATCAAGGTTTTGATAGGTTTAGGTGCACAAGTAAATTTGGTCAGTTTAGTTTTGTTGGATGAGTTTAACTTAAAAAAGGACTGAAAGTAAAACATTTATCAAAACCTTAGAAGGACAGATAATACAAAGCTTGTCTTCACCATCTATTAAAGTTAAGTTCAATGAAGAATATATGAATATAGATTGTGAAGAATGGCCAGATCATATGATGATTGAGAAATTGATTTTGGGACAACCATGGCTCAGGCAAGGTAAAGTAATTTTGGATTTTGAAAATATGAAGCTTAAATTGACATTAAATGACAAAAGGTTTTTAATGTTTTTATTGAGTAATGACTTAGAACAGGAAAACCAACAGGATATCTATAACTCAGAATTGGAGGGATATACTTTTTCACTAGAAGCTACAAAGAAATCACAAACACCACTTCTTCATGACCAAATCTACTTCAATAAAAAACATGAGAAAATTGAAGAAACAAAAGGTGTTGAAAAGACAGAAGAAAGGTGGAAAGTGTGGAATGATCAGAAGCATCTAGGCATCAAGACAAGAAGGATGTGGAAACAAAGTACATACAAGCACTGCTCATCAAAACAATTTCCCAAAACTAAATGGATATGGAAGCCAAAAACTTCCAAGTACTGTGTGTCGAAAGAAGATTTTTATACTACAAAAAAGGAATCAACAGGAATTAAGTATTTTTGGGTAAAAAGATCAGATCTTATTCAATGGAAAGAAAATAGGGATCAAAGATACAAAAATAGTACCAAAGCATGATGAGTCACAAATGAAGGAAAAGGCAAAAGAGTCATCTAATACACACTTGGGACTCTTGATAAAGAATTCAGAATTTCACCAGAAAGGAATTATGACATCCTGGAATTTATTTCCATTTATTTTACCTCATTCTTTTTCTAGGAAAAAGAATTAGGAGGGAAAGAAAAAAAAAAGGAGAAGAAAAGAAAAAAGAAGGGAAAGAAAAAGAGAAAAGAAAAAAAAAAGAGAAAAAAAAGGAAAAATATATATAAAAAAAACAATAACTCTTTTGTTTACATAAGTTATATAGCACAAGCAAGATATAGGTTATAACTTGTCAGGATTAAGTAGTCACTAATTTTTTAAGTCATTTTCAAGTCATTGTTTAATTATTTTTTCCTATAAAAATCTAAAATCTTCTTTAAAAAAATTCATTTCTTAAAAAATTCATTCATTTTTTCTTTTTATTGTTAAAAAAATATATAAAAAAAAAGAGAGGAAGGAGAGCACTAGACATCTTGCTACACATGTGATGATCACTTCAATTGAGTTTTATCTGTGATACAAATAAGG
This sequence comes from Ceratopteris richardii, assembly GCA_020310875.1. NCBI lineage: Eukaryota > Viridiplantae > Streptophyta > Polypodiopsida > Polypodiales > Pteridaceae > Ceratopteris > Ceratopteris richardii. The sequence continues at coordinate 234,799,251 of CM035406.1, read as the reverse complement.
AAGCCAGGATTCATCTTAGATTTTATTTTTCATTTTTTTCATTACACCTCAAGATCAATGTGATTTCATTTATGTTTCTTATGACTCATGAGGACGGAGTCTTCTTTTGTGTGATGTTATATTTTCTCTAGAATGGTGAATCCAAAAGAAATGCCAATTCATGACTTCAAAGCAGACTCAGTAACCTTGTCAAGAGGACATTGGTTCTTGGACAGTGAAGCAGCAGTAGAGAAGGTGGAGTTGGAGTCTGATGAAGAATAGGAAATCCCAGAAACATAGAAGATAGCTAAGGAACTAAAGGAAACTTTTAACATTATTGGACAGCACATCTTTACAGTAGGAGTTGGAGGCCATAAGTATACAATACTGTGCCAAGAATTTTATAAATTTCAAAAAATTGCAGTTAATTATAAAAGATGGAAAGCAATGGGATTACACAGACTGCTGGATGAACCTTTATTTTTTATAAGCTTTGAGAGAGTATCACATGTAATGAATAGTCTGTTGGAAGTTGGTAAAGGTAATGAAGCATATTTCAGATGTTCAATTAAGGACAAAGAGAACAAAGAGGTGAATATTACTATAAAGGTAGAGCATATCACGGCAGCCCTTCAGTTCTATTCCTTGGGAACTAAGCTGGATAACAGTTTTGTCAAAAAGAATAAAGCAACCTATGCAGGATATTCCAAATTTGTGGATTTCAAAGGAAAAGAGAATGAAGAATATGCTATCAAGATGTTTCTTCAATATTTCTGCTTTCCAAAACTACCTAGATACACCATGCCACACAAACCAGTGACATTGATCATGTTCAATAATAAGGACAAGACCAAGCCATTTGGAGTAATGGATGTAACTCCATATATCCATGATCGATTGAAGGAAGCAGCCAAACATTGGGAACAAAGGAAGTTCATAAATGGAGCCCAATTTTTAACAAGGATTATATACCATATTTTAGGAATGGAGGATCAATTGAAGTTGGCTCCAGAAGCTCAATACTTCAGAAGTTTGATGACATGAATTAAAATTTCTTCTAAAATGATGTCTATAAGAGAAGGAGAAGCCCAACCAAGCATGAGGGGAGCAGAGAGGAAAAGAAAGGGAGTCTCAGAAGAAGTCATTCCAGTAAAGAAGAGAAGATTGGATCCCAGAAAGGTAGAATTGGAACAGGAGGAAGCCTCAAAGGAAGAGCATGAAGCTGCTCAAAAGGAAGTACAGTCTTCAAATGAACCTCATCCACCTCAAACAAGTAAGGAAAAATTGTATACTTATTTAACTCAAGGAAACAATAAGAGGGCAATCTATGAAGCCCAGTATCAAAAAATGTTGGAAGACTATTCTTGTAAAGCAACTGATTGGATACAAGAAGAAGTGGAACACTATGAAGAGCTACATGATCAGATGATGGCTGCAGAAACTGAAGAGGTCTTTGTTAAAAAGGAAGTTGAATTGCTTGCATATTTCAAAGAGTTACAAGGTCCTCTTGAAACCAGAACTACAATAGTAGTGAAGAAGAAGGTTCAAAAGAAACCTGTGTAGAAAAGGAAGTTGACCAAGAAGGTTCCCCTTTTCTACTGTCTTGTCAACATATTTGTTTCCTTTAATTTTCTCTTGTTTTTGTCTCAAGTGGATTTGGTCATGGAGAAGTTTTGTTTGTGATTCCTTTGTAGCTTCTAATGGAAAAGTAAATCCTTCCAAATCTGAGTCATAGATTTCCTGTTGATTTTCTTGTTCTTCATAACTCAATAAAAACATTAAAAACCTTTGGTCATTTATTGTCAATTTAAGCTTCATATTTTCAAAATCCAAAATTACTCTACCTTGCCTTAGCCATGGTTATCCTAAAATCAATTTCTCAGTCATCATATGATCAGGCCATTCTTCACAATCTATTTTCATATATTCTTTATTGAACTTAACTTCAATAGATGGTGAAGACAAGCTTTGTATTATCTGGCCCTCTAGTGTTTTGATAAATGTTTTACTCTTAGTCCTTTTAAAGTTGAACTTATCCAACAAAACTGAACTGATCAAATTAACCTGTGCACCTAAATCTATCAAAACCTTGAATTGCTCATTATGAAGATTCATTGTTATAACAGGCAAATGCTCTCTCACCCTTGAAGGTGTTTCACATAAGAAGACTTCTCTAAGATCCTTAACCTTTCTTATTCTTTCCTTTGCCTCCTGTTGAGCTTCATACCTGATTTTTCCCTCTTCTTTTTTCATGTTTTGGGCTTGATGTATTCTTCTCCATTCAGAAATAGTTAATGCAAGATCATACTGTTTTACCCTACATCCACTTATGAAATTTGGCATGATTTCTCCATCTATATTAGCTAATTGGATAGCTCCACTGTTACTGATTTGATTGATAATATAAGGTCCATTCCCCTTTTTCTCCAATTTTTTCTGATGTTCCTTCACTGTATATGCCAAAACTAAATCCCCTACTTGCAAGTCTTTTTCTTTAATATGAATATCATGATAAATTATTTGCCTTCTTTTATCTGCATATATGCTCGTAATTGCTTGAAGTCTGGAAGCTCCAAGTTTTTCCAATTCCACCACTCTCTCAGATAACTCATGTCCAGTCCACTTGTATTGATTTCCCACCTTTAATGTTGGAATGAGAAATTCCAAAGGCAAGACTGCATTTTGTCCATATACCAAATTAAATGGTGTTGTTCCAATTGTAGTTTTGTATGCCACTCTATAAGCCCATAAGACATGATTAAGTTGCAAATCCCAATCATTCCTATTTGTATTTACCAATTTTGACAAAACAGTGCAAAGTACCTTATTAGTACTCTCTGCTAATCCATTGGCTTGTGGATGATAAGGGGCTGACTTTCTATGACTAATCATAAAATACTCAGTTATGTTTTCAATTACTTGGTTTAAAAAATGAGTCCCCCATATCACTTATCAATTCAATTGGTAATCCAAATGTGGTGATAATATTTTCGTAAAGAAATCTTGCAGTGGTTTGAGCATCATTCCTTTTTGTAGCCCTGGCCTCTGCCCATTTGGTCAAGTAATCTGTGGCTACAAGTATATATTTAGCATGGGACTGTTTTGCTGGAGGATGTATAGGTCCAACGAAATCCAACCCCCATTTACTAAATGCTCTTGCTAAAATAAGTGGTATTAATGGCATATCATCCCTTTTACTTGGTTGACTTACTCTTTGACAAATGTCGCATCTTTTCACATATGTTCTTGCATCAGGAAATAGAGTTGGCCACCAAAAACCAGAATATAATATGAGTTTGGCAATCCTTTCACTTGAAAAATGTCCTCTTGCCACTCCAGAATCTGCCATCTCTAGCATTTCCATATACTTTTCTTCAGGAACACATATTCTTAGATATCCATCTATCCCTTTCTTGTATAATTGGTCTCCTAACAATTGATATTCCTCAGAAATGATTTGAAAATTTCTTGAGTCTCCACTAGCTTTCACTGACTCTCCTTTTTTGTTACCTCTTAACTCCTCCATTATGTTTGCACTCCAATCTAGATTTTTTTGAAACCAATACAAAGTTGTAATTTCTGAATTTTGCAAAGATTGACATTTTGAACAATTAGAAATATATTTCTCTACATCTTGAATCTTGGTAGGCCAATGTACACCCATTCTATTGAGATTGTTTAAAGTGACTATTCTAGAAGCATGAGTACAAGGATTCCAATAATGAGCTTTCCTTAAATACTCCTACTTCTCATCTTGTGCAGTACAATATTCCAATATACCCATATAATTGAGATCATACAAATGGCCAGCTAGTAATACAAAGTTCCTACTTTGTAGTACCAAACGTGTGTTGTTTTTAGGTGTTCTGCAAGGTTCCATGGTTAAAAAAGGCACCAAAGTCATGGCCCATTCAGGAATACTTTCTAATTTGAATAGATATGGATCTGGTAATTCATCATCTAAAGGCGAACTTGGCTCTCTGGTTTGTATTCTGTACAAATGGTCTGCTCTTAAATGAGTTTTTCCTTGTCTGACCACTACCTCAAATTCAAATTCCATCAGTAGGAGTAACCATCTGACTATCCTCCCTGTGTGACATGGTTTGTTTACCAAGTAGAGTAAGGCTTGGTGATCCACAAAGAATTTAAACTTGTTGGCTAAAAGATAATGTCTATACTTTTTTACAGTAAATATCATTCCCAATCCTTCCCTTTCAATGGTTGCATAGTTTTTTTTAGCTAAATTCAATTGCCTACTGGCATAAGCAATTGGAAAGTCTAATTTGCTCCCTTCTATTGGTTGTGCTAATAGACATCCCAAAGCATAATTTGAAGCATCCACATGAACATGAAAAATTTTATTCCATTGTGGAGTTTTTAGAATTGGTGCTGTTATCAAACAAGTTTTTAAAGTCTCAAAGGCTTGGTCACATTCTGTGGTCCATTCAAATTTTGTTATCAATGCATACAAAGGTTTTGCAATGTCTGCAAACTTGTGTACAAATTTTCTATAATACTCACAATGTCCCATGAAAGTTAGAAGTTCTTTTACATTTCTCGGTTTTGGAAGATCCACTATGGCCTTAATTTTTCTCTCATCAGTTGAAATTCCATTTCTAGAAACTATGTGACCCAACATTCTCCCTTGCCTCACAAAGAACACACATTTCTACGGATTTAGACATACTCTATATGTTCTACATTTCTAGATCTTTCAAATTATCTTGTCTTCTTAATGAAGAAGTGCAAAGATCATCAACCTAAATTTCCATTATATTTCTAAGGAATTCTTTGAATATGTGACACATCAATCTTTGAAAGGTTGCTGGGGCATTAGTTAAACCAAAAGGCATAACCCTAAATGCATATATTCCCCATTCTGTGGAAAAAGCATTGGTCTTCCAAAGCTATTGGCACCTGATTATATCCTGAAAAACCATCCAAAAAACTATAGACCTCTTTACCTGCAACTCTTTCCAAAAGATGGTCTGTTATTGGTAATGGATAGCTATCTCATATAGTTGCAGCATTAACTTTTTCAAATTAATACATACCTTGAGTTTTCCATTCTTCTTAGGTACCACAACTATAGGAGATATCCACTCAGTGTACTCAATCTCATAGATGAAATTGGTAGCCAGCAGTTTGTCAATTTCTTCCTTTATTTTAGCAGAGTATTTGTCATTAAATGTATAGTGTCTTTGTTTGCTAGGTTTTGCATCAGGAGTAATAGGAATCTTATGTTCACAAATTTTAGGATCAATTCCCTTCAAATCCTTATAACTCTAAGCAAACACATCCCTTTAAGTTTTAGCCAATTTCCTCAATGCTTCCTCTTCTTGATTTGATATGTCATCAGCTATGACAATGTGTCTATCTTCCTCCTCTTCTTCAGTGATCACCACCTTCTTAGTTTGTTCCTTGTTGTCATATGACTCCCCCTTTTTCTTTTCTCTCTTTGGTTTCATTTTTACAAGTAATACGTCTTCTACTTTGTAGGTCTTGAAATTTGAAGGTACATCAAATTGTTGATCTTCTTTCTTTATTTTTTTATTTTTTTCAACTTCTTGTTCTTTTTCTATTTCTTTGTGTTTACTTTTTCTATGTGTTCCTAAGATTTTGCCTTTTATAGCATATGTAGCTTCCACTTCTTCCAAAAATTGTGTTTTTCCAATTTTTAAAATTATTCTTTCCTCTGAAACCTTTATCATTTGTATTCCTATATGAAAAATATCATATCCTTCTTCATTTTGGAATTTTACTCCCACATATTCATCATTGGCCAAATCCATTCTGGTCAAAATCTGATTCCAACCATAAGGCTCAAACTCTTCATCTTTAAATTTCTGTGGTATGTAACTTTCATCTTGTGACTTCCTTTCTCCTAGACAATCTTCTTTTTTAACATCCTTTTTTTTATATAGGTGATTCCTGATGACATTACATTTCCAAATTGATGATTCTGTGTCACTCTGATCTTCACACCCAGATTCTTCACTTAATTCTTGATTTTGATGTACTTTGAACCATTCTTGAGGGGACATATCACAATATTGACCATTTCTTAAATTTACTCTAGTTATCCTTCCTTTGCTTTGAAGATATAGGCAATCTTTACCCCAATCTTGCACAATTTTCATTTGTCTCATAAATGGTCTTCCTAGGATGATTTCATATGAGGTAGATTGTGGAAATTTGACTATGGCAAAAGTGTGTTCTATCTCTATTCCACATATTTCCACAATCACCTTTTCCCAAATTCCTAGGGGTTTTTGTATGTGTCCATCCGAAGTTGTAATCTCATTTTTGTGGGTATTAGCTCATTCTTTCCCCATTTTTCCCAGGTTTGTTTGGTCATGATTGCCAGTCCTGATCCACTGTGTAATATGGCCTTGGCATGATTATCACCAAATTGTATTCTCAAAGTTGAGTTTCCTTCTTCTCCTTCACAATATCCTCCTATTTTATCAATAGGTATGTACAACAATTCTTCCAATTCCTGTTGCTGTGGATCTAGACTCTTTGACTTTGTTTCCCTAGTTTTCAGATTATGTTGTAAATGAGGATTTTGTTTTACCAATTCTTCTATTGTAGTTTGATATAGAATTGTATAGTGTTTGTCTAGATTGATTTGGAAGGTTATTTGTGAATTATCTTCCTGATCAAGATGTGTCCTGGTTTCTGTTGCATTTGACCCTTCAATTGTTGTTTGATGATTGTCTATTTCCCCAATCTTAAGTTGTGCTTCCTGTATGATTTGTTTACATCTTTGCATTCTTTCATCCTCTAAATCTGGCATAGGATATGCCATCATATGATCTGTAGGGTTTGGTCCATCCTGAATTCTTCCTTTGTATGCTCTTATCAGAGTCTTTAGACTTTGTGAATTTTTTGCCTCTTCCTGAGTCTGTGTATTTTGTGGTTGGCTATTGTTTGAATGTTCCATAGTTTCTTCTTCCAACATTTTACCCATTCTCATCTTTCTTTCCCATCTTCCTTTTTGTCTGTTTTTCTTTTCTTTTGGAACTGGATTTTTCTTATGATCCTGTGTGTGTGTCTCCTTTTTTATTTCTTGTTGTTTAGCTTGTGCTCTTGTAAGAGCATTTACAGTTGCTTGATCATGGTCACTCAATTCTTCTTGTTCCATTATGTTAATTGTTTTTAATGGTATGTTACTAGATGTGTTCTGTGGTTTTTGAGGGTTTCTTGGGCAATCCCTTATTAAGTGTTCCTGCCACAATCCTTACAATAGGCTCCTTCTATTCTTAGTGTAGGAGGTTGTGGATAGTCTCTAATGAAATGTCCCCCCCCTCCCACATCTATAACAAGTTATCTTTTGGCCTCCTTTGAATTGATGTTTCTAATTGGACATGTAATTATTAGTTATGTACATGAATGTGGTTGTGTCCATTTCAATTCTCCCGTTTCCCAAGTCCAAGGCTTGCAGTTCTGGTTCTCTCTATTCATATCCTTCCCAATCTTCCTGATATCCTTCACTCAATTGGTAATCCTCTCTGTAAGATGATCTGAGTCTCATGCTTTCTTCTTCAACTGGTGTGTATTTTACTGGTACTACATTTGTATTTGAGTGTTTTCCTAGCTTGCAAATGTTGTGGTTTATGATAAGGACATTGTTGAACCAAATGACTCTCCCCACAATTATAGCACTTCTTATTGGTTGATATTCTGGTGTTTATCAAATTTTTCTTAGTGTTAACTTCTAGGGCTTTAGCAATGGCTTGTGCTAATCCTTGTGCTAGTGGAATTTTACCTTCATTTGTTCTTGGTTAATCAAATGCTAATAAATCTTGTCCTCTGTTATCCTCTATGTCTATTGCCTCTTTCACACATGCTCCTAGATCAGGACATCTCCTATAATACACCAAGGTTCTTAATTGTGCACTTCTCAATCCTTCTATGAACAAAGACACTTGTCTTGCCATTGAAGGTACCTCTTCTCTTGGACATCTATCAATGTATTGCTTGAATCTCCTAGCATCCTCTCTGACATTTTCATCTTTTGTTGTTTAAAACTATGCATCAGGGTAGCTATACTATGTTTAATCCCAGTTTTGGAGAATTCCCCTATAAAGGCTTCAAGGAAAGATCCAATATCTAGATACATTTCCTTTCTCAATATGGAATGGACCAAGATAATCGAGGTCGAGTTAAGGTTAGACCAAATGCTTCAAATTGCACTTTGTAATCCTCTACTTATTCTGCCCTAATTAATTGTCTGAATTGTCCAACATGAGCATGAGGATCAGAATACTCTTCATATTGATTCTTCATGCATTTTGCTACTTGATAGGGCCTAAGCATTCTTCCATGGTTTTTCCACTGATGTCTCCTTCTGATGGGAAAATCATTCATTGCTTCTACTTCTCTTTCAAAAGGATTTGGGGAAGTGTGTATTCTCCTACCTTGTTGTTGTTCAATATTAGTGTGATTTTCATTTTGTCTTGGCAAGTCTGGTTGCCCTAGGTTTTGTTCCCAAGGTCTCTTGTCTGCACACTGGCCTAAGTCATTAGAATTTTATCCATCTTGAGAAAATATATATACACATCCCTTTCTATCCTCATATCTGCCATCCTTAAATTGTGCCACTGGCATTATATTTAAGGGAATTTCTAAGTTTCTCATCCTAATGAGAAACTTATGCATACCATCTTGATACACATAGGCTCCAAACCTATTTGTATAAATGTACTTGAGGATATTTCTATAATCACTAGTTTCAGAGGCTTCATTTGGTTCATTTAAATTTTCCATGTTATTTGTCTGTCCTAAATCCCTTTCTTGTAATTCCCCTAACACTGGCTCTATCTCTTTCCTTTTTAACTCTTGTTTATCAGGTGTAAACAATTTATTACTAGATCTCAAAATCATTCAATTATTTCACGATTTTGTGAAGAGAATCGTGTTTGTCACGATTCTATGATGGGAATCGTGTTTGTCATGATTCTGTGAAGAGAATCATGTTTCTCACGATTCTGTGAAGAGAATTGTGTTTCTCACGATTCTGTGAAGGGAATCGTGTTTCTCACGATTCTGTGAAGAGAATCGTGTTTCTCATGATTATGTGAAGAGAATCGTGTTTCTCAAGATTCTATGAAGGGAATCGTGTTTCTCACGATTCTGTGAAGAGAATCGTGTTTCTCACAATTCTGTGAAGGGCATCGTGTTTCTCACGATTCTGTGAAGGGAATCGTGTTTCCCACGATTCTGTGAAGAGAATCGTGTTTCTCACAATTCTATGAAGGGAATTGTGTTTCTCACAATTCTATGAAGAGAATCGTGTTTCTCATGATTCCTAGTTCTCAGACGATCGTGATTGCTCACAATCGTAAAAAACATGATTTTCTTATGAAAATCGTATTATGGGAATCACGATTTTGAGTTTACTCACAGAATCGTGATTCTGTGCAGCTTTTTATAATTTTTTGATTTTTGATTTTTTGAGTTCTTATCATACTATCAGAAGCGCCTATACAAAATATGAACATGCAATGAAGAACTTTCAACTAAAAAGACAATTTTTCCTTCAAAAAGTTCAAAAAATAGAAAAACGTGATTTTGTGCATTCAACAATTTTCTGTGTTTTCTGATCCTTTCCCAAAGTTTTAAACTTAAAATTATGCAAAAACTTAATGTAAAGAAGATTACCTTGTTGCTTGATCAAGAAATTCCCAATTGCTTTGTGATTATAGGAAATCACGATTCTGTTAGCTCTTCTCCACTCACTCCCTCACTCAAATGACTGATTTTTTGAGATTTTAGACTTTTATAGACTTCAAACAATCACGATTGTGAGTGATTTTCACAATTTTGAGTTCCCACCTTTATGATTCTTGTTCTTCTAAAATTTTTTTGTTTTATTTAAAAAATCTTATCCCTTCCAACAATATTTGGCTGCTTTCCTCCAGTGATGAAAATCGCGATTTTGTGTCCAATTCCCCAATCTGATCACTTGATGCTCAATTCTTACTAAAATTTTGAAATTTTGATTTTCTTCACTCATGCAACTTATGAAACCTTTTAAAATTTCTTACCTTAAAACCAATAGTGCAACTAATTCAATTTCTTTATCTTATTGAAAATCGCGATTCTGAGTTGAGAATCGTGTTTTTTTTTTAACTTCCCTTCTTTTGCACTTTTTGACTTTCTTCCCTCCTGGTCTTCTCCAATGTTCTTCACCAACTCCAGATCAATTGTCACCTGCAATTATACACCACCAAACTCATTCAAAGAGATTAAAATTTTGGAAAAATTAAACAACAACTTTTACTCTAGATATTTTTTATTTTTCTTTCAATTTCTGGATTTTTCTTTCACTATTCCCCTTCCACCTTTCAACACAAATCCTCCTGCAAAACTTCCTAAGAAAAAAGAAAATTGTTTGGATTTTTAATAGATTTTATGAATTTTTTAATATTTTGCACCCTAAATCAAGGAAAACACTTCACTTAGGGTTTTCTTGTTTCAAGATCCATTGATCTTTTGTCTCATGATTGGTTATACTCTTTTATGCTTGCAATCTAATCAGTTTGGAAGTAGAGCTTTTCAAGAAAATATGTGCTAAGAAGTACACGTATCAATTCATGCAAAGATAAACTCAAACACCTTTTTTTCAAGAGGCAAATAAATCTTTTCTCAAGATTATTACTTTACCTTGGATAAATAAATGGATCAATCAATTTTGCAGATAGCTACTTTACTTGACTTTCCTCATTGCAACCATGTCATCTTTTCCAAGATTTGACAAATTTTGCTTGGTACTTAGTCAAAAAGCAATCTACTTATGCAAAGATAATCACATTTTACCTTTTCTTTAACAATCTTGATTCAATTTTTTCCACACACTTGCACTTTACTCTTAAAAGGTATGAGCAACTATCAATTTGCAAAAATTTCACAACTTCTTTATCTCAAAAGGTTAATTCATGCTTTCTTTTCCCCAAAAGACAAGCAAAGAAACCTACCTTTTCAATTTTTCTTTCTTGATTATAGACTAGTACCTTTTCAATGTGTTCAAATACCATCAACAATGGAAGATCCAACAAGGTCCAAGACTTCAATGAAGCTTTTGCTTTGTTCCCCCGGCAACGGCACCAAAAAATGTTTGTTGTTACCCTTTGGAGTTGTCCTCTCCAATCATTATAGCACAAAAGATCAACTATACATCTTTAAATTGTCAATCCAGGAAGTATGCAAAGACCACAACCCCTTCTAGTTAATGGAATCCAAGAATAGGAGTTGAGATGACTGTTTTTCTAAGAAATTTATGAAGGAGGGAAATATCTAGGGTTTTGATTATCTTGAGTTCTACAAGAACATTTTCAATGATCTTTGTGCCTAAAGTGTGTCATTCTCACAGTAGAGTACAATTATGAAGTCAAATTTCAAAAACAATACATGTATCACATAGAGGAGACAATCGTGATTCTATAAAAACTAAGAATTTCTAATTCCAGCTTTGTTCTTCTGCACTTTCTTACTCAATAATCTGAGAATCATCCATCTTCATTCATCTCACTCATAAATACACAAAGAGAGTTAACAAATTCTATGGATTACACAATGATAAGACTCAACAAATCAAGAGAAAGATCATGAAAAAAGAAAACATGATTTTCTGCAGGAGATCTCTCACATTACTTGGATAGCATCAAAATAATACAACCAATCCCTTCAAAATAGAAGAAATTATCTTTTATACTTTTTCAAGTGTCCCTTTTCACACTTGAATTTTGGTCCTTTTCACCTTCTATTCTAAAAATATGCTATCTAAGAGCTTCCAAAAATTCTACAAAAAATACATATGATCCTATTTTACATGAAGAAGACTCTTCCTCAATTTTTACATCATTTGTATAAATATTTCTACAAATTTTTGTCATTTTACAAATAGTTTTCCTTCAAGAAAATGCTTCCTCTAACATAGACAGATAGACATATAGATAGAGAGATAGACAGAGAGACACTCAGACAGACAGACAGATCCACAGATAGAAAGATAGAAAGATAGAAAGATAGATAGATATAGATAGATAGATAGATAGATAGATAGATAGATAGATAGATAGATAGATAGATAGATAGATAGATAGATAGATAGATAGATAGATAGATAGATAAATAGATAGATAGATAGATAGATAGATAGATGGATAGATAGATAGATAGATAGATAGGTAGATAGGTAGATAGATAGATAGATAAACAAATAGGTAGATAAAAGGATAGATAAATAGATAGATTGATTGATTGTTTGATAGATAGATAGATAGATAGATAGATAGATAGATAGATAGATAGATAGATAGATAGATAGATAGATAGATAGATAGATAGATAGATAGATAATGTGGAGAGAGATGGTGGATGCAATTCAAAGATGAGTTGGTGCTGCTACAACTAACTTCACACCAACCAACTGAGACTTTAGAGTTGGTTAGTAGACCTGTTTAGCTTCCTAAATCCACAAAAAAATCACTCAAGTGCTTTGAAGCAAGTATCTCATAAGTCTGAGTCAAGATAGACTAGTTGCAAAATGACTAGCTCCCAAAACTTGCTAATTTTGTTCATACACCTGCTAGAAAAAATGAACAGTGCTCTCAAATTGGTAAGAATTAGAAATTTTCCTTTTGGACATAGCAAATAGAATTAGATGTGTTGCTAATCTAAGTTAAAACACGTCAATTCATCAACTCAGTAGTGAGAACAAGTTTGAGCAAAATCTCGAACACCTCCACCATTCTCGGGGCCCTACAGAGATAGAACAATAAGCAGCAAAATGGAGATTTCGCACAGATGGTAAATCCAATGACTATGAAATTTTTTCAGCATAACTATATTTAGAGAGCTATCCAATGCGCGTTAAAACACGGAAAAAGATTACGTATAGCCCAAGATATGAGCTTTTGAAGTTGTTGTTCTGAGTGAGTATAGCAGAGAACAAAATAGAGAAGGAGTAAAAGATGAATGTATAGATTCACATATGATTACAACCACATTGGTAGTAAATATTTTCACAATGGGAGTAGAATGATAGAGCTATGGAGTAAGCTCTTCAATCTCTACCAATGAGCATGAAGTTGGCACGAATCAAGCTCTCCTTTGGTGACTTCCTTCTTGCTCTTTTTATAGCTACTTTTGGAGGTAATTTTCAATTTGAATTCAAATGATTTCACCTAAAATTGATGCTAAGAATTAGGAAATATTCTCTCAGCTGATGGATTCATGGTTTTAGATAGTTGTAGCCACGAATTTGCTTTTTACATCATGGATGACTAAAGCCATTCTTTTCTTTACAATTAGAAGAGATAAAATCTACTCTTTTACAAGAGGTGTTTATATGTCTACACATATGACTGCAAATGAACATAAATCAAACCATATCAAGCATGTAGGCTTGGGTAAAATTCACCAACGGCTCTTTCTCAAGCCCAACATGCTTAGCCTCCAACTAACTGTTCAATTATCCTTGATTTCCTACAAGCCAATCATTAACTTGAATCTACTCAATTTTGTACTATCAAGAGCTTTAGTCAACATGTCTGCACATTGCATATCTATAGAGACATAGGATAGTTGAATATCTTTGCTCATTAGCTTCTCCCTTACATAATGGTAGTGGACGTCAATATTCTTGGTTCTAATACCGGATTAGCTTTGAGCTCTAGTGAGCTTGTGTTGTCACCAAAAATGTGAGGTGTTGAAGAATGAAGTCCAAG
>CM035406.1:234775536-234780536 GCA_020310875.1 Ceratopteris richardii | reverse complement strand
ATTGATTGGTAATTGTTGGAGATAGACGTCTGCGGAAGCACACGAACAACACAAGGAAGAAGAAGAGGCTTGGAGCACAAACACACAATACTGAATGTATTACTAGAGAATGTACAAAGATAAGTAGCCCATTAGGGCAATAGGCGTATATACAAGCCGGGGGAAAAAAACCTCCTAAAGAGGGAAAAAAGTGCCCCGGCGGTCCTAGAGTGTTCACACACATCACTACCTAAATATATCAACAAATCCCCCCTGGGAGTGATGCGGTGAACAAGGAGCTGGCAGTCATGTATAAGGAAGTGCCAAGCTATGTGGAAATCACTCCACAAAAGGAAGTAAGCCCAAAGCTTTGCGGAAAGCTTCAAACTTCTCCTTAGGCAGAGCCTTCGTGAAAAGGTCTACAATGTTCTCCTGCGTGGGCACATATGCCAAGCTGATCTCCCCAGCAGAGAACCTCTCCCTGACATAGTGATAATGCACCTCAATGTGCTTAGTGCGAGCATGGAACACAGGGTTCCTCGCAACTGCCAATGCGCTCTGACTGTCAGTGAAGATGGTGGTGGCAGAAGACTGGCCAACACCCAAATCAGCCATAAGGCGTCTGAGCCACACACACTCAACAGTCGCTGTGAAAGCTGCCCTATACTCAGCCTCACAACTGGAAGTGGCCACAGTAGGCTGCTTCTTGCTCAACCAAGATATACATGAGCTACCAAGCATGAAGCAAAAACCACTGGTGGACACATGAGTGTCATAGCAACCAGCCCAATCTGAGTCAGAAAAAGCATGCAAATCTGGCGGTAGTGATCCCCCCTTGGGATAAAACAACCCAAGTAGCCGAGTACCACTCAAGTAGCGAAAGATGCGCTTAACCGCTTTCCAATGCGTGACTCCTAGGCAATGCATAAACCTGCTCATCTGTGAGAAAGCAAAGTGAATATCTGGCCGAGTAATGCATACGTAAATCAAGCATCCAACAGCCTGCTGATAGAGAACAGCATCAAATGCATCTCCAGCATCATGAAGACTCAATCGTAAACCTGTCTCCATAGGAGTGGCAATAGGCTTACAGTCTTCAAGGCCAAAACACTGCAATAATGTGTCAATATATTTCGTTTGACACAAAGCCATTCCACCATCAACTTGCATAAACTGAATGCCCAAATAGTGATGCAAATGCCCCAAATCAGACATCTCAAATGAGGCATGCAAATCAGCCTTAAAATCAGCAATATGTGTCTCAATAGGACCAGTGAGCAGCATGTCATCAACATAGACAACAATGATCAGAAGCACATCATTAGCACGTTTAACATATAAGGTGCTTTCAGTTGGACTGTTCTCAAAACCATGTGCAATCAGATAGGCATGTATCTTCTCATACCAAGCACGTGGTGCTTGCTTTAAACCATATAACGCCTTCTTTAACCTGCACACCTGGTTTTCATGCCGTTTCTGCACAAAGCCACAGGGCTGAAAAACATACACTTCTTCATGCAAGTCACCATTCAGAAATGTTGTTTTAATGTCCAACTGATGTACATTCCAACCATGATGGGCTGCAAGTGCACAAATGCTCCGAACAGTAGTCATACGGCATGTAGGTGCAAAGGTCTCATCAAAATCAATGCCTCTTTCCTGCGCATAACCCTTTGCAACAAGCCTAGCCTTATACCTGTCAACTGTACCATCAGGTTTATGCTTCAGCTTGTATACCCACTTAGTGCCAATGGCCTTCTTGCCAGGAGGCAAGTCACATAAAGACCATGTACCATTCTTCATTATAGCATCATATTCAGATTGCATAGTAGCCATCCAATTTTCTGAATTTTGTGCTTCATCAAAAGAAACAGGCTCATTCTCATCACAGAGACTAGATGCAGCCATAGCATAGCAATCTGATGCAAAGGAGGCACTATGAGAGCCTGAACGAGTACGATATGACAAAGGTGCATCTAATTTGTTGTCACGCAAAGTCTGCACCAGCCATTTTGGCATAGTTTTTGCCTGCTCAATATCAGCTCTCTCATCAGCAAGTGCATCATGTAAATCTGCATCAGAAATGGAATGATCTGCATCATCATATGAAACCTACAAAGGCTGAGAAGTTGCCTCATTAGGACCAGCACTAGACTGTCCACCTGTAAAAAGAGGCATCAAGGTATCATACATGTCTTTGGAGCTAACAGATGTCTCCTTAGTACATGAAAGCAATGGCTGAATAGCATCTTCCACAAAGACAACATCACGGCTAACCAGAATGCGTTTAGTCTGTGGATGATACAGACGATAGCCTTTACTTTCAGAACTGTACCCAACAAAAATACATTTTACTGCCTTATCATCCAATTTTTTGCGATGTTGTTCAGGCACTAATGCATATGCCAAACAACCAAAAACATGCAGATGAGCAACAGATGGCTTGCGGTCATGCCAAGCCTCATATGGAGTGATAGACTGCAACGCTTTAGTGGGACACCTGCTCAGTACATATGCTGCACACATGACAGCCTCAAGCCAGAAACTATGTGGTAAAGCCTGACTTTTGACCATGCACCTCGCCATCTCCATAAGTGACCTGTTCTTTCCTTCAGCAACTCCATTCTGTTGAGGTGTATACGACACTGTACATTGGTGTTTTATCCCACGTTCAGCCAGAAATGCATTAAAATCTGAAGACATATATTCCCCCCCTCGATTAGAACGGAGGGTGCCCATTTTACATGCTGACAGATTTTCAGCCAAAACCAAAAACTGTTTGAAGCACATGAACACTTCGGACTTTGCTTTGAGTGGATATACCCATGCATGCCTGGAAAAATCATCAATGAAAGTCACGAAGTAAAGGTAATTTCCAAAAGAGGGTGTCTGCATAGGACCACAGACATCACTATGTACAAGCTGCAATTTCTACGTAGCCCGAACTGAACCATCTTTTGGAAAGGAAGAACGCTGCATTTTGCCCAAAATACAGCCTTCACAAACATGTTTTCTAGGAGCCTCAAGTTTGGGCAAAGAGGACACCATTTCAGATTTTTGCAGGCGTAGCAAACTAGCAAAATTCAGATGACCAAAGCGTGCATGCCAAAGCTTTGCATCTGACATAGCCTGAGAATCATGAACTGCACATGCCAAATCATTCATAGATCTTTCATAGTCTATGAGCTTATACAGCCCACGACATAAGATGCCAGAAGCAATAATCACATCACCATTTGAGAGATCATGGACTATACACCTGTCATCAACGAATTTCACAACCAAGCCAATCTTCGCTAATGCAGAAACTGATAACAGGTTCCTTTTGATCCCTGGCACAAATAAAGCATCTAACAAAGTGAAAGAACTACCATCAGCAGTAGTCAGAATGATCTTACCAACTCCCATAACAGGATAAGAGGAGTTATTGGCGCATGTGACAGTATTCCCTGTAGGGGCAGGCTCGAGTGAAGAGAAGAAACTGCGCTGCGAGGTAATATGTTTGGTCGCCCCACTGTCAAAGTACCAAACATCTGAGTCTACTACAGACATGCACTGATCATGAGAAGATGGGTCAAAACTACAGACAGTAGTAAACACCCATTCTTCTTCCTGCACAAGATTTGCAGACTCTGTTTTTGGTGTAGAGGCCTCTGCAACAACCATTCCAGCCTCTTTCTTCTTTGCCTCTTTAGCAGCCAGTTTTGGACAGTTCTTTATAATATGATGATTTCCTTTACAGTACTTGCAGAACAATTTCTGCTTTTCTGATTTCTTCTCATCTTTATCCTGGTTCTTCGATTGTGCAGCATTTGCAGATTTCTGCTTACTAGTAGAAGAGCTCCATTTTCCTTTGCCCTTTTGACTAGCAAGAAAGCTTGATCTGCAACATGCATAATGGACCTGTTCTGCTTGGACTGATCTTCCTGCAATAGAATAGAGACTAATTCCTCAAATGACAGGGCATTCGGATTGCCTTTCATCATCAACCGAAGAGTAGAGGCAAAACTCTGATATGAATCAGGAAGACCATTCAGAACGGTCTGCACAAGTGAGCTATCTGGTATAGCCTCATCCGCAGAAATCAATTGTTCCTTCAGGTCTTTGATCTTTGTAAGAAAACTGTCCATAGAATCACCTTCATTCATGTGCTCACTCTCCAATTGTTTTCGGAGGTAAGCAACACGAGCCTCATTCCTAGCCTGGTACAAAGTGGTAAGTGTATCCCAAGCATCCTTTGCTGTTCTGCAAGAGCGAATGTGAGGAATAATGGCACGTTTGACAGACAAAGCTATCAATGCATGTGCCTGGGCATCTCTGCCATCCCAACGAATCTGCTCTGCAGTAGGTGCAATAGAAACAACAGCGCGAACAGGAATCTGTGGAATATCATCTTCGACACCATCTTCATCAGCTCCAGCACCTGTATTTGTAGTACCTGTAGTCGCAAGTGTAACCGGACGTCTTTCAACACCCTGCACAATGTTCCACAGTCCTTTTGCAACCAGTACATGTCGCATCATATAAGCCCATAATGGGTAGTTGGTACCATCCAACTTATCCTCAACAGCCAACATACGGAATACATCAGTGCTTTCAGCCATGGCCGGTGACTAAAATACCTTGATGCAGAAAATTGACTGTATCTCAAAAAGTTGAATGGAACTGCCCTGACGAGTTCTGCTAGACTTGTAGCAGACTTCGAGACGCTTAAACTGGCGAACAGAAACTGGTATATACCTTTGGCACAAAAGGACGAAATAGCGTGCACAAGCGCTGCGATAGTGCGTTCGGAGGCCGAAACGAGCTCAGATCGCGATTTCGGCACCACAAAGGGAAGCTGTTTTGAGCTCCGAAACACCCTGAGTATGCTCACCAAATTTCGTGCAAATCTCAGACTAAAAACGGACGAGTGTCAACGGCGCCCTAGAAGAAGCGATGACCTGCTCTGATACCAATTGTTGGAGATAGACGTCTGCGGAAGCACGCGAATAGCACAAGGAAGAAGAAGAAGCTTGGAG
>CM035406.1:234755536-234765536 GCA_020310875.1 Ceratopteris richardii | reverse complement strand
GAAGGCCTCTCAATCCATCTTAGATTATGTAACAAGAATGAAGGACATTGCAGATGCATTAGGAGGAGTTGATGAAGATAAATTGGTAAGGCAAATCCTCACAGGTTTGAGAGGTGATGACAAATGGAAGCCATTCATTTTGTCTACTGAATTATCACTAGATCATTTTACTCCTAATTTAACTCAGTTGCTAGGACACATGCTAACCTTTGAGCAGGATGTCAAAGGTGGAAGTGATAAAAGTGTAGGTGAAGCAATGTATTCAAAGGATAAGAAGAAGAATAGAAAAGGGAAGCAGCAAGCAAATGAAGATGAAGGTACAACTAGCCAAGCTAACTTCCTAAGAGGAAGAGGAGGTGGCAAAGGTAGAGGAAGAGGCAGGAGTAATAAAGATGGAGTCAAAGCTTGCTGGATTTTGGTAAGACAAATCATCTAGCTAATGATTGTTGGCATAACACTCATAATAATGGTGGATATAATCAGAACTTTAATTCAAGAGGAAGAGGTGGCAGAAATCAAAGAGGTAATTTCAGAGGTAGAGGTTATTTTGGAAGAAATGTAGGTAGAGGATTCCAAAGTCAACAATAAAACAATACCTACTATAATTATGCTTCAGAGCAGAAGGAGGATTCAACATTGATTATGAATGCAACTTGTGAAAGGCAAAGCTAAGATCAAAGAGTCTTCTACATTGACTCAAGGTGTAGGCAATCACTGAGTGGCAACATAGCTTTGATGACTGATTTGGAAAATAAAGTAACTAATCATGTAGTTCAAACAGGTGACAATACAAAGCACAATGTGAAGTCAATTGGATCAATGAAGGCCAAGGATGAAAGTACTCTCTTGAGTAAGGTTTTGTATGTTCCTACAATTCCAAAGAATCTGATAAGTGTAAGACAAATTGTTGAAAAAGGTTATGAAGTTAGGTTCACTAATGAAGGAGTTTTTGTGGAAGACCCTAGCAATGGGTATAAACAAATTGTTTCAGGGAAGAAAGAAGGAAGATTGTTCACATTGAAGATTCAAGGTAATGTTGGTCATGCCTTGTTCACCTATGGAGGACATAAGATCTCTGAGTTAGATCTTTGGCACAAAAGGCTTGGACATTTGAATGAAAGAGGTACTAAAGATATGGTGAACAATGGTTCATTGCTTGGATTGCCTAACGTTGCAGGTCAACATATGACATACAGATGTGAGGCATGTCAATTAGGTAAGGCTCATAAGCAATCTTATTCCAAGCATGGTTTTATGTATTCAAAGAAGCCTGAGTTGGTACACACAGATGTGTGGGGACCATCAAAGGATTTTCAGTATCAATGGTTCAAGGTATTATGTGATTTATGTTGATGATGCTACCAGATGGATCACTATCTATGTGATCAAAGATAAGTCATAGGTATTCAATACATTCAAACATTATCATTGTTGGAGACCTCTTAATCTCCAAAGGCTTGATCTATACTGATCTAAGTGCACCTCTATATCAGTTATAGACCAAACTTTACACAAATGTTACTTTGATTTACCAAATCATTCATGAACAATTTTCTGATTGAGAATATTTCTTCTTCAAGAAGTCTGCTTCAAAGATTGACTTCATTACCTACACATATCTTCATATTTCTCCAATCTAATGATATAAATACCTCCAAGCTATCTTTGCAATCACATCAACCATTAGTCCTTCAAAAGAATCATTAAAATTTCAATTTGATCCTCAAGATCAAAAGTATGTCAGAAACTATCTTCCTGAATACGCGACTTTGACATAGGTAAATTCTAAGGTTGATTTCTCACAGCACAGATCCTGTTTTGCTAAATGCTTTTAGCCATAGCTTCCTTATCTTCTAACTTAGATGTTGAGTGCTCATTTATCAAGAACTTTACACTGTGCACTGAGATCTAAGCAAAACATTGACATGAAAAAGTGCGCGACTTTGAGAGATTTTTTTGCAAACTTTACATATACATGTTCCTATTGATCATACTCACAACATGAAAGGAATTAGATCATGAAACTTTGAAAATAGCTTCATTAACTTCCAAATTAGATGAGTACAAAAGGATTTTTGATCCACATGATTAGACTGAGAGAAATCAGAGAAAGACTCGATGCTAACTCCTAATTAATGACACTAGGCTTCTAATGACTCTCTCATGTATTTCTTTACATCATTGACTTATATACATATGGTTCTAGACTTATCCCGCGTCTATTACATTATTCCTTATCATCCTAAGGATTATCTATACTCAAATTACAAGAATCTCCAACTGTAATGTACATATGTATACAAGCTTCACTTCTGAGATGTCTTCACTTTCTCAAGTGTCTTCTTTCACTTCAATCTGACCATAAGCTTGTTTCAAACTCTTTGTAATCACCAATTTGTGATTGTTCTATTCCAACAACTCCCCCTCAATCACTAATTGTGATTATTCCATTCTTCTTCACTCCTGCCATCTCTTTGAATCTCTGTAGCTTAGGTCCATCCAAGCTTTTTGTTAACATATCTGCAACTTGTTCTTTTGTTGGAGTATACATCACTTCAATCTCTTTGTCAAGTACCTTTTCCCTCAAGAAATGGTATTGAATCTCTATATGCTTAGTCTTGGCATGAAAAACAGGGTTACCTGCCAAATACAATGAACTCATATTGTCTCCAAAAATAATTGGAGTACTCTGATCAGTTCCAAAACTTTTCAACAAGGTCGTTAACCATATCACTTCTTTTGTAGCCTCTACCAATCCTTTATACTCAACTTCTGTGGATGACAAAGCAACTGTATGTTGCTTCTTTGAGCACCAAGAAACTAACTTATCTCCAACATAACAAAGATACCCATGTGTAGACCTTCTATCATCTGAATCACCTGACCAATCTGCATCACTAAATACTTTAATTCTTGTATCAAAAGTAAATCCACAATACAGACCTTCACTTAGGGTTCCTTTGATATATCTGAGTACCCTTTGAGCTGCAATCCAATGAGTCTTCTTTGGACAATGCATGAATTGTGATAACACACCTACTGCATATGATAGATCTGGCCTTGTCAAGGTAGCATAGATTAAACTACCTACCAAACTCTGATATTTCTTCATGTCATTAAACTCTTCACCTCCATACTGCTCAACTTATGATTTACCTCCAATGGTGTGCTTGAAGGCTTGCAATCCTCCATATTAAATTTGATCAGAAGATTCTTTAAGTACCTTTCTTGTGTAACATATACTCCATGTTGAGTATATACAATCTCCATTCCTAAGAAATAAGATAAGTTTCCCAAATCACTTATCTTTAACTCCTTCTCTATTTGTTTCTTAAGCTCATTAATTCCTTGAGCATCTGTACCTGTGACAATGATATTGTCAACATAAATACACATATATATGTATCCATTTTCACTTGCCTTCACTAGCAAGCTACTATCTGCCTTTGATGCTTGAAATCCACATTCATTTAAGAACTTAACAAGCCTGTAATTCCATGCTCTTGGAGCCTGCTTCAACCCATACAAAGCTCTCTTAAGCTTACACACATAATCTGATCCAATTGAATCCATGAAGCCTTCTGGTTGCTCCATATACACTTCATCTGCAATGTATCCATTCAGAAATGCATTCTTCATATCTAATTGTGATAACTTCCATCCTTTACAAGCAACAATAGCAATCAATGATCTAATTGTAGACATCTTAGCAACAGGACTAAAGGTTTCATCATAATCTACCCCATAGGTTTGGGCATAACCTTTGACAACAAGTCTAGCCTTGTATCTAGACACCTTACCATCTGCAAACCTTTTTGTTTTATACACCCACTTACATTTAATGACTTTTTGATTCTTTGGTCTTGGCACTAATTCCCATGTTTCATTTTCAAGTAGAGCATCATACTCTTCTTGCATTGCCTTCTCCCAATTCTGTTTATCTTTAGCTTCTTCATATGTGATTGGATCCTCTTCTGTCTTCACAATGTAAGCGTAATCTTTTGTTGTTAAGAAAGATGTATCATAGCTATACTTGATAGGCTCTTTTCTTTCCCTTGAGGATCTTCTGACCTCTGCACTTCTTGAAGTCTCAGCCACATTTGATTCTGGATCAAATCTTGGCCCATCTTCAACATTATCTTGCAATTTACTTTTATAATCAACATCATCAATATCTTCTTCATACACACTTACTTTTGTCTTCCGTTTTCTTTGTATTTCTTTGTCATTTGCATAATCACTTGTTGACCCTGTATACCATGTGCTCTGCTCATCAAATGTAACATCTTTGGTAACAAGAAATTGCTTTGTAGATGGACTCCACAATCTATAACCCATCTGTCTATCATCATACCCAATAAACACATACTTCTCTGGTTTGGGTTCTAGCTTATGTCTCAATTGTGAAGGAACATAAGCATATGCTAAACATCCAAATACCTTACAATGATCAAGAGTAGGTTTCTTACCCCACCATGCTTCATAAGGAGTTCTTCCCTCCAATGCTTTACAAGGTAACCTATTCACAAGATATATTGTAGTGTTGATAGCTTCTGCCCATAAATAATTTGGGCGATTCTTTTCCTTCATCATTGCTCTTGCAAATTCTACAAGAGTTCTATTTCTTCTTTCTGCAATTCCATTATGTTAGGAGAGTACCTGCAAGTTACTTCTCTCTTTATACCTGCATTCCACAAATAATCATCAAACTCTTTAGAGAAATACTCTCCCCCTCCATTTGATCTCAACCTCTTGAGCTTTTGTCCTATAATCCTTTCTGCATAAACATGATAATGTTTGAATGTCTTGAACACTTCTGATTTGTCCTTGATTACATATAAAGTAATCTATCTGGTTGCATCATCATCAAACAACACATAATATCTGGATCCATTTATGCTATAGTCCCTTGAAGGACCCCACACATCTGTATGAACCAATTCAAGCATATTTGAATACTTATATCCTAATTTATTATATGAATTTTTGTGTGCTTTACCTAACTTACATGCTTCACACTTGTACACCATATGTTGCCCTTCAATTTTTGGCAAACCAAGCACCACATCATTCCTTGACATTTCCTTTATAGCTCTCTCATTGAAATGACCTAATATTTAATGCCATAGGTCTAATTCAGACATCTTTTGACTTCCATAAGTAAATAAAGCATGTCCCACATTACCTTGGACTTTGAGAGTAAACAACCTTCCTTCCTTTTTACGTGCAATTATGTTTCTATATCCCTGATTTGGATCTTGCACATAGACACCATCATTTGTGAATCTGACTTCATATCCTTTCTCCACAATTTGCCCTACACTTATCAGATTTTTAGGAATAGTAGGAACATAAAGTAACTTGCTTAAGAGTGTACTTCCATTCTTTGTCTTCACTGATCCAATGCTCTCCACTTTATGCTTGGCATTGTCACATGTTTGAACTGTATGTCCATTCACCTTTGCTTCCATATCAGTCATCAAAGATATATTGCCACTCAGATGATTGCTACATCCCGAGTCAATATAAAACACCCTTTGATCTTCTCCTACTGATTCATGAGTTGCATTCAAGATGAGAGTCATGTCATCCTTTTGATATGATGCATAATTATAATAATTGTTGTTGTAGGACTGAGATTGAAAACTTCTTCCACCTCCTCTAGCATATGATGTCCTACCACCTCTTCCTCTGAAGTTGCCTCTTTGATTTCTGCCTCCTCTACCTCTTTGATTAAAACTCTGATTATTATTTCCTCCATTTTGATTGTTATACCAACAATCATTTGCCAAATGATTGGTTCAGCCACAAATCCAACAAGCTTTAGTATTATCTTTGTTCTTACCTCCTCTTCCTTTACCTCTGAAGTTCATCCTTCCTTTTGTAAAGTTAGCTTGACTTGAGGTTCCTTCATCATCAGTTGATTGCTTCCCTTTGCCATTCTTTTTCTTGTCCTTAGAGTACATAGTTTGGCTTGCACTCCTATCATTGCCTCCCTTAATGTCGTACTCAAAAGTTAGCATGTGTCCTAGAAATTGATTAAGATCAGGAGTAAAATGATCTAGTGACAATTCTATGGACAATATGAAAGGCTTCCACTTCTCATCTCCTCTCAGACCTGTAAGTATTTGCCTTACCAACTTATCCTCTTCAATGTCTTCATCTACTGCTCCCAAGCTATCTGCAATATCCTTCATTCTTGCCACATAATCAGAAATTGATTGTGAACTCTTCTTCTTAAAGGTTGTAAACTCTGCCCATAATGAAGACTTCCTTGACTTGGTTGTATTTTGGAAATTCTCTTCCAAAGCATTCCAAACATCTGTTGCACTTTCCAATCCTCTGATGTGAGGTAAAATATAATCATTTACAGCCATGTAAATGATGCTCCTAGCTTGAGCATCCTTTCTCATCCAGGTCTTCAAATCTGCAAGCTCTTTCCTAGTTAGAATACTAGGATCTGCAAACTCAGGCTTTTCTTCTTCTCCTGTAATGAATGCCATCAAATCTTTGCTCATGAGGTGTGCCTCCATCCTCATGGACCAAGCTGGATAGTTCTCCCTATCTAGCTTATCAATCTGCAAGCTTTCTCCCATCTTTTGATCTTCTGTATCTGCAATTACTATGATTTATGATAGTAAAGTGTACCTTTAATATGAAGGTTTGATCTTTATTGATCCTTCAAGCTCATGCTTTGTACTTCTGCAAGTTATCTTCAAGAATTTGTCCTTGTCCACCTTCAATTAGAAGGAACTTCAATATCTGCAGCAGTCGGGACTTCCAATGCCTTTACTTCACTTGTATTGCACCTTCAGCTCTGATACCACTGTTGGAGACCTCTTAATCTCCAAAGGCTTGATCTATACTGATATAAGAGCACCTCTATATCAGTTATAGACCAAACTTTACACAAATGTTACTTTGATTTACCAAATCATTGATGAACAATTCTCTGATTGAGAATCTTTCTTCTTCAAGAAGTCTGCTTCAAAGATTGACTTCATTACCTACAAATATCTTCATATTTCTTCAATCTAATGATATACATACCTCCAAGCTATCTTTGTGCAATCACATCAACCATTAGTCCTTCAAAAGAATCATTAAAATTTCAATTTGATCCTCAAGATCAAAAGTATGTCAGAAACTGTCTTCCTGAATAAGGGACTTTGACATACGTAACTTCTAAGGTTGATTTCTCATAGCACAGATCCCGTTTTGCTAAATGCTTTTAGCCATAGCTTCCTTATCTTCTAACTTAGATTTTGCGTGCTCACTTATCAAAAACTTTACACTGTGCACTGAGATCTAAGCAAAACATTGACACAAAACAGTGTGCGACTTTGAGAGATTTTAAACTTTACATATACATGTTTCTATTGATCATACTCACAGCATGAAAGGAATTAGATCATGAAACTTTGAACATAGCTTCATTAACTTCCAAATTAGAGGTATACAAAAGGATTTCTGATCCACATGATCAGAGTGAGAGAAATCAGAGAAAGACTCGACGCTAACTTGTGAAGATGACTCTCTACACATCTACCTTAATGACACTAGGCTTCTAATGACTCTCTCATGTATTTCTTTACATCATTGACTTATATACATATGGTTCTAGACTTATCCTGCTTCTATTACATTATTCCTTATCATCCTAAGGATTATCTATACTCAAATTACAAGAATTTCCAACTATAATGTACGTATGTATACAAGCTTCACTTCTGAGATGTCTTCACTTTCTCAAGTGTCTTCTTTCACTTCAATCTCACCATAAGCTTGTTTCAAACTCTTTGTAATCACCAATTTGTGATTGTTCTGTTCCAACAATGCAAAGAGAATTACAGGTCAAAAATTGAAGAGACTAAGGTGAGATGGAGGGGGAGAGTATTTCTCTAATGAGTTCAGATTACTTGTGGAATGCAAGTATAAAAAGGGAAATTACTTGTAGGTACTCTCCTCAACAAAATGGTGTAGCAGAAAGGAGGAATAGAACTCTTGTTGAGTTTGCAAGATCCATGATGAAGGAGAAAAATTGCCCAAATTATTTGTGGGCTGAGGCTGTAAATACAACCACATATTTGGTCAATAGATTACCATGTAAAGCTTTGCAGGGTATGACACCATATGAGGCATGGTGGGGTAAGAGACCTACTCTAGATCATTGCAAAGTATTTGGATGTTTCGCATATGCATATGTGCCATCTCAATTAAGGCACAAATTGGAACCTAAAGCTGAAAAGTATGTGTTCATTGGATATGATGATAAGTAGATGGGATATACGTTGTGGAGTCCATCCACAAAACAATTCCTTGTATCAAAGGAGGTTACATTTGATGAGCAAGGTACTTGGTATGCAGGTACGATCAATATTTATGCAGGTGATGAAGAAGTTGTGAATCAAAAGAAAGGTAAATCAAAGGTTCAGATATTTGATGAAGAGGAGAACAATGAAGTACATGTTGAAGTTGAAGAAGTGCCAAGGTTTGATCCAGAATGTGATGAACCAGAAACCTCAAGGAGTGGAGAACTCAGAAGGTCATCAAGACACAAATGGAAACCTACAAGGTATAGCTATGACACTTCTTTTTTGGCTACCAAATATTATGCTTATATGATAAATGCAGATGAAGACCCTTCTACATATGAAGAGGCAAAAAGTAAGGAAAATTGGGAGAAAGCTATGTAGGAAGAGTATGATGCATTGATGGAAAATCAGACATGGGATTTGGTTCCTAAACCAAATAGTCAGAAGATCATTGGATGCAAATGGGTCTACAAGACAAAGAGATTTGTAGATGGAAGTGTGTCTAGGTGTAAAGCTAGACTTGTTGTGAAAGGTTTTGCTCCGACATATGGTATAGATTATGATGAGACCTATAGTCCTGTGGCAAAGATGACAACCATCAAGACACTCATATCTATTGCTGCATGTAAAGGTTGGAAATTATGTCAATTAGATGTGAAGAATGCTTTTCTAAATGGTTATATTTCAGATGATGTTTTCATGGAGCAACCACAAGGATTCAGGAATGAAAGGTATCCAAATCATGCATGTAAGCTCAAGAGAGCTTTGTATGGTTTGAAGTAGGCCCCAAGGGCATGGAATTATAGACTTGTGAAGTTCTTGAAAGAACTTGGTTTACAAGTATCTAAAGCAGATAGTAGCTTGCTTGTCAAAGCAAGTGATAATGGGTTCATTTACATGTGCATATATGTCAATGATATAATTCTTACAGGTACAGATGAGAAAGGCATACAAGGACTAAAGAACCAAATGGAGAAAGAGTTCAAGATCAGTGACTTGGGAGACTTGTCATACTTCTTGGGCTTGGAGATTTCATATACTCAACATGGAGTGTATGTAACTCAAGAAAGGTATTTGAAAAACTTGTTGGTCAAGTTTAAAATGGATGATTGCAGGGTGGCACCTACTCCAATGGAGGTAAATCACAAATTGAGCAGATATGGAGGAGAAGAATTCAAGGAGATGAAGCTTTATCAGAGTTTGGTGGGTAGCTTGATTTATGCTACATTAACAAGGCCTGATTTATTATATGAAGTTGGAGTTCTATCTCAACTCATGCACTGTCCTAGAAAGGAACATTGGATTGCAGGACAAAGAGTGTTGATGTACATTAAGGGTACACTCAAAGAAGGTTTGTATTATGGTTTTACATAAGATACAAACATTAAGATATATAGTGATACAGATTGGGCAAGTAATCTTGATGATAGGAGATCAACATATGGATACTTGTGTTATGTGGGAGATAAGTTAATTTCTTGGTGTTCTAAGAAGCAACACACAGTTGCTTTATCCTCTACAGAGGCTGAGTACAAAGGTATGGTGGAAGCTGCAAAGGAAGTGATATGGATTAAGACTCTTATGAAGAGTTTTGACATCATTTAGAGTATACCCACTATTCATGGAGATAACATTAGTTCATTGTATTTAGCTGCTAATCTTGTTTTTCATGCCAGGACTAAACA
>CM035406.1:234730536-234750536 GCA_020310875.1 Ceratopteris richardii | reverse complement strand
ATTAATACAGAGAATGGAACATACAAATCATCGGATGTGCCAATCCACCTATGATGGGAGAGGTTTCTGAAGTAATCCGATTTTATGACGACTTCCTCCAATCGTGACATAGACGCTATCTGAACTGCAACTCTCTCGTCATGGGTTGTAGCAACCTTTTCTAACCTCTACATCCATTCAGGGGCTTCGATCTCAATCGTGTCCATTCCTTCTTCTGTTTGCTTACCTCCGGGTGTTGGCATGGGAACATATGGGTCTTCAAAAGTCTCTTCCACTTCAATTGGCACTAAGTCTTCAGGTTCCGGTTCCTCCAGGGGAGAGGGTTGATGCTCGTATTGCAGAACTTTATTTCGTAGTTCTTCTAGTTCTGTTCTGAGTTCTGCGACTTCTTTAGATGTGTCAGCTGCAGTTGCGACTTTGCTTGGTGACTCCTGCTGAGTTGCGAGTTGCTTTAGTAGGTCATCTCTTTCTCTTTCTAATGCTGCATGGGCTTCGAGGAGGTCGGCATGGGTTTCCAAGACGATTTGCATATTTTCAGATGGGATAGTCTTGAATTTCTTTGGGTCGATTTCCTGCGATGAACCCTCCATTGCTGCTTCCAGGTTTTCCTCGTTCTGTTTTTGTAGTCGTTTGTTTTCTTCAAGTGCTGCAGACATGTGCTTCCATAATAAGGCGAGGTTGCATCAAAGCTTGAGATTGTCCGTTATCTGGGCATGTAACATGTCATCAAGTTGCTATTTTTCTTCAGTATGTGACTGGGGTGGATTGGCAACTAATTGATCATGTTGTGCTTGCAATGTAGTATACTGGTGTTGTAATAGCCGCTTCTCCTTCTCTAAATCAATGAATCTTGCTTGGAGTGTTTCATGGTCTCTGAAGAGGCTCGTATGCTGTGCGTCTAGGTGTTGGTAATGTTGTTGTAGTTGAGACATACACTGGTACATATTATTAAATACATTATTAATGGGAGTGGATGCAGGAAAGGTGTTGAATGCAGAAGGGAAGGGGAAAGGGAGTGGGAGCGTGTATGCTGTGGTTGAAAGGGTGAAGTTGGTGGTGGGGGAATAGGAGATTGTGGACATATGGTGGGAGGGAGAGGTGCAGAGGTGGGTGATATGTCCATGAAATCAAAAGTGGATGCAGTCGTGGGAGTGATTGTGAACATGGGAATTGTGGGTGCGGTGATGGTGGTGAAGGTGTAAAGTGGTGTGTGTAGTTGTGAATATGAACCGCCAGGAAGTGTGATCGGGAGAACGGGGTTTTCCATCGCGATAGTTAGAGTTACAGTGTCAGTGGTAGTGTATACAAGAGAGGTGGTGATAGGTTGTGTAGGTTGCGCGGGTTGACTGACGGTTTGTGCTTCGGTATGGGAAGTGGACCTTGAGGCGGTGACAATAGTGGTTTCACTGGTAGTGGGAGGTGAAGGTGGTGGAGTTGGAGGGAGAGGGGGTAAGGGGGGTGACGGGGGTGCACTGGATGTATGGGCTTCCTTAGTGTCATGAATGGTATGAGCTGTGCCCGTGGTTGTGGATGTGGTGCCCTGTGGTTCTGATACTAATACATTCATTTGTTTTCCTGATCGAGGGGGGCGTCTGCCGTATCTTCGCTCTGATCTTCGCGAGTGTGCAAGGGCGGTATGCACCGTTTCAGGTACCCCCAATGCATCAACAATCATATCAAGGGTTGCCCTGTATTGCTCATCTACGCCTTCGTCTTCCAGGATCTGATTCATCAGGGCCTTTCCTGCTGCCAAGAATAATTTGTGTTGTTCTTGAACTCGATTGATGGTATCATACAGTCTCTTTAATTTCTTGTATAAGCAAGGGCTCCTTCAAGTTCTTGTACCATTTCTTGCTCATATTCCTGCTCTTCTTGTCAGACAGTCCTTGTTCATCCTCTTGCTCTTCTTCTGCCATCTCTTCTTCATCTTGATCGACTTCGACTACTTCTGGTTGGACTGGATGGGGTTGGTCGGTGATTGTCTGTTGCCCACCTACCTGCTTTGCTTCCACTTCTAAATTCATAGAATTAATTATCCTGGCCACCTCCTCATCAGTTAGATCTTCCAATGTAAAGCCATGAGGGAACTCTAAGTCGGTGGGTATAGGTGGAAATACTAGATTCGGTCCTTCCGCGCTATGCCTCAACAACCTGATAGTGAATGGCTGCACTCGCCTTGGAAGCCGTGGAGTGGTTTTTGGTGTCAGTGTAGCACGTCGGGCCTGGGCACAAGGCATCTGAATTGCTCCTCTCATTTTCTTGGATGGAGGCCCTGCAGTTGATAGTCTGCATTGAAATTCTTGCACCTTGGTCCAAACAAGTGCCCGTTGAATTGGCACGTCATAAGCCAAGCATCAGTAGACAACCCTGGTGAGAGCACAGCATCCATAAAGCACTGACTTTTGCTTCTTATACCACCGTTGATGCGCTAAGTGTATCTGGTCAATAATCCAATGTGCCATGTTGATTGTCAAATTGAAAGCGTTTGCTAAGTATAAAATGAACCAGATCATCTTGGGTGGCATTGTGAATCTCTCTTGAGCCGGGAACGCGAAATGCTTCATGCACATTTGAAGATGAATGGCAATAGTCGGCGTCATTGCCACCATGTCCTTTAGTTTCGTCAGATTCCGGTTCTTCATGTTGTCGGGGACCATAGTCTCTTTCTTGGTAGGGATATGCATGCCTTTCATGTCGAGAGCTTCTCTTACTAAATTGTTCGTCACCTTGAAGTGCTTCAGCTCATTACCTCTTGTGAGAGATGGTAAGACAAAGGTGCTATACCCCTTTTTCTCTTTACTAGGAGTGAGGGTGCTAATCAGATATGAGCATCTTAGAAAGTCGGGCTTCGGTAACTAGGCTTTGAAGTAATCATATAAGCCCGCCTTCTTCCATATCGGTTTCAGCCCTTCATTATTTTGAAGTCTCTCAAATTCCCTGGTGAAGAAGTGATACCTGCCCCAACGCCCGTTGAACTCTATCTCTGCCTCCCACAGGTAAGTGCCTTCTCCCAGAGGTCCTGCCACCTCACTGAACCAATGTGAGTTTTTGTTGACTAGCATTGTGTGCCCCTGTGGAGGGTTTTGAATCGGTATGGCATGTAATGCTCTCAATGCCACTGGGCGCTCCTTCAATTCCTCCTCAATGGGAAGACTTTCAATGTCCACGGTTTGAGGGCTGGTGCCTCCCTGGGAACTAGGTCCTGTTGTATCTGCCATGTTACTGCTTGCTTGCTAGTTCTGTGAGAATATAGAATCATGCGTTAACATTGTAAAGGACAAGGTAGAACAATTTTTGTCCCCATTACAACATTAACATGAGGTGAATGATGAGTTAGTCGATCAGTGAGTGCTCGATGATTGTGTGTGTTGTTAGTCCTATGAGCTAAGTGAAAAGATGCAGTGTGAGAATGATGCAGTTAGTAGGTGGAGATGAATGTACAAATGGGATCGGGGGGTTTATGACAAGCTTTGGGCTGCCAAACAGAGTGAATGACTTTATGTTTTGGTTTTGTGGAGACTCTGGAGGGCTTTATGAGGGTGTCTACGTGGAAATGAGGCTTTATAGGGACCCATTTGCAAGTGATTCCGCTCGTGCTCATGTGTAAATGTGTGTTTATGTGTATTGAATGAGAGTGGCCATCGGCTCTTCAAGTGAGTGAACCCTGTTGTACATGGCGCGATTTGTGTGTGACTAGTTGAGCCTGCAAGCAAGCCTTAGGCACCCAAATTTGTCTTGATTGTGGGCCAGCCTTCATCGACTTCTTGGGTACCCAGATAGATTTTACTTTTACAGAAGAATTCTTGGAGGACTTCTTATTGGTGTCTGGTCATTGATCACTAATAGGAAGTTGAGCTAGTTGTTGTGGCTTGATCGCAGTAGGACGCTCGCCTTTCGGCACCCACACTTGGTTTGATGGTTGAGACACCGTGCTTCGTATTTTCTTTTGGCTTTGAGCAGAAGTTGTCTGCTTCTTCTGTCTTTTATCTGTCTTTGGTTGTTGCATCCCGGTGGCCTTTGGAAAAGAAGGGAGTTCCATTGCATCCTTGAATTCTATGTTGCGATAATCATCCCTCTGCATCACATAGTTTTGGACAAGAATAGCATGGTCATCTTCATGTGTACTCCTGGAAGGACCAGGAGCTTGTGCCTTTCCTAGTTTCTTGAGTGCACCATTGTCTAATTCAACTATAATTAGACTCTAATTTACCCATACCTGAAGAAGTCCACTTCTTAGGTTTAAGTTGACTGCATGATCATAGATCCAGTCTTGACCCAAGACAAGAGGTTCAGTGAGATCCTCATCTTGACACACTAGTACGTTAACTGTCAGTAAAATGTCTTGAATGTAGAGGGGAAGTTCCACCTCGCCCATGCAAGGGGTTTCCACACCTCTCAACCCTATGAGGTATGCTTCCACAGGATTGACATTTAAGTTCAGTTCTCGACTGTAAGAAAGTTTAACAACACTAGTGGCTGCACCTGAGTCAATCAAGGCTCTTACAGTCCTTGGACTCGTTCCTTGTCCTAACCCTAAGGTCACAAAAGGGTGTCGGTCAACTATTCTATGGGGGTTTACACTTGAGACTTCACAGATGGCCATATGATATCCTAGGTCCACATAGTCATCTGTCCTAGGCTGATCTCGTCCTTGTCTTCTCATCTTCATTTTTCGGATGCGTTCCAAGGCTTTTGCCTGTGCTTCTTCTCGAACTCGTTTTTCCTCTTCTTTACGTTTCTTGGCAGTGTTGAGTCGATTGAGCATTTCCTCAGTGAGAGGTTCCTGATATAACTTGACTCTGCATCCGCTTATGTAGTTAGGGAGAATATCGCCTTCGAGTGTGGCTAATTGGACTGCTCCACTAGTCGAGATCCTATTTATGATCATAGGTCCATAGCCTCTCTTCTCTAATTTTCTTGCATGTTGTTTCAGGGTATACACCAAAGCTAAGTCTCCGGCCTTCAATCCTTTATCCTTAACATGGGCATCAAAATACGCCTTCTGTCATTTCTTAGCTGCATATATTCCTGCAGCAGCCCTCAGTCTTGTTTCTCCTAATTGCTCAAGGTCAAAAATCCTAGAGGAGAGCTCATGGCCCGTCCACTCATGCTCCTGTGCTATTCTCAATGTAGGAATCAAGAAGTCCAAGGTAGCACCGCATTTTGGCCAAATACCATCTGAAAAGGTGTGGCTTGGAGTACCGTTTTATAGGCAACTCGGTATGCCCAAACAACATGGTGTAGCTGTTTGTCCCAATCAGAGCGTTTATTATTCACCAATTTAGTCAACACATTGCATAGAATCTTATTTGTGCTTTCTGCTTGCCCATTAGCTTGTGGATGGTAGGGGGCAGACTTCTTGTGTATAACCAAGAATTCTTGGAGAAGATTTTCGATAACTTCATTCAAGAAGTGAGTCCCTCTATCACTAACTAGCTCTATTGGCAATCCGTTGTCGTAGAGATTTACATCTCTACGTATCCGAATCTCTACGTATCCAGTGTTTGAATAATCCAAATTTAAAGAATGATTTTCTACTGAGAATGTTGCAGATATTTTACCGAAGCATTGGCTAAAAAATAGTCATGAGAAGATTTGCGGATTATTGAAGATTGTACCATTATTGTGAAGGGAGGATTATTGGAGTCAATTGTCAAGTCAGCAAATCATTTGATTCATCATATTTTATGTGTTAGCACACATATGAAACCCATGTTTAGTTGTGCCATATGAACCTGAATCTTCATAGTGTGAAACCATTCTTTAGAAACTAAAAAAAAACAAAACAAAAGTCATTCGTTATTTTACAATCTAAAAGCAACATCAATTAGCGATCGGGTTATTTCAAAAGCAAAATAGGGATGAAAGTCTTCCAAAAAACTAATTCCATAGCGATCGCTATTTGGAAAGAAAAAAATCAGATTTTATGTGATTGATCGCTATAGCTTTTGGGAGGAGGATACAACTATATAAAGAGGTCTTGGGATTATTGTCAAGACATCATCTCGACATGAACTGAAGATTATCTGAAGCTCTTGGAGGAGGAGTTGGAGGAGGAGTTCTCACACTCTTGAGTGTTGGCACACATCTTGGTGTGGAGGTTCTGCTCACATGATTGAGGAGGACATCATGATCTATGATGTTTTGGTAACTTGTATCTGTTTTCGTTATCTGCATTATATTTGTACGAACACATTATTATGAATTAATTGGCTCTCCAATTTCCTCACATCTCTCTTATTTCCGATCTCTCTTATGATGTTAATGAATTGTACGAGTGATTTGATTCATGATCTCATCTGATTATTTGTGAGCATCTATATTTGAACTCTACCTCTTAAGTTGCCCGAAGCACCCTGCGTGTACCGTCTATTTGGAACACTAGCAGTTGGCCTGATCCACCCAATTGAGCCCTTCGCGACACCATATCTAGTGAGCACATTCTCAAATAAGAACTTGGTGGTTGTCTGGGCATCATTCTTAGTCCTGGCTTTCACTTCTACCCACTTGGTTAAATAGTTTGTGGCCACAATAATATACTCTGCATGCGAACCCTTAGCTGGGGGATTAATAGGACCTACAAAGTCTATTCCCCACTTAGAGAATGCACGTCCACCCATCATAGGTTTCGGGGGCATCTCATCTTTGTGCATAGGATATTGAGTTCGCTGACAGACATCACACCTCTTCACATAGGTATGTGCATCCATGTGAAGGGTCGGCCACCAAAGACCTGCGAATATAATTGCCTTGATCACCCGATCAGGTCCGAAATGTTCTCCTGCTACACCTTGGTGAGCAGTTTCCAAGATCTTAAGATATTCGCTCTCATGGACACATAATCTGAGGTAACCATCTTTACCACGCTTGTATAGATTATCACCAATGAGTGAGTAGTCTAGGGCTTCTTGTTCTAGACTTCTTTGTCTGGCCAATATCACATCTTGAGGGAATGTTTTCGTCCTCAAGAAAGCTACCAATGGTTCACTCCAATCTGGCACTATGGTCACTTGATAAAGAGTGGCATGCTCCACGGGTGGTTTAGTGCAGCAGATCGGGCATTCTTTGCACAACTTATGGACATCAGCCTCCATAGTCGGCCAATGCACTCTGAATCTCCATAGTGTCTGTAAAGTTCTTTGCCTCGAATGGTGTTGCTCTAATGCACCTACATGTGTTGATTGCAACCATTTTGCATACTCTCCTCTTCCACACAACAAGCCAATATCCCTTGATCTGTCTGTTTGTACATGCTTCCTGCCATGATATGGTACTTCTGGGCTTCTACTACCTCCCTATCTTGAGTGTTTACGACTGGGTGGTTAGGCCCGTATGTCAATACTGGCACTAATGGCTTAGCCCACTGAGGTACAACTTCCAAATTAAACAAGTAAGCATCAGGAAGGTCATCTGATACTCCTTGTGGGGCTTCTCCAGATGTGAGCCTAGAGAGATGGTCTGCTCTCAAGTGAGTCTTCCCTTTCCTCACCACAACTTCAAAGTCCTTCCATTAGTAAGAGAAACCATCTTACTAATCTACCTCTATTGCATGGCTTGTTTACCAAGTACAACAATGCTTGATGATCAGTAAAAAATTTAAACTTATTCGCAAGCAAGTAATGTCTAAACTTTTTGACCGCATACACCATGCCTAATCCTTCTCGTTCAGTGGTGGTATAATTTTGTTCAGCTACATTCAACTGTCTACTAGCATAGGCAATTGGAAGATCCATATTACCTTTGCCCGTAGGTTGTGCAAGCACACATCCAATAGCATAATTGGATGCATCCACATGAACATGGAATGGCTTATTCCAATCTGGTGTGGTCAAGATTGGTGCTGAACATAATCGCCATTTAAGCTCATTGAAGGAATTCTCACATTCATCAGTCCACTCAAAGTTAGTCAAAAGTCCATACAGAGGCTTGGCAATGATGGCGTACATGTGTATAAAGCGTCGGTAATAGCCACAATGCCTCATGAAAGCTTGTACTTCCTTGACATTCTTGGGCCTAGGTAACTCTGCTATGGCTCTTACTTTCTCTTCATCAGTGGATATGCCATTCTTTGACACTATGTGTCCTAGAATCTTGCCTTGCTTAACCATGAAAACACACTTTTTTGGGTTCAAGCAGACTTGATATTCTCTACATTTGTCAAAGATTTACCTGAGCTCAGGTATATGTGTTTGTCTGATGTTGGAATGAGCACAAAGATCATCCACATAGACCTCTAAGTTCTTCCTCAAGAATTATTTAAATACATGGCACATCAGTCTCTGAAAGGTTGCGGGAGCATTGGTAAGCCCAAATGGCATTACTCGAAAAGCAAATATGCCCCACTCAGTGGCAAAAGCTGTCTTATGCTGATCCTCTGGAGCAATGGCTACCTGATTGTAGCCCGAAAATCCATCAGGAAGTTGTACACTTCCTTGCCTGCTACTCTTTCTAATAGATGCTCAGTAATTGGAAGTGGATAGTTATCTCGAATTGTGGCTGCATTAACTTTCTTCAAGTTAATGCACACACATAGCTTTCCATTCTTTTTGGGCACCACTACAATGGGGGATACCCACTCAGTGTGCTCAATTTCATAAATAAATGCAGCTTCTACCAGTCTATCTATCTCCTCTTTGATCTTAACAGCATAATTATCGTTATATGTATATGGCTTTTGTTTAGAAGTTTTCGCGTCTGAGGTCATGGGAATTGTGTGTGAGCATATGTCTGGGTCAACACCCTTCAAGTCCTTGTAACTCCAAGCAAATACATCTCTATATTCTCTTAGCAAGGCTATCAACTCATACTCCTCTTCTTCCGTCAGGTCATGCCCTATGTAAGTGCATCTCTCTTCTCCTTCTTCCATGGCTACAACTATTTTCTTGGTGGTTTCTTTGTTATCATAGGCCTCTCCTGATTGAGCCTCACATCTTGGCATCCTTACCATGACTCTTCTATCGTCTATCTCATACTTTTTAAAGTTTTCAGGGACCTCAAACAAAGATTCTTCCTCTTCTAGTGTGACTTCTCTCTTCTTTCGTTTCTTTCCTTCATCCTTAGGGGTCACTTGTGTGGCTAACCTTACATCATTTGTAAGCTCTCCATGTCTCTGGGGTTGAAATTCTACTTCATAGAAGTATTCTTCATTTGATGCAAAAGGTGGGTCCATAATGATTGACTCTAGATCGGAGTCACTTGCATCTTCAAATGCATGAGGGCTAGGTTCGCATTCTTCTAAAACTGCATCTCCCATGATTGGCTCTATGGAGAAGACTGAAATGTCATAGCCATCCTCATCACAGTGGGGTGTCCATTGTTCTTCATTGATGGCTACATCCATTGTTGCTAAAATTTCTGCCCAGCCGTGGGGTTCAAATTCTTCATCAGGGAATACTACAAGTGCATAGGCTGGGTCTTGAATTGATCTATGTGTCTCTTTCGCACCTACCTCTCTGGATTTTTCTCTCTTCTCCTCTTCTACTGCCACTTTGCACATCCATAAGTGTGTGTCTTCGTGCATCCATGAGGATCCTGATCCTATGGAATGCACAGACTCAATATCATCTTTGGCTCTATGGATGGGATTCCATTGGATAGGAGGGACATCTCTATGAGAGTAATCCTTGAGATTGACTTTGGTTGTAACACCTAAGTGTTGCAAGTACAATGAGTTGGTTCCCCAATCCTGTACCACTTGCAACTGTCGCATAAATGGTCTTCCCAAAATCATCTCATAGGCATGGTTCTTGCTAAAATCACAGATAGCAAATGTATGCTCAATCTCTACACCACATGTAGTGAGAGTTATTCCTTCTAGCAAGCCTAAGGGTCTTTCTATGTGACCATCGACCATCTGCAATTTCATTATCGTCGGCCTGAGTGCTGGCTTGCCCCAACGCTTCCATAGGGAAGTGGTAGCAATAGCAACTCCTGCACCTGAGTATAGAATTGCCTTGGTTGTGTACCCCTGATGGGTAATGGGAAGATAGGTGTTTCCTTCTTCACCTTCACTCATATCTCCTATCTTGTCTAGAGGAATTTCTAGCACTGTTCTATGAGAACCTACCTGGGAACGAGGTTTCGCTACTTCTGGCACTTGGTTAGCTACATGTTTCCATAACTCTGGCCTAACTTTGAGTAGCTCGTCTAAAGTGAGGTTGCACTGCACTTTAGTGTTTTTCACTACCTCCGTATTCCTAGGTATGAGTGAGTCTTCATTTCTTACCATGACCGTGGGTGCTCTCATACAAGTAGACTTAGCTTCCCATGGGCCTGTGAAGTGGGGTAATTCATGTAAAGAATTAGACTCAAAGTCTAATCTCTCTTGAGATTGTGCACTCTCCTGCTCTCCATAAATGGAGGGAATATCTTGTGGGAATTGATCATGTGCATCATCCACAATTTCAAAGGGAGGAGGGACTTCACTTTCGTTAGCCCATTTCTCTTGTTGAATCTCTCGTAGGAATTCGGGTGAGTACCGATTCATAGAAGAAGATGTGTCTGGCTCTGTGGAGTTGGGCACATAGGCTTCCTGAGTGGGAAGGCTTAGCCTTTCACTTGGCTTGTCCTTAATTTGAGAGGCGGGTTCCTTTTCTGATTGTACAATTAGCCTCTCCAATCTTTCTAGTAGTCCATCAAAGTGCAACTACGTCTTAGCTGAACTAGAGATGTTAAAGAGGTGGCTGGCTTCAAA
The DNA here is from genome assembly GCA_020310875.1 of Ceratopteris richardii. Lineage (NCBI taxonomy): Eukaryota > Viridiplantae > Streptophyta > Polypodiopsida > Polypodiales > Pteridaceae > Ceratopteris > Ceratopteris richardii. Next base: position 234,739,843 of record CM035406.1, on the reverse strand, counting down.
CATGGTTTGAGCCAATTCCACCATCTTAGCACAAATTTTGGTTCGTTCAAGCTCTAGTTCTGCTCTAGGGTAACACTTTTCATGATCGCTTAAGTTTGGCCCTTCTTGGATTCTGGCCTGATATGCTTTGAGCATCATATTTAGGTCCTCAGGAGTGAGATCTGCTAGAACTAATCCTACTCTAGGGGGTGGTGGGGTCGCATGAGGTGGGTTAGAAGGTGGTGGATCGGATGGAGAAGGGAATGGTGGTGGTGGAGTGGTGTGAGAGGGAGGTTGAGATGTAAGTTCAATTATCTTGGCTCTCGTTTCTCTTAGGCTTTCCTCGAGTTCGCTCATCTTCTTGGCCCATTGTCTTTTCATTCTTTCTCAGCTATCTCTCCAAGCTCTAGTCCTCTTCTTGGACATGCTCTTCGTTTCACTAACTTTGGCATTCTTTTCCTGTCCCACACCTTGGTTCTGCTGCAATGCCTGAGCTCTCGTGACCACTTGCACTGGTGTAGTGGAAGTCACACTCCTTGAAGAGTCTACAACTAACCCAATCACATTGATGGGAGTAATTTTTGGTTACATTTTGTGGGTTCTTTGGGCAGTCTCGTAAGAGATGCTCCTTTTCGCAATCTTGACAAAAGCCGTGAATGGTTACAGATTGGGGTTGTGTGGGAGCAGGCATCGGGCAATCACGAATGAGGTGATCTCCCTGACATCGGTAGCATGGCCCTCTATGGAATGATGGTCTTAGCTGCCTAGGTTGGGGCCACGAGTTGGGATTGTTCTACATGACATTGGTATACTCTGGCTCCCAACTTGGTTCACTCGGTTCTTCGTAATAATAGGCCTCATTATGCTCAGGTGACTGCATGTAGTAAGCTTGAGGGCTATCAAATGAGTAGAGTCAAAACTATGGTCACTAGGGTCACTCTCTCAAAGCAATGGTATTACTGGCACAATGGCTCTATTCAGGTTCTCTTCTGGAGTTGCATACTTTACGGGGATCACATTGGTTGGGGTAGGAGGTTGTTGAGCTAACACAGGCTGAGGTCTTTGTTGGTTTTGGTAGGGTTGTTGATAAGGTTGTTGTGGCCTACCATATTGTTGTGGAGGGTACTAGTTCTGGTATATTCCCTGTTGTGGATAGGGCTGAGGGTAGGTTTGCCTAACAGCTTTCTTATTGTATGGGCAATCCTGCGCAGTGTGATTAGTGTATTTCCTTTCTATGGTGTAGTACTGGCTATTAGGATTCACTTGGGGTTGAGCCATAATGGGACATACGTTCGCCATATGGTCACCTCCACAAGTATAGCACCGTTTAACTGGGGCAAATCTTGGAATTTGTTTGCTAGAGACTCCTAGTTTTTGAGCTACTTTCTCAGCGAGTTCCTCAATAGATGTGGATTGCGTGGAAGAGAGGCTAGGAGAAGTATCTCAATCTCTGTAGATTTTTGAAAGCTCCAACTCCTCCCCTAGGTTATCCTCGATATCAATGCACATGCGTACACACTCCTCTATAGTCCCAGGGTCTTTCATGTGAGAAGTGGAGAATGACATGCCTGGGACTCACCTCCCAGCCTATTTATAGCCCTTGCCTAGTCACCATCTAGAGTTCTCTCTAAGGCCCCTCTACTCGTCTGGCCATCATGAGTAGGTACCTCGTATGAACTCTCTGGCTTTTGGCCTTGGCTATCCCCCGAGCAAGGAACATCTCGTTCCTCCAAGCATGTACATCTCTGGAATATAACACTCTCTCCCCCTTCTAAAGATCATTGTCCTCAATGATATAGAAGGAGCTATAAAACTGGGAATCATAATCTATGATTCCAAATAATAAAAGTAGAGTGTAGTAGGTGTCTGAAATACTAGATGCTCAAAAAGTAGACAACTAGTCTCTGTGCTTTATATCTAGCATTTCCACCAACAAATAGCAGTCCTTGCCTTGGGCATTCTATAGGAATCCCTCTGAGGCCCAATGAGTCCATATGTGCGCAGCATAAGTACTCGGAATATCCTCGGACTCCCTATGCCTAGACCTTGACCACTAACTTGTGACAGCTTGTCACCTGTAGAGACCTCGGCAGCTTGCCCTTGTCTCCCTGAAATACCCACTGGAGTAATAAAATACTATGCTCATCTAAAATAATATGACTATGTCGTAGTCTCTGTGAATACTAAGAATAAATGGAAATCTTTTCCAAATAGTACTTAATCTCTAAGCTCAAGTAAATCTGCTTGATTTACTCATTGTAGTGAAATAAAACTAAAGAAAATCTCATCATCATCCAAACTATGAATCAATGATCCAGACTATGGACCAAGATATCAATATGTCAATGATATCAATGATCTTGACTATGGACCAAGATATCAATATGTCAATGATATCAATGATCTTGACTATGGACCAAGATATCAATATGTCAATGATCCAAACTATGGACACGTTATCAATCTGTCATATCCAAACTATGGACTAAGATCTCAATCAGTCACATCCAAACATGGACTAAGATCTCAATCGGTCACATCCAAACTATGGATCCAAATCTTGATCTATCATATATAATAATCCAAACTATGGATCAAAATATCTCTCATACAAAATAAATCCTAATCCACTCTCTGGAACCAAGTCCATCATGCCAAGTGAAGACGTGCTAAGAAAGTCTAGCAACTAGTGGAACTACCACCGCCTTCTCAATAATAGCATGCAAGATTTCCAAGTGGATGAAACTTGCTTTATTTCTGATCACCATCTGATCATCACTATGATCAAATCATTCCTAACTAGGAATGCGGTGTCTCTAGTAAACTAATGTAATAATCTGGCACGCCCAAATATCCACATCTGATCATCACTATGATCAAATCATTCCTAACTAGGAATGAGCCATAATATGAGTCCACTAAACATAGTGAAAAATGGTAAGTAGATGTGTGCAAACTCATAGCCCGCTAGGCTAAGCATCTAGCTCACCTCATACACACTATGTATGAACCATGGCCTATTCTCAGGCATATCAAATAAAGTAGTATGTACTCTATAAATTTCTTTTGAATTCAATTGCCTATTCATAGTTTTTATGTGCAAACCTTGCCTTTCCGCTTCTAGGCTACTAGCCTGCGGACTTGCCTTGTTTGCGATCACATACAGAGTGACTGTCTCAACTGCCCCTCTGTTGTCTAATAATAAGATGATATCAGAAGATCATATAAATGAACTCCAAATCATATACAAAATACAATCTCAGAGACTTCTCTCCCATACCATCTGTCCTACGCCTAGGTAGAATACAAAGTTTGATGTCCCATACCACCAACTTTATACTCCACATAGATGCGTGTATGAGATTAAAGTCAAACACTTCTCTCAAAAATGATAAGAATAACTCGGTGAGTACTCACAACCATAAACAATGTAATGAAATCATGAAGTGTTCCTAAAGTGTTTCCTTCCCTCGATGGAAAGAATTGAGTCATTCCTATGACTCTATCACTCATGACTATCTGTAACATCAACTCATCTTGAGTTGAGAATTGAGAAACTATCTAGTAAATCAACTCAACTAGAGTCGTGAAGGATGCGGCTTGCATCAAACATCAACTCATGCATCTTGAATCAAATATTGACTCACAATAAATTGGAATTTATACCACTTGTATGAATCCAATTATTTGAAATGATAAGAATAACTAGCTAAGTTCTCCTGTTCTATGCTCTCATGGCATTATATATATTCTTGAAAATTTCGACAGAGTCTCCTCTGTCCTACTGAGAATGGTCACCATAAACCAATGCTCAAAAAACAAGTATCTATGGCATATCTAGCCCATGGTGATCACACCATGTCAAAAAATATCATAAAAAACTTGTGAAAAGTCTTTTCCTGTCAACAATGCCTCCTGCATAAACAATTTCCAACAGCAGCAGATTAAATTCTAATTTTAACTAAATTTTACTCATCCAAAATCTATGAAATTTTCCAGACTTATGTAGCTTTTTTCAAGCTTTCATTGGGCACAAAAATCACTTGATTTGGATATTTTCTCAGAGTTTTATGACCATTTTACTGGAAGGGTCGAACACTCGACGACCAATTTTGAACAATGTACAGGGTTATCTTCTTGAAGCCCTTAGACTGATCAAACAAATTCCAAATTCCATTTTCTTTGTGGCCAAATCTAGATCAACTTATCTAGTTTGGTCTCACAAAATTTCAATTCAAAATAAAATCAAATACTTATTCAAAAGTATAATTCTATCTCTGCTACACCTGCGCTTAGGTGAGTTTAGAAACACTACTACTGCACTTTTATAATAACTTCTAACTATGACGATGAACTTCAAAATCCTTGAATTTTGGTTATAGCATAGGTTCTATACTAGAGTAGCTTCTCCAACAAAAAGTTTTGAAATTTAAGTTTCCAATATGAAAATATCATGTGCTCATCAGTCACATGTACCACTCTTTGGAAAATCCTCGCCAGAGATTAGTTTGAGAAGAATAGATCATTGGACCTATCAAATGATGTCCAATTTCTCCAAAATTTTAATAGCCCAAAGCTACTACTATCTAATTGTACTGCTATAAGTTTCATAGCATTTGGAAATTTGGATCTTCTACAATGATCAAAATACTAAGCCTCTATACCTGCAAAAGTTTAAAATTTGCAGAGGCTAACTTTTACTCTTTTATTTATATCTCCTAAATAGAGAAACATTTCATCTTGAACTTTTATACACACCATCTGGAGGTGCTTAGCTAATTTTAGAAACAAAAATCATTCAATTTGAGTAAATGAGCTAAGAGAACCAATCACCTCTAGGTGACATGGTCTCTGATCATTTCATAAATTCTAGAGGCTGCACTTTGATGTGCAGAGATTATTTGACCTATCAAATGATCTCTAAGAATAATGAAAATTAATAGGCACAAAGTGTATCTATCAATATTTCATCTCCAACAAAAATTATTCCATTTGGATCTACCAATTAAGAGTAATGCCCTTTGCAACAGGCCTATGTCACTTGTTTCAGGCCTCTACCTCTAGTAGCAGCACTTTTAGTGCAGAGGTCACTTGACCAATCTAAAAGTCTCCAAATTACTTGCAACTTGGTCAGATTAAAGAAAAGCCTAAGATCTACTTTCCCTCCAAATTTCATTAAATTTGGGCATTCCCTCAAGGAGAAGCATCCAAATCGTTATGAGGCTGCTACCTCACCAACTATATGCTCGATCATTTTTTTCAAACTTAAAAATGACGAGACCTGTTAATCCTTATGCTTAAACAAACTAACTCATTTATCTTGAATGGATTATTTCATGGAGATATATCCATGCATATAATGATCATCTATATCAATGCAAACCAAATAATCATCCAAATCGTTTCGTTGAAAAATCAACTCTTTACATAGTATCCACCTTTTAGTGAAAGTGAATATCTATGGATGTCATTCTAATTATTGTGCTCTTGCACATTCAGTAATCTCATTACAACCAATCATATACAAGCAATTAATACTTGTATTGATGATCATATCCATAACACTCTTGTGTGGACTCGAAATAAGCATCTATATCAAGTACATATACTCGCATGAAAACCTGTTTATGTGGTCAGGCGTTACTAATCGAAAACACATCTTACTTGCTCTTGATGTCTATACGTTACCTTTTATTTTCTAAAGGCATAATTAGCCTATGCCTGGTACCTCGATCACATACCTCATGCTCACCCTAACTAGTCGTGGTGAAACATAAAAGTGATCTTCTATAAACAGAAAATGCATCATGCATTTCAGCTTTTCTAACAATCATATTGTCTATGCATACATGCATTCACTCATGCATTTTATTCTCTACTTCAATAAAATTATATGATTTTCACTATGCTGACAGAAGACTTCCTCTCTCACACAACACAACATCACTCTAGTTCTCACATGGAATATAACGCCATGTGGCTACAAAATTTTCGGCAGCATTTCGCCAGGAAAACGAAGCCTGAAAAAAAAATAATAGTCTTTACAAAGATAGGCAAGAGCCTAGTGGTTGGCAAACCACTCTCTTTACTCCAGAAACCTGTAAAATAAAAAACTTTGCCAAAATGTGTTGTTGGGCACTACACGCCCTCATAACCATGTCTTTTTTTTTTCTGCTTTCAATACCTGCACAAGATTCTAAAACACACAAACAAGATCTGTGCATGCTTTTATGAATCAACATTAGTTAGTTTAGCTTCATGTGCATAAATGAATTCATGTAAAAGACTACCTTTCATGCACCTTCCAATGTTGATTTCATAAAACTGGAAGAAAATTCAATGCAAAATTATAAACTTTGATGCGAGAGGTATTCAAATGAGTTTATTAGAAAGTAAAAATATGATGCAAATGTATGAAAAACAATTCTTTCATATCCAAAATGGTTCAAAATGGTTCAAAATATGATTAAAAACTCCTAACTATCATAATCGTACACTCAATTCACTCAAAAAGGGTTTCTCGCCAGTCAACAGCCAAATAAAAGCTTGTGCAGAGATGGCTTCAAATGGTCCAAATATGGATTATGACCAATCTAAAGAAAGGTCTTGAAGTGTAGAATCTATACCAAGTTGAATTTCTTGATTTGGACATTCTATGAGGAAGTTATGGCCAAAACAATGAAGCTAGGTGAGTGGGCAGCATGCCTCTTTGAAATGATATGCAGAGAATTAAATTCTCTCTACAGGTGATTTCGGATTATCCAATAGTAGCTTCCAGCCACTCATTGGAAAGCCCTTCAAGTCTACTTTCTATCCCAAGTGAAATCATCCAATTTGGATTTCATTCGAGAGAGTTATGGCCATTTTCGTGAAGGTATGTATGCGAACTGTGCTCTTGCTTTCCTTTTTTCTCTCTTCCTAATCTTTTCCTTCTCTCTCTAACACTTAAGATCTCCTTCTTCTTCTTCTACCTTTCTCTTCTTTCATCCTTTCTCTTTATCATTCACATGCTTTCATCTATTTCTCTCCGTTCTTTCCTAATTTATCATTCATCCTTTCTCTCTACTTTTCTCTTTCTTTCTTTGTTTCTTTATCTTTCTCTTTCTTCATTTTCTTCTTATTTCTCCATCTCTTCTTCTTCTTTTTTTGTTCTTTCCCTCTATCTCTCTTCCTTTCTCTATTAGTTAACCGTGTGCAGCAGACTATTAGTCTATGAAAAACAACGCAAACCTATGTATAACAAAGTCGGCGTGGTATAATAGATAGAACATTCGCCTTCCAGCTGCAGGTCGGAGGTTCGAATCCCCTCTTGATGTATAATGAATGTTTCTACCAGATCTTTAAAAGAGTACACACTTACCTTCAATTGCGAGCCATGCCGCCTCCTCTGTGTTCTTTTGCCGCCCCACGGGTGTGATGCTCTCCATGAAATTCGAACCCTTTTATCGCAAACAACGAGACCTCTCTCCATGGCTGCTCGCCCGTCTTTTTTTTTCTTGCCGACGATGAAGATGTTTAAAAAAATAGCATGGAAGCTTTCCATTCTTCTTCATCTCCCTCAAGTTCGATCTCCCCTAGGGTCTCTCTCTCCCTCGAGCTCTCATACCAAATGTGAGAAGTGGAGAATGACATGCCTGGGACTCACCTCCCAGCCTATTTATAGCCCTTGCCTAGTCACCATCTAGAGTTCTCTCTAAGGCCCCTCTACTCATCTGGCCATCATGAGTAGGTACCTCGTATGAACTCTCTGGCTTTTGGCCTTGGCTATCCCCCGAGCAAGGAACATCTCGTTCCTCCAAGCATGTACATCTCTGGAATATAACATTTCAAGTACACATATGATCTCAACTTTGTACTTAGCAGTCCATCTAGGAATAAAGCCACTTGTTTGGTTGGTGTGGATAACTCCAAAACAGGACATCTCTCTACGTATTGCCTAAACCTTCTTCCTGCAAGTCTAACCGTCTCTTGAGGGGTTTGCTTGAAGCTATGAATAAGTGAGGAACTATTATGCCTTATGCCACTCTTAGAGAATTCAATAATGAATGCCTCCAGAAGTTGGTCTATGTTCCTGAAGTGTCTCTCATTTAGTGGTTGAAACCACGTAAGAGCGGTGTTCCTAAGAGTTAGACCAAAGGCATTGTACAGTGTGAATAGGTCCTCCACTTGTTCCGCTCTCAAGACTTGCCTGAATTCGGCCACATGATCGTAGGGGTCTCCGGTGCCATCGAAGTAATTCTTCATGGACTTAACTAGCTGTGTAGGCCTCAAGGTTCTGGTGTGTTCCCTCAGCCTTGGCAAAGGAAAATCATCAGCATTTCTTAGGTTCCTTGGAACTCTAGTTCTCTTTGTTTCTTCTCTATCCGTCTCGGCTCGTGTTCGTTCTCTTCCTATTGGGTTGGCAAAGCTTACCTCAGGTCTATCTCTACTTCTATCCCTTTGAGCTCCATGAGCTTGGGATGTTCCCACTCCTTGGTGGCCAAAAGAGATATTAGATCTTGGTTGAGGAAAAATAAATTCTCCCTTCCAAGTGTAGGCATGTCTACCCTGCTTTGTGACCACAAATATTCTTTCCAAAGTGTTGTCTAAATAGGTCACTTTTCCTGGGCTATCAGGATCTTTGAGTTCATAGATCATGATTGTCCCTACCTCCTTCGGTGGATTAGGCTTGTACCTCCAAAAGGCTTCATTGGTCTCTCGGTTTAAGAGTAGATCTATGCTTTTATTGTCCTGGGGAATCCATTCTGGAGTGATAATTCTAGTAAGAATTGATTTGCCTCGAGGTGTTTTAGGCTCTCCACTTAAGTTTCCTTACTCTAGGTCACCTATGTCTGTCTCTGGGATCACATTACCAAATTCATTTGTCCTATCTAGGTGGCTGGTGACTACGTATATGGTTCCTTCTTTGTCCAGGTATGCTCCATTTTCAAACTTGACAGCTGGATGTTCAAGTCCAATGGGTTGGTCATGATTTTTAATTTGGACCACGGACCTTCCTAGGCCGTCCTCATAGATGCTAGCACCTAATCAGTTGGTCCTAAGGTATTCTAGCTGCATCTTGTAGGGGCCTTCTACCCTATGTAAGTATGGCACACCTGAACTTCCTATGGGTCTCTCCATACCTTGAGACATCTCTGACTCACTAGTCTCAGAGCTAGGATAGTACGAATGATGGCTCAATTGCTGGACCCAAGGCCTAGTAGTATGATTGACACTAGCCTCTGAAGACCTAAGACTCTGTCTGTCTTTCCCTAGGTGTCGTCCTGATCTAAGGTTCATATGCTTAGCTGAGCAATCCCAATTTTTACCCAAGGTACAGCCTCGTTGC
>CM035406.1:234710536-234720536 GCA_020310875.1 Ceratopteris richardii | reverse complement strand
AATTGAGACAAAACTCCAACTGCATATGATAAATCAGGCCTAGTTAATGTAGCATAGATAAGACTACCAACCAAACTCTGATATAACTTCATATCCTTGAATTCTTCTCCACCATATCTGCTCAATTTTTGATTTACCTCCATTGGAGTAGGTGCTACCCTGCAATCATTCATTTTAAACTTGATTAACAAGTTTCTCAAATACCTTTCTTGAGTCACATACACTCCATGTTGAGTGTATGAAATCTCCATGCCCAAGAAATATGACAAGTCTCCCAAATCACTGATTTTGAACTCTTTCTCCATTTGCTTCTTTAGGCTTTGAATGCCTTTCTCATCTGTACCTGTAAGAATTATATCATCAACATATATGCACATGTAAATGAACCCATCATCACTTGCTTTAACAAGCAAGCTACTATCTGCTTTAGATACTTGAAATCCAAGTTCTTTCAAGAACTTCACAAGTCTATAATTCCATGCCCTTGGGGCCTGCTTCAACCCATACAAAGCTCTCTTGAGCTTACATACATGATTTGGGTACCTTCTATCTCTGAATCCTTGAGGTTGCTCCATGAAAACAGCATATGAAATTTAACCATTTAAAAAAGCATTCTTCACATCTAATTGACATAATTTCCAACCTTTACATGCAGCAATAGCTATGAGTGTCTTGATGGTTGTCATCTTTGCCACAGGACTATAGGTCTCATCATAATCAATACCATATGTTTGAGTAAACCCTTTCACAACAAGTCTAGCTTTATACCTAGACACACTTCCATCTACAAACCTCTTAGTCTTGTAGACCCATTTGCATCCAATGATCTTCTGACTATTTGGTTTAGGAACCAAATCCCATGTTGGATTCTCCATTAATGCATCATATTCTTCCTGCATAGCTTTCTCCCAATTTTCCTTACCTTTTGCCTCTTCATATGTGGAAGGTCTTCATCTGCCTTTATCATGTAAGCATAATCTTTGGTAGCCAAAAAAGAAGTGTCATAGCTATACCTTGTAGGTTGCCACTTGTGTCTTGATGACCTTCTGAGTTCTCCACTCCTTGAGGTTTCTGGTTCTTCACACTCAGGATCAAATCTTGGCATTTCTTCAACTTCAACCTGCACTTCATTATTCTCCTCTTCATCAAATAACTGAACCTTTGATTTACCCTTCTTTTGGCTCACAACTTCTTCATCACCTGTATTAATATTGATTGTACCTGCATATCAAGTACCTTGCTCATCAAATGTAACATCCTTAGACACAATGAATTGCTTTGTGGATGGACTCCACAATCTATAACCCATCTGCTTGTCATCATAACCAATGAATACATACTTTTCAGCTTTAGGTTCTAACTTGTGTCTTAATTGTGATGGCACATATGCATATGCCAAACATCCAAATACTTTGCAATGATATAAGGTAGGTCTCTTACCCCACCATGCCTCATATGGTGTCATACCCTGCAAGGCTTTACATGGTAGCCTATTAACCAAATAAGTAGCTGTATTACAGCCTCAGCCCACAAATAATTTGGGCAATTTTTCTCCTTCATCATTGACCTTGCAAACTCAACAAGAGTTCTATTTCTTCTCTCTGCTACACCATTTTGTTGAGGAGAGTACCTGCAAGTAATTTCCCTTTTTATACCTGCATTCCACAAGTAATCACTGAACTCATTAGAGAAATACTCTCCCCCTCCATCTGACCTTAGTCTCTTCAATTTATGACCTGTAATTCTTTTTGCATATGCATGATAGTGTTTAAATGTATTAAACACTTCTGACTTATCTTTGATCACATAGATAGTGATCCATCTGGTAGCATCATCAACATAAATCACGTAGTACCTTGAACCATTGATATTGAAATCCTTTGATGGTCCCCACACATCTGTGTGTACCAACTCAAGCTTCTCTGAATACATGAAACCGTGCTTGGAGTAAGATTGCTTATGAGCCTTACCTAATTGACATGCCTCACATTTGTATGTCATATGTTGACCTACAACATTAGGCAATCCAAGCACTGAACCATTGTTAATCATATCTTTGATACCTCTTTCATTGAAGTGTCCAAGCCTCTTGTGCCAAAGATCTAATTCAGAGATCTTATGTCATCCATAAGTGAACAAAGCATGACCAACATTACCTTGAATCTTCAATGTGAACAACCTTCCTTCTTTCTTCCCTGAAACAATTTGTTTGTACCCATTGCTAGGGTCTTCCACAAACACTCCTTCATTAGTGAATCTAACTTCATAACCTTTTTCAACAATTTGTCCTACACTTATCAGATTCTTAGGAACTGTAGGAACATACAAGACCTTACTCAAAAGAGTACTTCCATCCTTGGCCTTCACTGATCCAATTGAGTTCACATTTTGCTTTGTATTGTCACCTGTTTGAACAACATGATTAGATACCTTATTTTCCAAATCAGTCATCAATGCTATGTTACCACTCAGGTGATTGCTACACCCTGAGTCAATGTAGAAGACTCTTTGGTCTTCACTTTGCCTTTCACAAGTTGCGTTCATTATCAATGCTGAATCCTCCTTCTGATCTGAAGCATAATTGTAGTAGGTATTATTGTATTGTTGACTTTGGAATCCTCTACCTGCATTTCTTCTAAAATAACCCCTACTAGCTCTTCCTCTGAAGTTACCTCTTTGATTTCTGCCACCTCTTCCTCTTGAATTAAAGTTCTGATTATATCCACCATTACTCTGAGTATTATGCCAACAATCATTAGCTAAGTGATTTGTCTTACCACAAATTCAGCAAGCTTTGACTCCATCTTTATTATTCCTGCCTCTTTCTCTACCTTTGCCACCTCCTCTTCCTCTTAGGAAGTTGGCTTGACTAGTTGTGCCTTCATCTTCATTTGCTTGTTGTTTTCCTTTGCTATTTTTCTTCTTATCCTTTGAGTACATTGCATGACCTGCACTCTTGTCACCTTCACCTTCAACTGATTTAAGTCAGGAGTAAAATGATCAAGTGATAATTCAGTAGATAGAATGAATGGCTTCCATTTGTCATCACCTCTCAAACCTGTGAGGATATGCCTTACCAATTTATCCTCCTCAATGTCTTCATCAACAGCTCCTAATGCATCTGCAATGTCCTTCATTCTTGTTACATAATCTGATATGGATTGAGAGGCCTTCTTCTTGAATGTAGTAAATTCTGCCCACAAGGATGCCTTCCTAGACTTTGTGGTATTTTGGAAATGCTCCTCCAAAGCATTCCATATATCACTTGCACTTTCAAGACCTCTAATATGAGGTAGCAAGTAATCATTGACTGCCATATAGATAATGCTCCTAGCTTGAGCATCTCTCTTCATCCAATTCTTCAAATCTGATAATTCCTCCCTAGTTGGAACACTAGGATCTCTGAATTGAGGCTTTTCTTCTTCACCTGTAATATAACCTATCAAGTCTTTGCTCATTAGATGAGCTTCCATCCTCATTGACCATGCTGAATAGTTCTCTCTATCCAATTTCTCTATCTAAAGAGAATCTCCCATCTTTTATTCACCTGTATATTGAATTCTTCAATCTTTATAAAGTATAAGGTTACCTTTACTTTGAATGACACTCAGACAGACAGACAGACAGACAGACAGACAGACAGACAGACAGACAGACAGACAGACAGACAGACAGACAGACAGACAGATAGATAGATAGATAGATAGATAGATAGATAGATAGATAGATAGATAGATAGATAGATAGATAGATAGATAGATAGATAGATAGATAGATAGATAGATAGATAGATAGATACATACATACATACATAAATAGATAGATAGATAGATAGATAGATAGATAGATAGATAGATAGATAGATAGATAGATAGATAGATAGATAGATAGATAGATAGATAGATAGATAGATAGATAGATAGATAGATAGATAGATAGATAGATAGATAGATAGATAGATAGATAGATAGATAGATAGATAGATAGATAGGTAGATAGGTAGATAGATAGATAGATAGATAGATAGATAGATAGATAGATAGATAGATAGATAGATAGATAGATACATAGATAGAGAGAGAAAGAGAGGCTTTTCTGCTTTTGTACTTGATCATTTCAAGAATCCTTTTGTAGATGTCTAAGTCCATAGTTAATGAGTCTATGGTTAAAGTTTGAGAGCCTAATTGTAAACAGGCTGTGAGAATTATGAGTAGGAATATTCATATGTGAAGTAGTGTTCACTATTTCCTGAAACAGGTGCAATCTTGATGATCAATGATTTGATCATTTCTCAATCCTCTACACAGGTGAAAGTTTTGCATGAGTAAGGAGTCAAAATTTAAGCTAGAAGGTAAACCATCTATGGCTAAAAGCATTTGTATAAACGGGTTCTAGATTGAGAGAACCAAGTGTTAGAAGGTACAGGTGTCTGAATCGACTTTTCAGAAGAGCAGTTTTAGACATAGGTAACTTGTTGAGATCATTTCTCAAGATATAATGAATCTTTTGGAGTGATTCAACTTGGAGAAGGTGCGCAAACTGTAGGCGACACCTTGTGCAAAGTTTCATAAAAAACTTTACACAATTGATAAGTTAATCAGAGAGATATGTGCATCAGACTTTCTTTGTAGTCATCTCCTTAACAGGTTTTTTAAAAACTTCATAACTGATCATTGATCCTCTAAAATTGGTGAAGGCTTGAGTTACTCTTGTTATAGAGGTGCTCTAACTTCAAGAGTAGCTTGTTCTTTTGGAGATTAACACTCTCCATCAGTGGTATCAGAGCAGGAAGCATCAGAAATTCAACATCTGAAGGTTCAAAAGGTGAAAGCTTAATAGTAAAGCTTGAGAACGAGGCCATACGACATCAAGGAAGACAAAAGGAGTATCATTCGAAGCAAAGGTACATCTATTACTCATAAAGCTTGAAGAATTCAATACACAGGTGAAGAAAGGATGGGAGATTCTCTTCAGATAGAGAAGTTGGATAAAGAGAACTATCCAGCATGGTCAATGAGGATGGAAGCTCATCTTATGAGCAAAGACTTGATAGCTTATATTACAGGTGAAGAAGAAAAGCCTCAGTTTAGAGATCCTAGTGTTCCAACAAGGGATGAATTATCAGATTTGAAGAATTGGATGAAGAAAGATGCTCAAGCTAGGAGCATTATCTATATGGGAGTCAATGACTACTTGCGACCTCATATTAGAGGTCTTAAAAATGCAAGTGATATATGGAATGCTTTGGAGGAGCATTTCCAAAATGCCACAAAGTCAAGGAAGGCATCCTTGTGGGCAGAATTTACCACTTTCAAGAAGAAGGCCTCTCAATCCATCTCAGACTATGTAACAAGGATGAAGGACATTGCAGATGTATTAGGAGCAGTTGATGAAGACATAGAGGAGGATAAATTGGTAAGGCAAATCCTCACAGGTTTGAGAGGTGATGACAACTGGAAGCCATTCATTTTGTCTACTGAATTATCACTTGATCATTTTACCCCTGACTTAAAAATCAGTTGCTAGGACATATGTTAACCTTTGAGCAGGATGTCAAAGGTGAAGGTGATAAGAGTACAGGTCATGCAATGTATTCAAAGGATAAGAAGAAGAATATCAAAGGAAAGCAACAAGCAAATGAAGATGAAGGTACAACTAGCCAAGCTAACTTCCTAAGAGGAAGAGGAGGTGGCAAAGGTAGAGGAAGAGGCAGGAGTAATAAAGAAGGAGTCAAAGCTTGCTAGATTTGTGGTAAGACAAATCACTTAGCTAATGATTGTTGGCATAATACTCAGAGTAATGATAGATATAATCAGAACTTTAATTCAAGAGGAAGAGGTGGCAGAAATCAAAGAGGTAATTTCAGAGGTAGAGGTAGTAGAGATTACTTTGGAAGAAATGCAAGTAGAGGATTCCAAAGCCAACAATACAACAATACCTACTACAATTATGCTTCAGATAAGAAGGAAGATTCAACATTGATAATGAATGCAACTTGTGAAAGGCAAAGTGAAGATCAAAGAGTCTTCTACATTGACTCAGGATGTAGTAATCATATGAGTGGTAACATAGCCTTGATGACTGATTTGGAAAATAAGGTAACTAATCATGTAGTTCAAACAGGTGATAATACAAAGCACAATGTGAAGTCAATTGGATCAGTGAAGGCCAAGGATGGAAGTAATCTCTTGTGTAAGGTTTTGTATGTTCCTACAATTCCTAAAAATCTATATATAGATAGATAGATAGATAGATTGATTGATTGATTCATAGATAGATAGATAGATATATATATATAGATAGATAGATAGATAAATAAATAGATAGATAGATAGATTGATTCATAGATAGATAGATAGATAGATAGATAGACAGACAGACAGACAAATAGATAGATAGATAGATAGATAGATAGATAGATAGATAGATAGATAGATAGATAGATAGATAGATAGATAGATAGATAGATAGATAGATAGATAGATAGATAGATAGATAGATATATAGATAGATAGATAGATAGATAGATAGGTAGATAGATAGACATGTCAAGAGGAAGGAGATAAGGAAGAGAGCTCACATACACACTCTCAATCTCAAGGAGAAGCACACACACAGATTGAGGCAAGGAAGAATGATCTTCTTCTTCTTCTTGTATTACATAAAAAGGAATATATAAGAATGACCTAAAAACAAGAATACAAGTGCAATATATAAAGATCAGTACATAAGTCTAATAAAGTTATAGGTTGGAGATGGTTGAACCACACCCTTGATAGGTAGGAGATGGTTGAACTACACCCTAAGAGGGAGGATTAGGAAGTAATCTTCAACCATGGCTTTTGGGGCAAGTGGTTAGCCCATACATTCCTAACCAAGAGGTTGTGAGTTCAATTCCTTACATTGGTCTCAGAGCTTAGGAAGTAGGCTTGGGCACGGTGGAATGACTGAATGGCCTCTAAAAAAGGCGCTTGGACACTCTATCATGTGAAAGGGTAGGTATTGGGGATGTGGCACTTTGAAATTTGAACCCAACAAAGATTCAAGTGTATCTCTCAATCTGTAGGTCAGATTGAGGCATGTAATATATCATTGGAAAGCTCTCGGAACCAACTTTGCAGATCTAAGTAAGATTGGAAGTGTGAAATTATTGGGAAACCTTGGGTGGCACTTGATTGAGGGTTCAAGATACCAAACATGGGTGAGAACAAGGTTCAAGACTAAGGTTGAGAATAAGGGCTCAAGACACCAAGGTTGCAAACAAGAAGGTTCAAGACACCAAGGTTGAGAGCAAGGGTTCAAGAGACCAAGGTTGTGAACAAGGTTCAAGAAACTGTGCGAGGTTGAGGACATCAATTCAAGGGCACCTAGGGAGTTCAAGGGACTGATCACCGAGGCTAGAGGGATACAAGAGTAGATCATTGAGGACAATGATCAACTCTTGTATCCCTCTAGTTTTAGAACATGAACATGTTCTTCCAGTTTTAGAACATGAGGCTCCACCACAGAGATGAGACATGTTCTTCTAGTTTTAGAACAGGACCATGTTCTTCCAGTTCTTAGGGGTTTCCTATAGTATGTATAGCTCTAATTTTTTAGCACGAAAATACCTTCCGGGGGAAGAATTTAATAAAGTAAGTATGATCTAAGAGTCCGAATGGTTGAGACGGATCTGAAATCGGACACCGTTTGATCATCCATACGTGTGGCCAAAGATCTCGAGTTTAGACTTACTAGAAGGTCATTTACTCTTGTAATCAAGTAATCCACTTAGCCTAGTGGTTAAGACTCAAGGGTGTGAAGGAGGAGGTCTTGGGTTCAACCCCCATGGGGTACATGGGGAGAGTGTTTTGCCCAAAGAGCTCTAGAACCTTCTAGAAGCATCTACTTGAGTTAACTCGAGTTAACTAGGACACTTGGTGGACATGCAGTTACATGGCTGACACATGGATGGTTAGTATCCACCTGCCCAAGAAGGTAGTCCCCTGGAGAGAGCTATATATAAAGGCATTTGGTTGAGAGGAGAGTCATCTCTCTAGCATGTGATGGTCGTTATAGTCATTCTCTTGCATAAAATGCAACAACGTAGCCACAGGAAATGCACATGAATGAATGAATCTCCTCCCAACCATATGCCTCTATATATAGCTCTCTCCAGGGGAGTGCCTGCTTGGGTAGGTGGATACTAACCATCCGTGTGTCAACCATGTAACTACATGTGCGCCAAGTGTCCGAGTTAGGTAGAGTTAACTCAAGTGGATGCTTCTAGAAGGTTCTAGAGCTCTTTGGGCAAAAAACTCTCCCCATGTACCCCATCGGGGTTGAACCCAAGACCTCCTCTTTCACACCCTTGAGTCTTAACCACTAGGCTAAGTGGATTACTTGGTTACAAGAGTAAATGACCTTCTATTAAGTCTAAACTCGAGATCTTTGGCCACACATACCGATGACCAAACGGTGTCCGATTTCAGATCCGTCTGAACCATTTCGACCCTTAGATCATAAACTTACTTTATTACATTCTTCCCCCCTTGGAAGGTATTTTCGTCCTCGAAAATTAGAGATATACATACTATAGGCAACCCCCGAGCCTCATGTTCTAAAACTTGAAGAACATGCATTCATTCAATCAGGTTATTTACTTAGAACTTGAAAGTAAAAAGCCTTTTCATGTTCTAAAACTGGAAGAACATGATCGGTTTATCCACTTAAATCTTGAAAGTAGAAAAACCTTCTTGATTTGGGACCAACTTAAAACTTGAAAGTTGGAAAATGTCGCTGGATTGTGGATTTTCCCATGTTGAATTTTCTTCAGTTCCATCCTTCCATTTTACTAAGCACTCTTCATACAAGTGACTTCTTGTACATTTATCTCGGGTGCGAAGTATCCTTTCAGGTTCATGAGGAACTGTTTCACTTACTGGAAGTGGAAGTATAACCTGTTGTCCAACTAGATTATCTGAATCTGTCAGACTCTTCCTAAGTCGACTAACATGGAACACTAGATGAATCCAACTATCATCTGGAAGTTGTAATTCATAAGCGCACAAACCAACTTTCCTGGTTATTGGAAAAGGATTGCAATATCTAGGCGACAACTTGGTGCATTGACCAGTCTTGAACTTTTTTTATCTTTTAGGAATACGAAGATAAACTTGATCACCTACCTGAAAAGTAACATCTCTTCGCTTCAGATCGGCATAAGCCTTTGCACGATCTTGAGCTTTCTTTAAGTTTTCTTTAGCTAACTTAAGTTTAAAGTTCAAGATCATTCAAAGGCTTATGCCAAACTAAAGCGAAGAGATGTTACTTTTGAGGTAGGTGATCAAGTTTATCTTTTTATTCCTGAAAGATCGGAAAAGTTCAAGACTGGTCAATGTGCCAAGTTGTCGCCTAGATATTGTGGTCCTTTTCCAATCACCAAGATGGTAAAGGTTCAAGTCTTGAGCACTGCATGTCGTGTGGGCGTCTATAGTGTCCCAATCGTTGCTCTAATACCAATGAAGGAGAATGAATATAACGACCACCACATGCTAGAGAGATGAATCTCCTCCCAACCAAATGCCTTTATATATAGCTATCTCCAGGGGACTGCCTTCTTGGGAAGGTGGATACTAACCATCCATGTGTCAACCATGTAACTGCATTTGCACCAAGCATCCCAGTTAACTCGAGTTAACTCAAGTGGATGCTTCTAGAAGATTCTAGAGCTCTTTAGGCAAAACACTCTCCCCTGTACCCCATGGGGGTTGAAACCAAGACCTCCTCCTTCACACCCTTGAGTCTTAACCACTAGGCTAAGTCGATTACTTGGTTACAAGAGTAAATGACCTTCCAATAAGTCTAAACTCGAGATCTTTGGCCACACATACGGATGACCAAACGGTGTCTGATTTAAGATCCTTATGAACCATTCGGACCCTTAGATCATAGACTTACTTTATTACAATAAGGAAAAACCTAATGTCTGTGAATGAGTGAGTTGGAAAGGAACAAATGT
>CM035406.1:234660536-234705536 GCA_020310875.1 Ceratopteris richardii | reverse complement strand
TCCATTGGCATGAATATCATTGTCTAATGGTGTGGATAAGTGTGGGCTAGAGTGTAGGCCTCACACACACACTCAGAATTGACAGTAATGGGCTCGGGAATGATGAGTCTTACCTGCGACTTTTCATGATCACTTTTATAGCGAGTGAGTAAACATTTGAATTCAAATTCAAACTTTTGGCTCCCTATGATCAAGCTCCTATATCCTAGGAGATATTCCATCAATCAAAGCTAACCTTTTTTCACAAATTCCTTTTGGTAGGTGTTTATAAAGATTCCAAGTCAAGTGAGACTTTTACAAAAGAGTAAGGTGGTAATTAACGACTAGCAATAGTTCCTATGCTTCTCCATGTGTGTATGGATTTCAATGAATTCTTCAAGCCAAATGTGTAGGCTTGTGACTTTCTCCAACACAGCTCCCCCTCAATCATCAATTGAGGTTTTCTCTATCTTCTTTATACCTGCCATGTCTTTCAATCTTTGTAGCTTTGATCCATCCAAGCTTTTGGTAAGCATATTAGCTATCTGATCTTTTGTTGAAGTATGTATAACTTCAATCTCTTTATCCATCGCCTTCTCTCTTAGAAAATGATACTGAATCTCAATGTGTTTAGTCCTGGCATGAGAAACAAGATTAGCAGCTAAATACAATGAACTCATGTTATCTCCATGAATAGTGGGTGTACTCTGGATGATGTCAAAACTCTTCATAGGAGTCTTAAGCCATATTACTTCCTTTGCAGCTTCCACCATACCTTTGTACTCAGCCTCTGTGGATGATAAAGCAATTGTGTGTTGCTTCTTTGAACACCATGAAATTAACTTATCTCCCACATAACACAAGTATCCATAAGTTGATCTCCTATCATCAGGATTACCTGCCCAATCTGTATCACTATATATCTCGATGTTTCTATCTGATGTAAAAACATAATACAAACCTTCTTTGAGTGTACCCTTTGATGGAGAGTGTTAATCCCCAAAAGAACAACCTACTCTTGAATTTAGAACACCTCTATATCAAGAGTAAGTCAAAACCTTCACAAATTAGAGGTCCAATCTCCAAATTATCAAAAGTTGAAAAATTCTGTGAAGAAGATAAAACACATAAAGTCTGCTGCACAATTTCTTCTCATTGACTTATAAACCTGTAAAGGTTTCTATGAAATTTTGTATGGAGTATCGCCTAGAAGTTGTGCACCTTCTCCAAGTTAAAGTTCTTCAAAAGGTTTAGTATAACTTGAGAAATCAACTTCACAAGTTACCTATGTCTAAATCTGCACTTCTGAGAAGTCGATTTGACATCCCTAACTTCTTAACTTTGGTTCTCACAATGTCGAACCTGTTTTACCAAATCCTTTTGGCTGTAGATAGCTTATCTCTCAACTTAGATTTTGAGCTATCATATGTGTAAAACTTTACACTGTGCACTGAGCACTACTCATTTCATTGGACTCGAAATCTGCGCCTGTTTCAGAAGACTGTGAACATTCTTTACATATGTTCCTACACACAATTCTCCTAGTTTGTTTACAATTAGACTCTGAAACTTTAGTCATAGACTCATTAACTATGAACTTAGATATCCTCAAAAGGATTTTACAAATGATCTACCATAGACGGAGCAAACACAGAAACATCGGGCGCAATATTTCTTTCATTTCTGAAGAAGACTACAACTGAAGATGAGAGAGAGACTTCAACTTACTTCTCATGTGTCTACTGACATTTACAATCACTTATTTCTCTATTCCTATGCTCATACATAGTCTCTCCTTGTCTTCTCTCTATGCCCCGACTTTTTCAAAAGTATTTATAGGCAATTATGTACAGACTTTTTATCAAAGCATAAGTATATGTAACCTATGTCTTAACTAATGTACGTATGTGTACATGTCTTTCACTCTGTAAATGTATCCATCTTCTTTGCTTCAAAACTTGATCTCATCTTCATCCTTTGTCCTTCAAATCTTCAATTGGTGATTGGTCTGCACCAACAACTCCCCCTCAATCATCAATTGAGGTTTCTCTTATCTTCTTTATACCTGCCATGTCTTTAAACTTCTGTAGCTTTGGTCCATCCAAGCTCTTTGTAAGCATATCAGCTATCTGATCTTTAGTTGAAGTATGTATGACTTCAATCTCCTTGTCCATCACTTTCTCTCTTAGAAAGTGATACTGTATCTCAATGTGTTTGGTCCTGGCATGAAAAACAGGATTAGCAGCTAAATACAATGAACTCATGTTATCACCATATATAATTAGTATCCCATGCACAATGTCAAAAATCTTCATCAAGGTCTTGAGCCAAATCACTTCCTTTGCAGCTTCAACCATGCCTTTATATGCAGCTTCTGTAGAAGACAAAGCAACTGTATGTTGCTTCTTAGAACACCATGAGATAAGTTTATCTCCCACATAACACATGTATCCATAAGTTGACCTTCTATCATCTGGATTACCTGCCCAATCTGCATCACTATAAATTTTGATCTTTGTATCTGATGTAAACCCATAATACAAACCTTCATTGAGTGTACCCTTAATGTACCTCAACACTCTTTGTCCTGCAATCCAATGTTCTTTCCTTGGGCAATGCATGAATTGAGACAAAACCCCTACTGCATATGATAAATCAGGTCTAGTTAAAGTAGCATAGATAAGACTACCAACCAAACTCTGATATTGTCTCATATCCTTGAATTCTTCACCTCCAAATTTACTCAATTTGTGATTCACCTCCATTGGTGTAGGTGCTACCCTGCAATCATCCATTTTAAACTTGATTAACAAGTTCTTCAAATACCTTTCTTGAGTCACAAATACTCCATGTTGAGTATATGTAATCTCCATGCCCAAGAAGTATGACAAGTCTCCCAAGTCACTTATTTTGAACTCCTTTTCCATTTGCTTCTTGAGTCTTTGTATTCCTTCTTCATCTATACCTGTAAGGATTATATCATCAACATATATGCACATGTATATGAAACCATTATCACTTGCTTTGACAAGCAAGCTACTATCTGCTTTAGACACCTGAAATCCAAGTTCTTTCAAGAACTTTACAAGTCTATAATTCCATGCCCTTGGGGCCTGCTTTAAGCCATACAAAGCTCTCTTGAGCTTGCACACATGATCTGGATACCTTTTATCTCTGAACCCTTGAGGTTGCTCCATGAACACATCATCTGAAATATAACCATTCAAAAAAGCATTTTTTACATCAAGTTGACATAACTTCCAACCTTTACATGCAGCAATAGCTATAAGTGTCCTGATGGTTGTCATTTTTGCCACAGGACTATAAGTTTCATCATAGTCAACACCATATGTCTGAGCAAACCCTTTGACAACAAGTCTAGCTTTATATCTAGACACACTTCCATCTGCAAACCTCTTGGTCTTGTAAACCCACTTGCATCCAATAATTTTCTGACTATTTGGTTTAGGAACCAAATCCCAAGTTTGATTTTCCAATAGTGCATCATATTCTTCCTGCATAGCTTTCTCCCATTTTTCCTTACCTTTTGCCTCTTCATATGTAGAAGGGTCTTCATCTGTTTTCATCATATAAGCATAATCTTTTGTGGCCAAAAATGAAGTATCATAGCTATACCTTGTAGGTTGCCATTTATTCCTTGTAGACCTCCTAAGTTCTCCACTTCTCGAGGTTTCTGGTTCTTCATATTCAGGATCAAATATTGGTGTTTCTTCCACTTCAACCTGCACTTCATTATTCTCTTGTTCATCAAATATCTGAACCTTTGATTTACCTTTCCTTTGGCTCACTTCTTCTTCATCACCTGTATTAATATTGATTGTACCTGCATACCAAGTACTTTGCTCATCAAATGTAACATCTTTAGAAACCATGAATTGTTTTGTAGATGGACTCCACAATCTATAACCCATCTGCTTATCATCATAACCAATGAAAACATATTTTTCAGCTTTAGGTTCCAATTTGTGTCTTAATTGTGATGGCACATATGCATATGCCACACATCCAAAAACTCTGCAATGATCCAAGGTAGGTCTCTTACCCCACCAAGCCTCATATGGTGTCATACCCTGCAAGGCTTTACATGGTAACCTATTGACCAAATAAGTAGCTGTATTTACAGCGTCAGCCCACAAATAATTAGGGCAATTTTTCTCCTTCATCATGGATCTTGCAAACTCAACAAGTGTTCTATTTCTCCTTTCTGCTACACCATTTTGTTGAGGAGAGTACCTGCAAGTAACTTCCCTTTTTATACCTGCATTCCACAAGTAATCACTGAACTCATTAGAGAAATACTCTCCCCCTCCATCTGACCTTAGTCTCTTCAACTTATGTCCTGTAATTCTTTCTGCATATGCGTGATAGTGTTTAAATGTATTAATCACTTCTGACTTATCTTTGATCACATAAATAGTGATCCATCTAGTAGCATCATCAACATAAATCACATAATACCTTGACCCATTTATACTGAAATCCTTTGATGGTCCCCACACATCTGTGTGTACCAACTCAAGCTTCTCTGAGTACATAAAACCATGCTTGGAATAGGAATGCTTATGAGCCTTACCTAATTGACATGCCTCACATTTGTATGTCATATGTTGACCTGCAACATTAGGCAAACCAAGCACTGAACCATTGTTAACCATGTCTTTGATACCTCTTTCATTGAAATGTCCAAGCCTCTTGTGCCAAAGATCTAACTCAGAGATCTTATGTCCTCCATATGTGAACATAGCATGACCAATATTGCCTTGAATCTTCAATGTGAACAATCTTCCTTCTTTTTTTCCTGAAACAATCTGTTTATACCCTTGACTAGGGTCTTCCACATATACCCCATCATTAGTGAACCTTACTTCATATCCCTTTTCAACAATTTGTCCTACACTTATCAAATTCTTAGGAATTGTAGGAACATACAAGACCTTACTCAATAAGGTGCTACCATCCTTGGCCTTCACTAATCCAATTGACTTCACATTGTGCTCTGTGTTGTCACCTGTTTGAACAACATGATTAAAAGTCTTATTCTCCAAATCAGTCATCAAAGCTATATTACCACTTAGGTGATTGCTACACCCTGAGTCAATGTAGAAGACTCTTTGATCTTCACTCTGCCTTTCACAAGTTGCATTCATTATCAATGTTGAATCCTCCTTTTGATCTGAAGCATAATTGTAGTAGGTGTTGTTATATTGTTGACTTTGGAAACCTCTACCTGCATTTCTTCCAAAGTAACTCCTACCACTTCTGCCTCTGAAATTACCTCTTTGATTTCTACCTCCTCTTCCTCTTGAATTATAGTTCTGATTATATCCATTATTACTCTGATTATTATGCCAACAATCATTAGCTAAGTGATTTGTCTTACCACAAATCCAGCAAGCTTTGCCTCCATCTTTGTTATTCCTGCCTCTTCCTCTACCTTTGCCACCTCCTCTACCTCTTAGGAAGTTGGCTTGACTAGTTGTACCTTCATCTTCACCTGCTTGTTGCTTTCCTTTGCTATTCTTCTTCTTGTCTTTTGAGTACATTGCATGACCTGTACTCTTGTCACCATCTCCTTTAACATCCTGCTCAAATGTTAGCATATGACCTAACAACTGATTTAAATCAGGAGTGAAATGATCAAGTGATAATTCTGTAGATAAAATGAATGGCTTCCATTTGTCATCACCTCTTAACCCTGTAAGGATTTGCCTTACCAATTTATCCTCCTCAATGTCTTCATCAACAGCTCCTAAAGCATCTGCAATATCTTTCATTCTTGTCACATAGTCTGAAAATGGATTGAGAAGCCTTCTTCTTAAAGGTTGTAAATTATGCCCATAAGGATGCCTTCCTTGACTTTGTAGTATTCTGGAAATGCTCCTCCAAAGCATTCCAAATATCAGTTGCACTTTCAAGACCTCGAATGTGAGGTAACAAGTAATCATTGACTGCCATATATATAATGCTCCTAGCTTGAGCATCTTTCTTCATCCAATTTTTCAAATCTGCCAACTCTTCCCTAGTTGGAACACTAGGATCTCTGAACTGTGGCTTCTCTTCTTCTCCTTTGATATAGGCTATTAAATCTTTGCTCATAAGATGAGCTTCCATCCTCATTGACCATGCAGGATAGTTTTCCCTATCCAATTTCTCTATCTGTAGAGAATCTCCCATCTTTCTTCTACCTGTGTATTGAAACCTTCAAGCTTTATGAACAATATATGTACCTTTACTTCGAATTAGAGTCCTTTTGTCTTTCTTGATGTCGTATGGTCTCCTCCTCAGGCTTTGCCTTCAAGCTTTCACCTTTTAGTTCTTCAGTTGTTGACTTTCTTGAATCTGCAGCAGTCAGGATCCTCCTTTCCTTGATTTTGATGTCTCCTGCTCTGATACCACTGATGGAGAGTGTTAATGCCCAAAAGAACAACCTACTCTTGAATTTAGAACACCTCTATATCAAGAGTAAGTCAAAACCTTCACAAATTAGAGGTCGAATCTCCAAATTATCAAAAGTTGAAAAATTCTGTGAAGAAGATAAAACACAGAAAGTCTGCTGCACAATTTCTTCTCATTGACTTATCAAACCTGTAAAGGTTTCTATGAAATTTTGTATGGATTATTGCCTAGATGTTGCGCACCTCCTCCAAGTTAAAGTTCTTCAAAAGGTTTAGTATAACTTGAGAAATCAACTTCACAAGTTACCTATGTCTAAATCTGCACTTCTGAGAAGTCGAATCGACATCCCTAACTTCTTAACTTTGGTTCTCACAATGTCGAACCCGTTTTTCCAAATCCTTTTGGCTGTAGATAGCTTATCTCTCAACTTAGATTTTGAGCTATCATATGTGTAAAACTTTACACTGTGCACTGAGCACTACTCATTTCATTGGACTCGAAATCTGCACCTGTTTCAGAAGACTGTGAACATTCTTTACATATGAATGTTCCTACACACAATTCTCCTAGTCTGTTTACAATTAGACTCTGAAACTTTAGTCATAGACTCATTAACTATGAACTTAGATATCCTCAAAAGGATTTTACAAATGATCTACCACAGACGGAGCAAACACAGAAACATCGGGCGCAATATTTCTTTCATTTCTGAAGAAGACTACAACTGAAGATGAGAGAGAGACTTCAACTTACTTCTCGTGTGTCTACTGACATTTACAATCACTTATTTCTCTATTCCTATGCTCATACATAGTCTCTCCTTGTCTTCTCTCTATGCCCCGACTTTTTTAAAAGTATTTATAGGCAATTATGTACAGACTTTTTATCAAAGCATAAGTATATGTAACCTATGTCTTAACTAATGTACATATGTGTACATGTCTTTCACTCTGTAAATGTATCCATCTTCTTTGCTTCAAAACTTGATCTCATCTTCATCCTTTGTCCTTCAAATCTTCAATTGGTGATTGGTCTGCACCAACACCCTTAATGTACCTCAACACTCTTTGTCCTGCAATCTGATGTTCTTTCCTAGGACAATGCATGAATTGAGATAATACTCCAATTGCATATGACAAGTCAGGCCTAGTTAATGTAGCATAGATGAGACTACCAACCAAACTTTGATATAGCTTCATGTCCTTGAATTCTTCTCCTCCATATCTGCTCAATTTGTGATTCACCTCCATTGGAGTAGGTGCTACCTTGCAATCATCCATTTTAAACTTGACAAACAAGTTTTTCAAATACCTTTCTTGAGTTACATACACTCCATGTTGAGTGTATGAGATCTCCATGCCCAAGAAATATGACAAGTCTCCCAAGTCACTAATCTTGAAATCTTTCTCCATTTGCTTCTTTAGGCTTTGAATGCCTTTCTCATCTGTACCTGTAAGAATTATATCATCAACATATATGCACATGTAAATGAACCCATCATCACTTGCTTCGACAAGCAAGCTATTATCTGCTTTAGATACTTGAAAACCAAGTTCTTTCAAGAACTTCACAAGTCTATAATTCCATGCCCTTGGGGCCTGCTTCAAACCATACAAAGCTCTCTTTAGCTTACATACATGATCTGGATACCTTTCATTTCTGAATCCTTGTGGTTGCTCCATGAAAACATCATCTGAAATGTAACCATTTAAAAAAGCATTCTTCACATCTAATTGACATAATTTCCAACCTTTACATGCAGCAATGGCTATGAGTGTTCTGATAGTTGTCATTTTTGCCACAGGACTATAAGTCTCATCATAATCTATAGCATATGTCTTAGCAAACCCTTTCACAACAAGTCTAGCTTTATACATAGACACACTTCCATCTGCAAACCTCTTTGTCTTGTAGAACCATTTGCATCCAATGATCTTCTAACTATTTGGTTTAGGAACCAAATCCCATGTCTGATTTTCCATCAATGCATCATACTCTTCCTACATAGCTTTCTCCCAATTTTCCTTACCTTTTGCCTCTTCAT
The DNA here is from genome assembly GCA_020310875.1 of Ceratopteris richardii. Classification (NCBI taxonomy): domain Eukaryota; kingdom Viridiplantae; phylum Streptophyta; class Polypodiopsida; order Polypodiales; family Pteridaceae; genus Ceratopteris; species Ceratopteris richardii. Next base: position 234,697,096 of record CM035406.1, on the reverse strand, counting down.
ATGTAGAAGGTGTTGACGACATGATTGCTTCTACTTCATCTACATTTGTATCCGCATGAGTGCATCTCCATTTTGTATCCAGGAGGCACTCCATTTCTAGTCTATTTCCATTTTATATTGTATTTCCTTTGTATTTGGGTACCTTGCCATGTGCTTCTACCAGTTGTATTCATTCTCCTTTCAGGAGACTTATCCCACATATGATGTACTTTTGAGAGCCCCTCCCAAATCTATATAAGGAGGGCCTCTCCCCTCATTTGTACTTGGTTAGAAGCTTGAGGAGCCTACTCCATGCTCTTGGCAAGCTCATTTCTAATCCACATGAGTTTACCCATTTCATGGTCTACTCATTTTGTGTCTCACACATTCTTTGTTTTGTGAGAGTACTTTACGTTTAATTTTGCTTCTGCTTGCGTACTCTCTACATGGTATTAGAGCATTAGGTGGAGGTCTTGGTGGTGCATTTGGCGGTAATTTTGGTGGTGCTGGTGCTTGAGTTTGGTGGTCTTGCTCTCCACTCACTTTGGAAAGCATTTTGCCATCACTTTACTCTTTGAGGCTTCATTTTGCCCATTGGCCGACCCTCCCACCCATTTTCTTCATCAATTTGTTCACCATTTACTCCCATTTTCCCTCCCATCCTTGTCGTTGACGGATTTGTGCTCATTTAGTGGTTCATAGTTATTATCTAAGTATGTAGACCTTTATGAATCTCTTTGTTTGGAGTGTTTATAAACACAACACTTCACCTTCATCATTCATTTTTGGCATATCTCCATTATCAAATACCTCTGTGGTAAACGTACGTTCATTGATGATATTTTATGGAGTTGATAATGAATCTCAAGTTCATGTAGTGTTTATCAACACTCTTGACTCTGTTTGGCTGTAATTCTGTGCATGCAACCTCTTACGTCTCATTTTATAGTATTCATAACAGATGACTGAATTCTTGCACCCATCTCCATTGGTGTTTTGTCATGAAGGCCATTTGAGTGAGTATTCCTCTGAACCGCTGCATCAATTAAGCATATGTTCAACTTGTGTATGATCCTGCAAACATATGCTCACAATAGTAGTTTAAAGCACAATCAATTAGTACGTGCAGAATGGAACGAAAGGAATTTTCAAGCAAAGATCTTCTTAACTTTCGCTTTTAGCCTGTACCATCTCACTCACAGCAATAATAAGAAGCACATCCTCTTGGTCTGCTCACTTACACAATCCGCAGCCAAAAGTGTGGATCTCACTCAAAGCAACAACAAGAAGCGCATCCTCTTGGTCTGCTCACTTACACCATCTCTGTAGAATCGTGCTTGAGTCTGTTGCAGGTCTGCAAGTTTGCACAGAGAAAGAAAACAGAGAACGAGACCTCTCGGCTTCTACAGTAGGAGGAAAAGACCTCGCAGATCCTACAACAGAAGGAAGCTACCTATCTCTACATGCCTATCAGTGACATCAGAAGCTTCGCACGCCTCCCAGCATAAGTGAATTTCTTTACGCTAGAAGTCCCCAAGAAAACCCATTGAGGGCCCCGTCCCGTACTTTGTCCATGGGTATCCTGCAACACAGGCAGAGGAGCTCCCAATATTCAAAGTCTTGCATTGCCACTACTGCAGTAGAGAAAGCTCTCTCACAATGCTTAATGCTGCCACTGAGTAGCTGAGAGCAGAGCTTCCTCACCTGGAGAAATGCTGCCATGCCCAAACACACTGAAAGAGTGCTAGTAAAAGCAGTGACGATCAGTCTTCCAGTAGACCAAGAAGTGAGAAACAAATAATCGATGGAAATGATCGCGAGCAGACGGAAATGGACTTAAGCTCGTGTGCAAGCCAGCAATTCCTACCTAGGGTTGGAGCACAATCGGGACGACGGAATTTCTGTCAACGTGAAGCTTAGCCACGTGGGAGCTTTGGCAAGATCCTTCAGAAACGCAGAGAGACGACGCAAGCTTCGCCGCCTACCTCATCCTCTTTGTCGACTGCCAGACTCCGAGTCTAATTTTGGCATTTTTAATGTGTTGCCAACTGACCACCCACTTGTAGGGTGTGGTCTGGGCAAATCTTCTGTCGCATTATCTGGAAGGATCGGTGGTCGAATCTACACAGATCTAAGCAAGGATCGCATAATTCATCGAAGAAATTCACTTGCAACTTTTGTGGCAAGCCTGGCCACATTGAAAAATATTGCTTCAAGAAAAAGAACTAGGACAAGTCTAAGTCTAATTCCAAAAGTGAACATCATTCTCACTGCACAAGTGAAGACCTATTTTTCACAAGTGAACACAAAGCACTTATGGCAACCACTCCCAAGAAAGAATGGATTTTCGATAGTGGTGCTTCATCCCACATGTGCCATGACAAAGATGACTTCCATGAGTTGGAAGAGCATCAAGGACAAGTGTACCTTGGAGACAAGTGCATTGAAATCCAAGGAAGATGAAAAGTTCAAGTCATCAACTCTGAAGGGGAGGCCTAATCACTAAAAGATGTTCTTTATGTCCCAAGCCTCTGTAAGAATCTTCTCTCAGTCAAGGCCATCACAAAGTGCAACATGACGGTTCAGTTTGATCACAACCAAGTTGAAGTCATTGATTGCGAATCTAATGAAGTGATAGCTCAAGGATATGAAGATAAGGGTCTCTACAAGCTCTCAAGTTTTATGGACAAGGATTCAAGTTTCAACTTGTGGTAGTGTAGATTTGGCCATAGCTCTTGCTTAGCTAAGATCTCTTCCAATCACCTTGTCAATGGTCTACCCAGGATCGCACAAGTGGAATTGAATTGCAAAGCATGTGACAAGCAAACAGCTTTCTCTTTGCCTAAAGAAGCATCCATTTCTGCAACTAAACCCTTAGCATTAGTCCATATCAACATTTGTGGACCTATGAGTACACCTTCTCTAAGTGGGTCAATTTACTTCTTCCTGATTGTAGATGACTTCAGTAGATACACATGGGTTTATTCACTCAAGCATAAAGAAGATGTCATTTCCAAGTTGAAGGAGTGAACACAAACAGTTGAAGAAGACTTTCCCAGTTCTTTGAAGATCATCCGATCTGATGGAGATAGTAGCTTTGTCAATCCAAACTTCTCCAAGTACTTGAAGCAACATGGAATCAAGTATCAAGCCAAGCAAGATACTCAACCAGGTATTGCATTACAAAAGAGTCGAAGTGTGATCAAAATGGCCAAAGTAATGCTTAGACAAAAGCAACTACCACTAAAGTATTGGGGTGAAGCAGTGCAGACAGCAGTTCATATTCAGAACAGAGGATTTTCAGATGTTTTGAAGAACAAAACACCATTTGAGGCTTACTTTCAAAAGAAGCCAAGTGTAAGCTATTTCCGCGTCTTTGGTAGTGATGCCTACGTCCAAGGCCATGATGATAATCGGCCTAAGCAGTACATTTTCATCGGGTACAATGAGCGACAAAATGCATACAAACTCTAAAGAGTCACTCAGTTAAAGTAACCAAAGACTGCACCTTTGATAAATACTCTAAGTATTCATCCCTTTTGGATCCTCCCATTTTCGCTTTAGAGGGGGATCATTCTAGTTTTGAACAGTCACACTATGTGGAGCATGCTCTCTTTGTACATGACTTTCCCGTTCATGATACAGTTTTGGAGCAGGAGGAATCAGAGGCATCATCTCAGCTTATCCCTCAGATGGATTTACCTATCGTATCATCGAAGGCTTATATTTCCCCTCAGCTTCAGTTGGGCATTACTCCAGGATCAGTGACTCGTCATTTTCCATTCTTGTCTTCGAGAGTCCACATACCTCGCCTACAACAGCATTCTCAGCATGTCCCTTTCCATTCATGGAGTCCAGCATCTTTTCAGTTACCACAGGACACTCTTGCATCTACTTGGATTCATCACTCAGTTGGATCCTATTCTGAGTCAGCTTCTCGATTCAGAGGGGGCTTCCATGGTCCTACCGATACACAACAGGACTTTGTACACTCCATGGCGGCTTACAGCATACATTTGTACTACCATATGATTATGCTTTTATGCTTCATGCTTTATGTTTCACTCTTGCGGGACCTACTTCTCGGCACTACACATAGTGTGGTGGACATGGTGAAAGCTTTGGAGGTTCCAACATACCACATGGAGTTATCCTACCTATCTCGTATGGAGGTGATCTCGTCTAGTGAGATCTTGTTCCGCTCGTGTACCTCATTGGTGGCACACCTCTAGAGCATTTGCTTGATCCATCTAGTGGACATACTATGGATTACTTGGCGATCCTGCATGGTCGATACCACTTGGAGGCTATGGATTCCCAGACGTCGACTTCTTGGTGCTCGTGTTGTTGTTGCTGATACATTCTTGGTGGACCTTTCTCACATACCCTAGCAGCCTCGACGCACTCCAAAATGGAGCTGCAGAGGGGGTGTTGACGACATGATTGCTTCTACTTCATCTACATTTCTATCCGCATGAGTGCATCTCCATTTTGTATCCAAGAAGCACTCCATTTCTAGTCTATTTCCATTTTATATTGTATTTCCTTTGTATTTGGGTACCTTGCCATGTGCTTCTACCAATTGTATTCATTCTCCTTTCAGGAGACTTATCCCACATATGATGTACTTTTGAGAGCCCCTCCCAAATCTATATAAGAAGGGCCTCTCCCCTCATTTGTACTTGGTTAAAAGCTTGAGGAGCCTACTCCATGCTCTTGGCAAGCTCATTTCTAATCCACATGAGTTTACCCATTTCATGGTCTACTCATTTTGTGTCTCACACATTCTTTGTTTTGTGAGAGTACTTTACGTTTAATTTTGCTTCCGCATGCGTACTCTCTACAGAAGGGTCTTCATCTGCCTTTATCATATAAGCATAATCTTTGGTAGCCAAAAAAGAAGTGTCATAGCTATACCTTGTAGGTTGCCATTTGTGTCTTGATGACCTTCTGAGTTCTCCACTTCTTGAGGTTTCTGGTTCATCACACTCTGGATCAAACCTTGGCACTTCTTCAACTTCAACCTATACTTCATTGTTCTCCTCTTCATCAAATATCTGAACCTTTGACTTACCTTTATTTTGATTCACAACTTCTTCATCACTTGCATAAATATTGATTGTACCTGCATACCAAGTACCTTGCTCATGTGTAACATCCTTTGATACAAGGAATTGTTTCGTGGATGGACTCCACAACCTATATCCCATCTGCTTATCATCATATCCAATGAACACATACTTTTTAGCTTTAGGTTCCAATTTGTGCCTTAATTGAGATGGCACATATGCATATGCCAAACATCCAAATACTTTGCAATGATCTAGAGTAGGTCTCTTACCCCACCATGCCTCATATGGTGTAGTACCCTGCAAAGCTTTACATGGTAATATATTGACCAAATATGTGGCTGTATTTACAGCCTCAGCCCACAAATAATTTGGGTAATTTTTCTCCTTCATCATGGATCTTGCAAACTCAACAAGAGTTCTATTCCTTCTTTCTGCTACACCATTTTGTTGACGAGAGTACCTACAAGTAATTTCCCTTTTTATACCTGCATTCCACAAATAATCATTGAACTCATTAGAGAAATACTCTCCCCCTCCATCTGACCTTAGTCTCTTCAATTTTTTACCTATAATTCTCTCTGCATACACATGATAATGTTTGAATGTATTGAATACCTCTGACTTATCTTTGATCACATAGATAGTGATCCATCTGGTAGCATCGTCAACATAAATCACATAAACCATTGATGCTGAAATCCTTTGATGGTCCCCACACATCTGTATGTAGCAATTCAAGCTTCTCTGAATACATAAAACCATGCTTGGAATAAGATTGCTTATGAGCGCTTACCTAATTGACATGTCTCACATCTGTATGTCCTATGTTGACCTGCAACATTAGGTAATCCAAGAACTGAACCACTGTTAACCATATCTTTAATACCTCTCTCATTGAAATGTTCAAGCCTTTTGTGCCAAAGATCTAACTCAAAGATCTTATGTCCTCCATAGGTGAACAAGGCATGACCAATGTTACCTTGAATCTTCAATGTGAACAATCTTCCTTCTTTCTTTCCTGAAACAATTTGTTTATACCCATTGCTAGGGTCTTCCACAAAAACTCCTTCATTAGTGAAACTAACTTCATAACCTTTTTCAACAATTTGTCCTACACTTATCAGATTCTTTGGAATTGTAGGAACATACAAAACCTTACTCAAGAGATTACTTCCATCCTTGGCCTTCACTGATCCAATTGACTTCACATTGTGCTTTGTATTGTCACCTATTTGAACTACATGATTGTTGGAACATCAAGCTTACACTATGCTTGAGGTGGATTTGATCTACATTGAAGGCTATCACGTCGAAAGAATATCCGTTGGAGAGTTCTTTTTCATATGCTCATTTATTGTATTTTTTTGAGAATATTTTGATGGCTCATTTACCATTGTAAAAGCCTTGAGCTTGACACATATAAAGGTAGAAATATAGAGCCAAAATCCCAAGAAATTTTGGTGGTTGAAGTTGCATTCAATCAAGCAATCAATCACCTAAAAGTAGATCAATCAAGATCTTCACTTTTCCTAGATTGTAGGGAAGTGAATTGATTCCCTCCAACAACCATTCCCACCTTCATTTGAATTCAAATTCAAGTTGTAAAAGTCGTGGAACACTCCTAGAGGCTATATAAGGAGTTGAAATCACTTGTGTTATACATGGAAGCAATATACATACACTTGTGACCATCATTGTCTTGCTCCTTCAATTTTCTGCATCATCTTCTTCCCCAACAGTAATCTTGCAGAGGCTGCTGCTTTCTCTCCAGAGCTTCAAATTGAGTGGAAGTTGGACTCATTCAAAAGTTATTAGTGTCTAGTTTATGCCTGTAAATTTGCAAAGCATTTGGTTTAGCAACTTTGGAGAAATCTCAGTTTTGCTGCCTCGGGGTCAATCTCTGCATATTCCTGAAAAATAGGAAGTACCACCGGTGAATGTCGCATTCATTCCTATAGCATATTTTGCTTATTCCTTATACTTTTGTGCATTCCATACACTCAACCCTATGTGTATCACTCCCATAAAAGGATTTTTTCTAATTGTAATCACGCTGGTCGCTATGGGTATTTGAAGTTCATTGTCTCTTCCATAGATAATAAGTTCTTGAGCTAGTCGACCCGTGAACCTATCTGTTTTGTATCGACTCATTCTTCTTGATGCTCCAAGGTACATAGTGTGTTTCTTTGCACTTATAGCATGCCTATAAGGTCTATTTGAGTCTCCAAAAGCTCAAGGGCTGGTCTTGTGCCGGTTGGCTTGACCAAACTTCATCGCTTCGAAACACACTTTTCTACCTTCGACAAGCTTCTCCAAGTTTTCTTTCAGTGGTATCAGAGCTAGATCAAGATGGGTGATGGCTTTCCCTCAATGATCGAGAAGCTTGATGGACACAACTATGCGGCTTGGCAAATCAGAATGGAGGCCTATTTGCAAGGTAGAAATCTTTATATGGAATTGTAGCAGGTGATGAAGCTATGCCTATTCCAAGATCCAAAGGAGGACCTACACAAGAGGAGACAGATAAGCTCACACTTTGGTGTGCAAGGGATGCTCAAGCAAGGTCGTACATACTAAACTCTATCTCTGACTTTCTATTACCACATATTAGAGGATGCAAGACATCTCAAGAGACTTGGGATGCCCTGGAGACTTTCTTTTCTGCTAGTACCAAAGCAAGAAAGAATCATCTTTGGAACGAGTTCAACCAAATGAAGAAGACACCTAAACAAACCATCACAGAGTTTGTTACCAAAGTCAAGGAGGTTGCGGATCAGTTAGCATCCATTGGAGAGCTGATTGAAGAAGAGGTCATCATGAGGCAAATTCTCAACGGCATTCGAAGTGATAAGCAATGGCAATCCTTCACGATGGCTTACGATCTCATCATGGATGTGCAAACTCCAGACTTCAACATCTTTCTTGGACAACTCTTCAATCAAGAAGCCAACAATAGCATAAAGGAAGGTAACTCTTATCATGGTAGTTCAACTAGTGCTCTATATGCAGATAAGAAGGATAAGAAGCAGAAAGGCAAGAAGAAGGAAGAAGATGAAGAAGAGACTTCCCAAGCCAACTTCGCAAGCAAGAGCAAGTGGAAAGGGAAGAAGAAAGGATCAAAGCAAGACAAAGCCAAAGGTCAGAATGTTCAACCTTGTGCCATATGCGATAAGACCAACCACACCACTCAGAACTGTTGGTTCAATGGGACGACCCAAAAAGGAACTGGACGAGGTGGATATGACGGCAATAGAGGCAGAGGTGGACACAACTTCAACAATAACAATAGAAGCTATAATAGAAGGGACTACAACAATTATTCAAAAGATCAACCACATGAAGACTCATTACTTCTTATGAATCTAAGCCACAAAGAAGGTAAAGAAGATGATCATTTGTATTACATATATTCAGGATGCTCGAATCATGTTGCAGGCAACACTGCTCTTCTATCTGACTTGGAAAGTCCAAAGCATAGACATGAAGTGCAAACAGGGGATGACACAAAGCACAATGTGGAGAAGATTGGTAATGTCAAAGCTTCCAATGGCAGGACAAACCTTCTAAGTAAGGTTCTCTATGTACCCACTATCACTAAAAACCTAATAAGTGTAGGCCAAATAGTTGAAAAAGGCTTGCAAGTTAGGTTCACCCAACATGGAGCTTTTGTGGAAGATCCATGTCAAGGCTTCAAGAAGATAGCCCGAGGTGAGAAGCATGGTAGGCTCTTTACTTTTGAAGTAGGAGATACCAGGAACATAGCTCTATTCAACTTTGGGTCTCAAACCCTAAGTGAACTTGAAGTGTGGCATAAGAGACTTGCTCATGTGAATGAAAGAACCTTGAAGGATATATGTAGGGATCAAAGTGTTCTAGGACTGCCGAACATATCAAAGCAACACATGATTAACATGTGTGATGCATGTCAGATTGGGAAGGCACAAAGACAACCATTCAACCACAAAGGCTACATCCACAACAACTTATTGGACTTAGTACATACAGATGTATGGGGACCAAGTCAAGAACCTTCATTGGCAGGATCAAGGTATTATGTCTCATTTATTGAGGACCATAGTAGATGGACTGTTCTATACTTTATCAAGAGTAAGAATGAAGTATTTGATTGCTTCAAGAAGTATCTTGCACATGTGGAGAATCATACAGGTAGATCACTAAAGAAGCTCAGATCTGATGGAGGGGGAGAATACTTCTCCAAAGAGTTTGATGAGTTCTTGTAGGACAAAGGTATCAAAAGGGAAGTGACTACTAGGTACTCTCCTCAACTAAATGGAATTGCAGAGAGGAGAAACAAGACATTGGTTGGATCAGCCCGAACAATGCTTGAAGAGAAGAAGTTGCCACATTATCTATGGGCAGAAGCTATTTCAACTGCAGTGTACCTTGTCAATCGACTACCATCCAAATCACTTCAAGGTATGACTCCTTATGAAGCATGGCATGGAAGAAAACCTAGTCTTGGACATTGCAAGGTTTTTGGTTGTTTAGCTTATGTTCATGTACCATCACAAATAAGAGGTAAGCTAGATGAAAGGGCAACAAAGGCAGTGTTTATTGGATATGATTCAACTCAGATGGGTTACAGGTTCTTCAATCCTTCAGCCAAGCAATTCACTACAAGTAGAGATGTTGTGTTTGAAGAACACAGGTCTTGGTATGATGAAGACAAACAAAAGGTAACACTACCATATGATCTTGATTATGACTCTCATCAATTAGGAAGCAAGCATGATACACAGGTCCAGGATCCAAGAAGTGATACAGACGATGACCAAGATGAAAGAGAAAGGGATTACAAGCTATGGAAGTCAAGAGGCAAAGCAAAGATGCATCACCAAATCAAAAGGTAATTGGTTGCCGATGGGTATATAAAGTTAAAAGAAATTCAGATGGATCAGTTTGGAGGTACAAGGCAAGATTAGTTGCCAAAGGATGCTCACAAACTCATGGTATAGACTATGAGGAAACATTCTCACCAATTGCAAAGATGACTACAATCAGGACATTGATAAGTGTAGCTGCTGCAAGGAATTGGAGACTTGTTGCTCTAGCACAATGGTGAGAACCACGTTAAGAAGCTTCACCTCCTTAATGTCAATCCGCGGAAGAGATAGGAGTGATATGAAGATCGTGAATGTGAGATGAAGTGAGAGTGAAGGTGAGAAGCACAAAGATGCACACACACATACACACACACTACGAAGAGACAAGCAAGACACAATGGAAGGTGAGAAATCAATTCTATTACTCAAGAACACTATTACAAGCTCAAAATAGCTCTAAGCTCACACTAGCCAACACTAACCAACCCAAAAATGAGCTCTCTAGCTCTTTTTATAGTTTCTAGACGAGTTTTGACCGGTTTCACATCTAGTGACCGACCTAGTTAAAAAATAGGTCCTAGATGCTATTTGGAAGGGTAAACGGTATCTAAAAATAACGAAAATTGGTATGCGCCTTCTACCTAAGCTCCTCAAGCTCGAGGACTCCTCGGCTTGCACAAAATGGAGCTATGGATTACAAAATGGGGTTTTCTATGTTACATATGTTACAATTAGTGATAAAAATCATTGTTGAATGTTTTGAAAAGTGATAAAAAACATATTTGTTTGAGAAATTGATCCGACTGGCTCCCTGCTCCGTCGTTACATGCTTCCATGTCGTCTGTGCCTCTGGCTGCTTCCAACACCCCCCTCCCTCTCGCTTCTGTCGTCCCTGACAGAACCTTGCTGTGAGGTCTGCCGGATATAGTTCTGTAGGAGGTCTTGAGCGAGGGTGTGCTCGGAGATACGAATGCCGTGGGCCAGGTCTGCCTCGAGTTTCTCCCAGTCGATAGGTTGGGGTTCTTCCGGTGGCGGGAGCTGATAGTGTGTGGAATAGACCATTCGTTCACAGGCAAATAATTGTAATAAATGTGTAGGCCTGCTTATGAATACCTCTGAATGGTATTCCCAAAAGCCGGTTGTGAACATCTCTTCGAATGTCTGCTTGTAGCACGCCGGTAGGTACTTTATTCTGCAGTGCCAGGCATAACATACCCGTAGCGATGGCGTTGTACTCATATCATATACCAGATCGAAATTGCCATGCTCAAAGCCCGGGGTGTTGACATGTGGTGCCTTGACGCGTCGGAAGACTTTAAAAATCATTTGCATCATGTCAAAGATTTTGACAGTCATATGCGCCGCTATATCATCCATATGCTTTAATCTAGGGAGCCAGTGGCGAATTGTAGCCATCATGTAGCCAACAGTTGGTAACTCAATGGGTGGCTTAACGTAGGGGTAATTCAACCAGTCTTGGACTGCTTATTGTTTTGTACTTTGATAGCGAAGGCAGTCCAGGAGCGGCGTCGTGGCACTGGTCCCCAACACGGATTGTATTTTAAATGTAACGGTGCCTTAACCCATGTGCTCATCATTTTATGGTACTCTTGTAAAAGACGTGTACGCCAATCTGGTTGATAAATAGTGCCTTGTTGCGCATCCAGTGGCAAGTCTTCAGGCTCAAATTGAGTTGCATGTGATGGCTTCTTGCCAGTTCGCTTCTCGATGGCCAGCTGGTATTCGGCCATTAGCATGAAGTAAGGTTTGTATTGAAGCTCATGCCCGGATATGTACCTGCGTGGGGCCAATTGAGCAAAGTAGGGAGATTGCAAAATTCTTTCTTCGATCATGGCCATAGCATGTAGCTGGGCCTCGACTCTAGCTGAGTGCGTTGTTCCAATTTCCTCAATAGTCTTCATCCACGCGGGGGTCGGAAGTTCATACGTCATCTGGCCCTCGGCCGTGACGCGTCCGCCTGGGATGGGTTGTGGCTCGTATGCTTCTTCAAATGTTTCCTCCACCGGGATGGTGACCGTTTCTTCTTCAGCTGGAAGCTCAGGTGGGGAATCTGGCCTTGGTGGTGCTTCATATACTGCAACCCTTGATTCAAGGGTCGATACCTGGGCCCGTAATGAGTTGAGTTCCTCTAGGAGGTCAGGAGAGGGGTCCACAGGTTCTGGTACTTTTGCTGCTACTTGTACTTGTTGTGTTGCCGGTTCTCTGAGCTGTAGTAGCTTGTGATCTTCCTTTAACTTCTGATGCTCTTCGTTCATCCGATCATAGTCCTCGAGCAGTCTAACATGGTCTTCTAGCAACATCTTCATTGCTTCGGATGGGATTGCCTTGAATCTGCTAGGACTTAAGGGTTGTTCTGGATGGTCCAATGCCGCTTCCAAATTCTCTCTATTCTGCTCTTGGAGTCTCTCGTTCTCCTCTTTTGCTGCGGCTAGGTGTCTTCTTAGTAAGCCCATGTTTCGTGTTAGCGTTGCATTGCGGACTGTCTGGGCTCTTAATAAATTATCCAAGTCAGCAGTGGCTTCCTTGGTCTTTTCTTCGCTTTCTAGTTCCAATTTGTGATAGGCCTCGCGTAATTCCTGGTAGCGGGTGTTCAGAGAGGCATTCTCAATAGACAATAAATTAAGCTGCGACTGTAAGTCATTGGTTGTCCTCTGCAGCTGCTGATAATTATCACCAAGAGATGTGAACTCATCTCTTACTTGCGTCATACACATGAACATTTGTCGGAATGCATTATCTACAATGGGTGATAGTATTAATGGGGTGCTAAATGAAGATGCAGTTGGTGTAGATGCAACGGGAACGGGGAATGGGGATGGGAAGGTGGATGATGTAGTGATTGTTGAAAATTGTGATGTGCCTAAAAATGTTTGTGCCGTGAGTGAAGGTAGTGATGGTGCAGTGGGTGGTGAGATGTCCATGTCAGTGGACGTATCTAGTGCGGTGACCGTGAATATGGGTGTGATCGTGGGTGCGCGTGCTGGTGTAAATATGGGATTTACAAATGTTGAGGGGTAATTTACAGGGGGGCTGGCTGGAGCAGCTTGGTGGAAAGGGGAAAGAGGGGTTACAGTGGGTCGGGGCGGTGAGACGGGGGAGAAGGTTAATGGCGGGGGGAATGGGAAAAGGGGTCTTGGAGTTGTGGGGAAAGATGGAAAAGATTGATGAAGGAATGGGTTGGGTAGAAAGGTGGGTGTGGGAGGGGGTAGACTAGGGCTAATGGGCGCGGGAATTGTGGGGTGAGTGGTCGTAAAGACGGTTTCTACAACACCACCGGCAAATGGAGATGTTGGTCTGGGGGAAGGAGGGTGAAGAGGGGAGGCTGGATGGACGGGTGGTGAGGTCGGTACTTCAGTGACTACTGAGATTTGTACAGCTGGAGCGCGGGGCTGGGAATCTACAAAGATGGTTTCTACGGCCACTGAACTTTCGGGGACGAGGCGTGCCTCCCTGGCTTGTGCTGAAGATTGTGCTCCGGTTGGTACACGAATGTATTCGCCGGGCTTTGAAAGTAGTCGTACTCTGCGGGGGTCAAACTGTGGCAGTGGCTTTCGTTGCAAGTACCTGAGTGCTTCGTTGGAGCCTACTGATTTGACTAACTCTTTGAATCCTTTGATGTATGCGTCTTCGAATCCGCCTGTGACAAGTTCTTGTTCTATTATTTTTTGGCTCTCTTCCTCTATCAGCTTTTTGCGTGCCCAAACTTTTTCCATTGTTCTATACAGCTTCTTGATAGCTAGAGTGTAAGCTGCTGCCTCGTAAGTTTCATCTTCATGGGTACTTGTATCGCCATGTGTGTCTGTTTGTTGGCCTTGGCCATCTGTCTGTTCATGCTCTTGGGATTCATGTGTTCCCTGGCTAGCTTCGTCGTCATCGGTTGCTGTCCTTTCGTCATCAGAGCTGGACACGATCTGTCCTTGTGGCTGATCCCTGGGTGTAGTAGGGTAGCTAGGCCTTTCAAATTCTTGAGAAAACAAGTGTCCTTCTGAATACTAGAACTGATTGGAGAATGCATCGGGCATCTCAAAATCAAACATTTGGTCCAGTGGCTCTGCTTGTCCTGGTTCTAAATGCGGTATTGGAAAAGAGAAAGCTTCCGCACCGATAGTGGTGGGAAGTTCAGCTGCTGTGGTGATAGGTTCTGTGGTTGTGGCTGCTTGGGGTGCGACAATACTGGTGGTGCCCTCCGTTACCACTGGTCTAGATAACCTTATGCGAATAGGTTGTACTGTGGGAGTGGCTGCTGTTGGTGACTGCTCTGGAGATGGTTGTGGCGAGGGTGATTCTGGGACTTGTAGGCACGGGATAGTACCTCTCATCCGCTTTCCGGCTCTGCCTTTGCTAGACTTTCTAGCCTTCCTAATGGTCCCTTTGAATGCTTTCAGTTCCTCACTGGTCATGGCACGCTCTATGGGTAAATCATATGCCAAGCACATATATATGATCCTGGTGAGGGCGCAGCATCCATTGATTACCTTCTTTCGCTCCCATCTATGTTGTGCCAAATAGAGCTGATCAATGATCCAGCTGGCTAGATCAACCGTTTGCCGTCTAGTACATGCTAAGTATAATCCAAACCAGATTCTCTTGTGGGGCATGGTAAAACGATCCTGAGCTGGGAAAGCAAAGTGTTGCATGCATATCCGTAATGGCTTGGAGAGCTCAGGTGTTATAGCAGAAATATCCTCCCACTTAGTTACGTCACCACGCTTCATCTGCTCTGGGACTAGCCGTTCTTTCTCCGTTGGAGTGTGTGTTCCATGAATCTTGATGGCAGCCCTGATTAAATCCTTCGAAAGATAAAATCTTTTGTAAGGTGGATCATCCACTAAAGAAGGCAAAATAAAGGTTCCTGGGATGTCCTTATTCTCTGAGGCCAGCAAAGTGGTGATTAAATAATAACACTGATAAAAGTCAGGTTTGGGCAGAGGATCACTGAAATACTCCGTGAAGCCGGCTCTAGCCCAAACATGAGTTAAGTCCTGGGTGTTCTGTAGGCCTTCGAATTCTCTTGAGAAGAATTGATACTTGCCCCATGTGCGGTCATCGAATGTCATATTTGCTTCAAAAATGAAGTCAGCATCAGCTAATGGTCCAACTAGGCCTTGGAACCAATGAGAGTTACGGTGTATCTTCTCTGTGTATCCCATAGGTGGGTTATCGATTGGCATGGGTCCCGGAAATCCTTGGAACTCTGGCGGTGGAGCGGTCGGGTGGGATTCTGCTCGTAAAACATTGAGGGGCACCGCTGCTACGCTGGGGCCTACTTCCGATGGTCCTGCTTCGGTTTGCATGATGACTGATGAGCTAATGGAAAAGATCTGCTACAAAAGATTAACACATTAGTATGGAAATTAATTATGATCCCATTAAGGTGAGACCGCAATGCCTTTCCATAACCGATGTGTAACCCGTGTAGCCAAGCGTCGTGAAGTGATTTATGCAATGATTATTTGCAAAACTAATGCAGGTCTCTAGACACCTACATTGTTGTCGGTCTGGGTTCCTCTGTTGTGGTTGACTCGTTCGTGGTTGGGTTTGAGAGGTCCAATGGACGCTCTGCTTTGGAAAAGAAGGGAGATCCAACACTTGCGTGACCTGCCCATTAGGAAGTGATTCGTTCTTTATCTTTAATCTAGGCCAATCCGCAGCAAGTTTGGAAGGATGAGCACCGCAGGGTGTTGTGCTCATTTGGCCGCTGATGCAACCCACCTGACCGCTGATTGTGTTCATCTGCCCTAGCGGTTGGGTAGCTGCCCCTTCTAGTTTGCAGGAAGCCCCAGGGAAGATCTCTTGTTGTTCTTCTGATTGACAATTGTCCCTACCCAAGCCCGAGTGGGTTGGTGTAGACGTAACATGACTGGTCTGACCCAAGATCTTCCGGTCTTCCGTCGCATGCGTTTCATAGGGTCTAGGGTTACGAACCTCAATCGGAATGCCGTTAGGGAAGTCAAGCGGTATCACTCGCTTCTGTTCTAAAGTCCCAATCTATAAGGAGCCTTGTCTAAGATTTAGGTCCACTGAGTGATCGTATAGCCAATCTTGGCCAAGGATTAGGGGTTCTATCAGGTCGTCATCATGGCACACTAGTAGCTTCGCTGTCATGGTCACATCCTTAATGAGGATAGGAAGGTCCACCTCACCCATGCAAGGGGTTTCCATGCCTCCTAAGCCTATGAGGTATGCCTCAATTGGCCGCATTTCTATTCCTGAATCCTTATAGTGGGACCATCTAATCGCACTAGTCGCAGCACCTGAGTCAATTAAAGCCCTGAGCTCTTGGCAAGGGTTGCCGTGCTCTAACCTGACTGTAATGAATGGTCTCCTGTCCACTATACTAGGATGAGTGGTTGACTTTACTTGACACATGGCCATGTGTAGATTCCAGATGGTTATAATGTTCTCTCCCTAGTCCTTGTCTTCTTAACTTCATGCGTTTAATACGTTCTATTGCTTCTGCCTGAGCTTCCGCTCGTATTCTATTTTCTTCCTCCTTACGCTTCTTTGCCAACGTGAGTCGTCTAAGCATATCCTCAGTAAGAGGTTCCTGATATAGCCTGACTCTACAGCCACTAATATAACTAGGCATTATATCTCCTTCTAAAGTGGCTAATTGTACTGCTCCACTTGTTGAGAGTCTGTTAATGATCATAGGTCCATAACCTCGCTTTTCTAACTTACGTGCTTGTTGTTTTAGCGTATATACTAGAACTAAATCTCCTTCTTTTAGGCCTTTATCTTTCACATGTGCATCAAAATACGCTTTCTGTCGCTTCTTCGCTGCATATATTCCTGCTGCTGCCTTTAGCCTGGTTTCTCCTAATCGTTCCAAGTCCATTATTCTCGCTGATAATTCATGGCCGATCCACTGATGTTCTTGTGCAACCTTAAGGGTCGGTATCAAGAAGTCCAAAGGAAGCACAACATTCTGACCAAAAACCATCTGAAAGGGAGTTGCCTTGAGTACGGTCTTGTAGGCCACTCGATATGCCCAAACAGCGTGGTGTAACTGTTTGTCCCAATCTGAACGTTTGTTGTTCACGAGTTTCGTCAGTATGTTACAAAGGATCTTATTAGTGCTTTCAGCCTGATCATTGGCCTGAGGATGATATGGTGCGGATTTCTTGTGAATCACCATAAAATCTTGTAACAAATATTCAATGACTTGGTTTAGAAAGTGAGTACCTCGATCGCTCACTAACTCTATGGGCAATCCATATCTTGTAAAGACATTCTCAAATAAGAATTTTGCAGTTGTGTGTGCATCATTCTTTTTCGTGGCTTTTGCCTCTACCCATTTCGTAAGATAATCTGTGGCAACAATAATATATTCCGCATGTGTACCTTTTGCAGGGGGGTTAATGGGTCCTACAAAGTCTATACCCCACTTAGAAAATGCACGTCCGCCCATCATGGGTTTCAATGGCATTTCATCTTTGCGAGTAGGAAACTGAGTTGTTTGGCACACATCACATCTCTTTACATAGGTATGAGCATCCATGTGAAGAGTGGGCCACCATAATCCTGCAAAGAGGATGGCTTTGATTATCCTATCGGGTCCAAAATGACCTCCTGCAACACCTTGGTGTGCAATCTCTAGTATGCTCAGATAATCGCTCTCATGAACACATTGTCTTAGATATCCATCTCGTCCTCTTTTGTATAGGTTATCGCCAATAAGTGAATAGTCTTGAGCTTCCTGCTCTAGACTGCGTTGTCGAGCTAAGGTCATCCCTTGAGGGAATGTGTGCGTCCTCAAGTATGTCACTAGTTGTTCACTCCAGTCTGGTGTGAGAGACACATGATATAGTGTAGCATGCTCTACTGGTGGTCTTTCACAACAAACATGGCATTCCTTACACAACTTGTAGACATCTGCTTCCATCGAAGGCCAATATACTCCTAATCTATGCAGAGTCTGTAATGTTCGATGTTTTGAATGATGTTGCTTTAATGCACCTACGTGTGCTAATTGCAACCAATTCACATGTTCTGATTCATCTACACAACAAGCAAGAATCTTTTGATTATCCTGTTTATATATGCTTCCTGCCATTATTTGGTATCTCTGAGATTTGGTAATCTCTCCTTCTTTGATCTTTATCCTAGGATTCTTGGGTCCATATGTGAGAATAGGGACGATAGGCTTAGCCCATTCTGGTGCTATCTCAAGATTAAACAAGTATGCATCTGGTAGATCATCCGCTATTCCTTGAGGAGCTTCTCCTGAGGTTAATCTTGAAAGGTGGTCAGCTCTGAGATGTGTCTTTCCTTTCCTAACCACAACTTCAAAATCATATTCCATGAGTAATAGAAACCAACGTATTAGTCGTCCTGTGTTACATGGCTTGTTGACTAAATACAATAGTGCCTGATGATCTGTAAAGAACTTGAACTTGTTTGCCAACAAATAATGTCTGAATTTCTTTACCGCGTAGATCATCCCTAATCCCTCTTGTTCCGTCGTGGTGTAATTTCTTTCTGCTGCGTTCAATTGTCTGCTAGCGTAAGCTATGGGGAGATCTATGTTACCTTCATTCGTGGGTTGTGCTAACACGCATCCTATGGCATAATTGGATGCATCCACATGTACATGGAATGACTTACTCCAATCTGGTGTAGTCAATATAGCTGCTGAGCACAAGCGTCGTTTGAGTTCATTGAATGAATTTTCACATTCATCTGTCCATTCAAAATTGGTTAAAAGAGAGTACAAAGGCTTGGCTATGATTGCATACATGTGTATGAATCTCCTATAATATCCACAATGGCCCATAAATTCTTGTACCTCTTTCACATTAGTTGGTCTAGGTAATTCTGCAATTACCTTCACCTTTTCTTCATCCGTCGAGATTCCATTTTTTGACACAATGTGTCCTAGAATTTTGCCTTGTCTGACCATGAAAACGCATTTTTCTGGGTTCAAACAAACCTGATATTCTCGACATTTGTCAAATATTTGTCTTAACTTTGGGATATGCGTCTGTCTTGCATTTGAATGAGCACATAAGTCATCGACATAAACTTCCAAGCTCTTGCGTAAGAATTCCTTAAAAACATGACACATGAGTCGCTGGAAAGTGGCGGGTGCATTTGTTAAGCCAAATGGCATCACACGAAATGCAAATATGCCCCATTCAGTGGAAAATGCCGTCTTGTGTTGATCTTCTGGAGCAATGGCTACTTGATTATAGTCTGAAAATCCATCAAGAAAGCTGTAAACTTCCTTGCCCGCAACTCTTTCCAATAGATGTTCTGTGATAGGAAGAGGATAACTGTCTCTAATCGTGGCGGCATTAACTTTTTTAAGGTTAATACACACACGCAATTTTCCATTCTTCTTGGGCACAACCACAATGGGGGATACCCATTCAGTATGCTCAATTTCGTAAATGAATCCTGCTTCTATCAAGCGATCTATCTCCTCTTTAATCTTCGCAGCGTAATTATCATTGTACGTGTAAGGTTTCTGTTTTGTAGGTTTTGCATCTGGAGTCATAGGGATTCTATGAGAACATATATCTGGATCTAATCCTTTCAAATCTTTGTAACTCCACGCAAAAACATCTCTATATTCGCGCAATAGGGCAACGAGCTCTTCTTCTTCTTCAGTTGTCAAATCATGCCCTATGTATGTACATTTTTCTTCTTCTCCTTCCATGGCTACTATTATTTTCTTGGTTTTCTCTCGGTTATCATACACTTGTCCGTCATTCGCTTTTCTATTAGGCATTCGTACCATGATTCTTCTATCTTCGATTTCATATTTCTTGAAATTCTCGGGTACTTCAAATAAAGATTCTTCTTTTTCTGACATGGTTTCTTTCTTCTTTCTTTTCTTGCCTTCACTCTTGTTAGTCACTTCCGTGGCTAACCTCACCTCATTCGTAATTTCCTCGTGTCTCTGAGTGTGAGTCTCTACTTCGAAAAAATATTCTTCCTCTGATGCAAAGGGAGAATCCATGATAATTGATTCTAAATCAAAATCGCTTGCATCCTCAAATGCATCAGTGTTAGGTTCACATTCTTCTAAAATTGCATCGCCCATGATTGGCTCTATCGTGAAAACTGATATGTCATAGCCATCCTCTTCACAGTGGGGTGTCCATTGTTCTTCATTGATGGCTACATCCATGGTTGCTAGGATTTCCGCCCAACCATGGGGTTCAAACTCTTCGTCTGGGAATACTACAGGTGCGTAGGCTGGATCTTGAAGGGTTCGTGGATTTTGTTCTGCACCTAAGGTCCTGGCTTCTAACCTTTCTTCCTCTTGTTTGGCTACTTTACACATCCATAAATGAGTATCCTCATGCAACCAAGAAGGATCTGATTCTAAGGAGTGCACAGATTCCGTCTCTACTGGTGTCTTATGGATGGTATTCCATTGTATTGGGGGTACATCTCTATGTGAATAGTCCTTAAGATTGACCTTGGTAGTCACTCCTAAATGTTGCAAGTACAAGGAGTTAGTTCCCCAATCTTGTACAATTTGCAACTGATGCATGAATGGTCGTCCCAATATCATCTCATAAGCATGGTTTTTTGCGAAGTCACAAATGGCAAAAGTATGCTCAAATTCTACGCCACAAGTGGTGAGAGATATGCCTTCTAGTAAGCCTAATGGTTTTTCTATGTGTCCATCAGCCATTTGTAGCTTCATCTTGGTGGGTCTCAATGCTGGCTTACCCCAACGTTTCCATAAGGCGGTGGTAGCTATGGCTACTCCGGCTCCTGAATCTAAGATGGCTTTCGTGGTGTAGCCCTGATGGGTTATCGAAAGATAAGTGTTACCTTCCTCTCCTTCGCTTACATCTCCAATCTTTTCTACGGGTATTTCTGGTACCTTATTTTGTGATCCTATTTGTGAGGAAGTAGTAGCAAGCTCGGGGAATTGATTTGCTACATGTTTCCACAATTCTGGTTTTACCTTTAATAACTCCTCCAGAGTGAGATTACATTGTACTTTAGTATTCTTGATCACTTCCGTGTTTCTAGGGATTAGTGATTCTTCATTCCTCACTATTATCGTGGGTGCTCTCATACTAATGGACTTTGCTTCCCAAGGTCCTGTGAACTGAGGTAATTCTTGTAAAGAATTAGATTCAAAACTTGTGTGTTCACTCAGTTGTTCTTCCTCTACATCATCGTAAATAGAGGGAATGTCTTGGGGAAATTGTTCCTGCAAGTCGTCTATTTCTTGAATAGGAGGATGGGTTCCTTGTTCCTTTCTCCATTTCTCTTCTTGGATTTCTCTCAAAAATCCATGTGAGTACCTATGTATGGAAGACAAATTGTCTTGACTTTCTGAGTTGGGTACTTCAGACAGGGATGGCGCATTCCTTTCCTGTGTCTCTGGGACAATAGGGTTCCTAGGCTGATCCTTTTTCTCTTTGCTCTCTATCAAGTATTCTAGCCTCTCCATTAGTCCTTGAAAGTGTAATTCCGGTTTTGCCATGTTATTCCAATTAAGATATCTAGAGGCTTCGAACAAAGCTTGTGCTAGTTCTACCATCTTCATGCAAAGTTTAGTTCTCTCAATTTCTAGATCAGCTCGTGGGTAGTTTTTGCTCATTTCAGCTACCTGAGGTCCCTCTTTTAATCTAGCATGATATGCCCGAAACATCATGTCTATATTCTCTGGTATGGGTTCCGCTAAAACTGATCCTGATTTTTGAGCTGGATTCTCTTGATTCAATTCCTGTGAAGTCAGTTCTTGGATTTTGGCTCTAGATTCCTTCAAACTTCCTTCCAACTCACTTATCTTTTTACTCCATTTTCTCTTTATCCTTTCTCTAGAATCTTTCCAAGATTTTGTCTTTTTACTGCTAGATTCTGCAACTTCACTGGTTCCGACTACTTTCTCCTAATTAAGCTTTTGGTTTTGTAAGAGCGCCTGGGCTCTTGTTATAGCTTGGATAGGCACGTATGTAGGGTTGGATCCATCTGCATTATTTAAAATACCTATCTCATTGATCGGTGTCACATTCGAAGCATTAACAGGGTTCTTAGGACAATCTTTGATTATGTGCTCTTTGCCACAATCAGCACAAAAGCCTTGGATGTTATAGTACTATGATTGTCCTGCTATCGGGGGATGTGGACAATCCTTTATGAAATGATCTCCTTGGCACCTAAAGCATGGTCCTCTAGGGCCCTGTGGTCTCTGTTGTCTTAATTGGGGCTGTGGATTTGGGTTTGTGTACATCACATTAGCGTAGTCTGGCTCCCAACTAGGTTACACTGGTGGACTATCGTAATGATATGTCTCTACATGTTCTGGTGACTCTGTGTAATATGCGGGTGGACTATCTGCATGCGTAGAGTCAAAACTGTTCGAATTCGGGTCACCCTCTATGATCAAAGGTGAAGAAGGCACTAAGGCCCTACTTAGGTTCTCTTCTGCAGCAGCGTATTTGACTGAGATGACATTCGCTGGTGGGGGTGGCTGCTGAGCTAAGACAGGTTGAGGTCTCTGTTGAGCCTGGTATGGGTAGTTCTGAGGAGGCCTATAGTAATAAGGCTGAGCATTGTATTGGCCTTGATACCTACCTGGCTGCGGGTATGCTTGCGGGTAGTTCTGTCTCACGGTTTGTTTGTTGTATGGGCAGTCCTGAGCCGTATGATTCGTGTATCTTCTCTCCATTGTACAGTATTGGCCACTAGGGTTGGTTTGTGGTTGTGGTGCATTGGGACACACATTTGCCATATGATCACCACCACAGGTGTAACAACGCTTGTTTATTAGCACCCTAGGTTTACTAGAAACTCCTAGTTTCTGGGCCACTTTTTCTGCTAAGTCCTCTATTGAGCTAGACAATTTTGTGGATGCTAGAGATGAACAGTCTGAGTCCTTATAGACCTTTGAGAGTTCCAACTCGTCTCCTAAGTTGTCCTCAATGTCTATACATATTCTTACACATTGCTCTAGCGTTCTGGGTTCTTTTAGGTACACGTAGGAGCGTAGTTTAGAGCTCAACAAGCCATCTAGAAACAATGACACTTGCTTAGCTTGTGAAGGTAGCTCTTGCATTGGACATCGTTCCACATATTGTCTAAACCTACGTCCTGTGAGTCTAACTGTTTCTTGAGGGGTCTGTTTAAAGCTATGAATCAACGAAGACGTGTCATGTCTAATCCCACTTTTAGAGAATTCGGTGATGAATGACTCTAAAAAGTGATGGATGTCTCTAAATTGCCTTTGTTGCAAAGGTTGGAACCAAGTTAAAGCTGTATTCTTTAACGTTAGTCCAAATGCATTGTATTGCGTGAACATGTCTTCGACTTGTTCGGCTCTTAGTACTTGCTTGAATTCTACGACGTGGTCATAGGGATCTCCTGTCCCATCAAAATAATTCTTCATTGATTTTACTAACTGTGTGGGTCTCGATATTCTTGCGTGTTCGCGTGGCCTAGGTAGAGGAAAATCATCTCTACCACCTGGTATTCCATGATCTCTTTGTCTATCTGCTCTATTAGTGTCTGTGGTTGTTCTATCTCTCCCTACGGGATGAGTGAAGCTTACTTCCGGTCTCTCTTTATTTCCCTCTCTTTGATTTCCATGGGCTGAGGATGTTCCTGCCCCTTGTTGACTTGTATTCATGTTCGTTCCAGATGGAGGGAATACCAATTCACCTCTCCATGTGTATGTGTTTTTAGCGCGGTCAGGCACCACAAAGACTCTTTCTGAAGTCTCATCTAGGTATACAACCTTTCCAGGTGTATCCGGGTCCTTGAACTCGTATATAGTGATGATACCTACCTCACTAAGTATTTTGGTCTTGTATCTCCAAAAGGCTTCATCAGTTTCTTTATTTACAAACAACTCTATGCTTCTGTTGTCCTGAGGGATCCAATCTGGAATTAGTACTCGTGTCAGTACAGATTTCCCTCTAGGTGTTCTAGGCTCTTCTAATGGTTCTTTTCCTTGAGATTTTGCTTCCGTCTCTGGTTGAATCACGCCAAACTCATTGGTATTGTTTGGCTGCGTACTTAATATGTACATTGTTCCTTCCTTGTCCATGTACGCGTCTCTCTCGAATTTCACCACTGGACGTTCCAATCCAATGGGTTGATCGGGGTTGTGCATTTGCACCACTTGCCTTCGCAAACCATCCTCATAGATGCGAGCACCTAATCGGTTGGTTCGGAGAAACTCTAGTTGTGTTCTATAGGGTCCTTCTGGTTTTTCTAAATAGGCTACATTTGACCCTCCTTCTGGTCTATCTGTGCTAAATGCCATTTCTGATTCACTAGTATCTGAGCTCTCGTAGGGATAACTAGTGTTCAATTGTTGAGCCCACGATCGAGCAGTAGTTCTTACACTTGCCTCTGATGATGGAAGGCTTCGTCGGTCTGACTTGCCTATATGTTTGCCCGATCTAAGGTTCATTAATTTTCTTCCTTGCACACTCAGTACACGCTCAGATCGTCACAGATTCTTTGTTATTACTTTCTTGATTCTTTTTAGATTTCTTTAGATTCTTGTCTTAATGTATGAGTCAGGAATTCGACTTTCCGTTATAATTTTGAGTTCTCGTTCCGTCAGACTTATGTTCTTTCCTATAGGTTTTCGTCACACACCTTTACTTGTAGTCTTAGACTTGAAAGGATTAAATATCTTGAACTTGAGGCGTTCCTATCGTCGTTAATCCACAACACTACCGTTTAGCCTAAGCTAAGAATTGACTGAGGGGGTTGAGTAATCTTCCAACCTCGAGTCAGCTTTTCTGGTTGCTCTGATGCCCAAGAAGCCGCGCTTCCCAAGCTTTATGCCCTTCACTGCCTTGCCTTGGTTGCCTTTGATTGCCCTTGCTAGACCTGGAAAAATCCAATATTAGACCAATTCACAGTTGGATGATCAAGCACTTGAGTATATGCACCTTTTAAGTCCCTTCCCTTTTGCTCAATTTTTCAATGTTTGCCCCCTGGCTTTCAAGTCCCAAACTAGGTCAACCTCAAAATAGCTTATCTAAAAATAGACGTGTCCTTTAAGAAAAAAACAGTTGAGGTCACGTAGTACTCGTCAAGAGCTTTCTAATGAGCTATTAAGCTCAAAAAACGGACTTCGGATGAAAAAGTTATGACCGTTCAGGCCCTGGGGGGTAAAAACTGACAAACAGGTCTTTCTCCAAATATGAGCTAAGGGGTCTCCTATGAGTCTAATCACCCAAAAATTTCCCAAAAATAGCCCCAAAATTGGCCAAAAAATGAAACCCTAAAATTTGCGATGGGGGTGCACAATCGCAATGGTCTGAGATGATCGCGATGGTCTAGGACCGTCGCGATGGCGTGAGGGTGCACCGTCGCGATGGCGTGAACTTGGACCGTCGCGATGGCGTGAAATTGCACAATCGCGATGGCGTGAAAGTGGACAATCGCGATGGCGTGAGGGTGCACCGTCGCGATGGTTTGGATTTGCACAATCGCGATGGCGTGAAAGTGCACCGTCGCGATGGTCTGAACGCGATGGCGTGAGCCAATCACGATGGTCTGGGCGCGATGGCATGAGCCAATCGCGATGGTCTGAATTTTTGAAGTGTCGCGATGGTCTGAAGTGCACCGTCGCGATGGTCTAGATTGCCACGTGGCACCGTCGGCGCGATGGCGTGAACCAATCGTGATGGCGTGACACAATTGCGATGGTCAGAGACCGTCGCGATGGTCCGGCCAAGCCGTCGCGATGGCGTGAGCCAATCGCGATGGCGTGACACAATCGCGATGGTCAGAGACCGTCGCGATGGTCCACCAAACTATGAATTTTTGCAAGGCAGCTGTGGATTCGTAGAGGCGCTGGTGTCGCCTACACGCTGGTGTGGTCGCTTACCAAAAATGCCGAAGGTTGCAGACCATCGCGATGGTCTGACACACTCGGAAATTTCTGACAGAAGATGATTTTCTTACCTTTTGCAGCCTTCCTGATGCACTGGAGCTCTGTACCTGCAAGAAAACTCAAGAAAACAAAAGTACACACAAGCACAAAAGTTCTCTCTCACTCTCTCACATGCACAAATGAGGGGAAATGAGGAGAATGGGTGGATATGGTGAATTTTCTGATTTTTTTGGAGATGAAGATGATGATGCGGTGATGAAGATGGAGTGTGGGGGAGGTGAAAAACACTAAAAACTAAGTAAAAACAACAACAAAAACTGAAATTTTTACCTTCCAACGCTACTTCTTGCTATACTCTTACCATCACACATTCGTCCTAGACTCGATCCCCGGCAACGGCGCCAAATTTGGTGTTGCTCTAGCACAATGGTGAGAACCACGTTAAGAAGCTTCACCTCCTTAATGTCAATCCGCGGAAGAGATAGGAGTGATATGAAGATCGTGAATGTGAGATGAAGTGAGAGTGAAGGTGAGAAGCACAAAGATGCACACACACATACACACACACTACGAAGAGACAAGCAAGACACAATGGAAGGTGAGAAATCAATTCTATTACTCAAGAACACTATTACAAGCTCAAAATAGCTCTAAGCTCACACTAGCCAACACTAACCAACCCAAAAATGAGCTCTCTAGCTCTTTTTATAGTTTCTAGACTAGTTTTGACCGGTTTCACATCTAGTGACCGTCCTAGTTAAAAAATAGGTCCTAGATGCTATTTGGAAGGGTAAACGGTATCTAAAAATAACGAAAATTGGTACGCGCCTTCTACCTAAGCTCCTCAAGCTCGAGGACTCCTCGGCTTGCACAAAATGGAGCTATGGATTACAAAATGGGGTTTTCTATGTTACATATGTTACAATTAGTGATAAAAATCACTGTTGAATGTTTTGAAAAGTGATAAAAAACATATTTGTTTGAGAAATTGATCCGACTGGCTCCCTGCTCCGTCGTTACATGCTTCCATGTCGTCTGTGCCTCTGGCTGCTTCCAACAAGACTCCTCCAACTTGATGTGAAAAATGCATTCTTAAATGGTTGGATAAGTGAAGAGGTATACATGTCACAACCACCAGGTTTTGAAAACCCTAATCATCCATCTTATGTTTGCAGACTTAAGAAAGCATTGTATGGATTGAAACAAGCTCCAAGAGCTTGGAATTACAGGTTGGTTACATATCTTCAAGATCAAGGGTTCAAAGCTAGCAGCTCAGATCCTTCTCTATTCATCAAAAGGGATCACAATGAGGTTATCTATCTATGTGTATATGTAGATGATATTATTGTGACAGGTGATGATCTAAATGGCATTCAAAGGATCAAGAGACACATGCAAGAGGAGTTCAAAATCAGTGACCTAGGTGAGCTCACATATTTCCTAGGTATGCAGGTGATATATACAGATGAAGGAATGTATTTGACTCAAAGAAGATACATTCAAGATCTTCTTCTCAAATTCAAAATGGAGAACACTAAACCTGCAAGTACACCTTTGGAGATGAATCATAAACTTAGTGTTTATGAAGGTGAGAAAATTGAAGACATTAAAGAGTATCAAAGCTTGGTAGGTAGCTTGAGATATGCTACTCACACAAGGGCAGACATCTCATATAGTGTGGGAGTGCTTAGTCAGTTCATGCACTCACCAAGAAGACCACACATGGATGCGGCTAAGAGAGTACTTAAGTATCTCAAAGGTACAATCAACGAAGGTATATTCTATCCTTACTCTTCAGATTTGGATATCAAAATCTACTCAGATGCAGATTGGGAAGGAGCTAAGGATGATAGAAAAAGTACATCCGGTTACTTAGCATTTGCAGGTTCAAAGCTAGTGTCATGGAGTTCCAAGAAGCAACCAACAGTTGCTTTATCCTCAACTGAAGTAGAGTACAGAGACTTGACCATAGCAACTCAAGAGGCAATATGGTTAAAAGCATTGTATACAGATTTGGGACTTGTGAGTTCCAAACCTCACATATTTGGAGATAATGTAAGTTCCATGCATCTAGCGGCAAATCCTATTTTCCATGCGAGAACCAAGCACATAGAAGTCCATTATCAATTCATCAGGGAGAAGCTCATGGCAAAGGAGATTGACATTTCTTTTGTTCCGACTGAGAAGCAAGTAGCAGATATGATGACGAAGGCACTTGATGGAATAAAGCTTTGTAGATTCAAAGCTATGGCACGTATTCAACCTATCAGAGAATGAAGACTCAAGCATACTTTAGCTTGAGGGGGAGCTGTTGGAACATCAAGATTACACTATGCTTGAGGTGGATTTGATCTACATTGAAGGCTATCACGTCGAAAGAATATCCGTTGGAGAGTTCTTTTTCATATGCTCATTTATTGTATTTTTTTGAGAATATTTTGATGGCTCATTTACCATTGTAAAAGCCTTGAGCTTGACACATATAAAGGTAGAAATATAGAGCCAAAATCCCATGAAATTTTGGTGGTTGAAGTTGCATTCAATCAAGCAATCAATCACCTAAAAGTAGATCAATCAAGATCTTCACTTTTCCTAGATTGTAGGGAAGTGAATTGATTCCCTCCAACAACCATTCCCACCTTCATTTGAATTCAAATTCAAGTTGTAAAAGTCGTGGAACACTCCTAGAGGCTATATAAGGAGTTGAAATCACTTGTATTATACATGGAAGCAATATACATACACTTGTGACCATCATTGTCTTGCTCCTTCAATTTTCTGCATCATCTTCTTCGCCAATAGTAATCTTGCAGAGGCTGTTGCTCTCTTTCCAGAGCTCCAAATTGAGTACAAGAAGACTCATTGGAAAGGTATTAGTGTCTAGTTTATGCCTCTAAATTTTCAAAGAATTTGATTCAGCAGATTTGAAGAAATCTCAGTTTTTCTGCCTCGGGGTCAATCTCTGCGTATTCCTGAAAAATAGGAAGTACCACCGGTGAATGTCGCATTCATTCCTATAGCATATTTTGCTTATTCCTTATACTTTTGTGCATTCCATACACTCAACCCTATGTGTATCACTACCATAAAAGGAATTTCTTTATTTGTAATCACGCTGGTCGCTATGGGCATTTGAAGTTCATTGTCTCTTCCATAGATAGTAAGTTTTTGAGCTAGTCGACCCGCGAACCTATCTGTTTTGTATTGACTCATTCTCCTTGATGCTCCAAGGTACATAGTGTGTTTCTTTGCACTTATAGCATGCCTATAAGGTCTATTTGAGTCTCCAAAAGCTCAAGGGCTGGTCTTGTGCCGGTTGGCTTGACCAAACGTCATCACTTCGAAACGCACTTTTCTACCTTCGACAAGCTTCTCCAAGTTTTCTTTCAATGATTAGTTACCTTATTCTCCAAATCAGCCATCAAAGCTATGTTGCCACTTAGGTGATTGCTACACCCTCAGTCAATGTAGAAGACTCTTTGGTCTTCACTTTGCCTTTCACAAGTTGCATTCATTATCAATGTTGAATCCTCCTTCTGATCAAAAGCATAATTATAGAATCCTCTACCTGCATTTCTTCCAAAGTAACCTCTACTTCCTCTACCTCTGAAATTACCTCTTTGATTTCTGCCACCTCTTCCTCTTGAATTAAAGTTCTGATTATATCCACCATTATTCTGAGTATTATGCCAACAATCATGAGCTAAGTGATTTGTCTTACCACAAATCCAGGAAACTTTGACTACATCTTTATTACTTCTACCTCTTCCTCTACCTTTGCCACCTCCTCTTCCCCTTAGGAAGTTAGCTTGGCTAGTTGTACCTTCATCTTCATTTGCTTGTTGCTTCCCTTTGCTATTCTTCTTCTTATCCTTTGAATACATTGCTTGACCTGCAGTTTTATCACTTTCACCTTTGACATCCTGCTCAAAGGTTAGCATGTGTCCTAGTAAATGATTTAAATAAGGAGTAAAATGATCTAGTGATAATTCAGTAGACAAAATGAATGGCTTCCATTTGTCATCACCTCTCAAACATGTGAGGATTTGCCTTACCAATTTATCCTCCTCAATATCTTCATCAACTTCTCATAATGCATCTGCAATGTCTTTCATCCTTGTTACATAATCTGAAATGGATTGAGAGGCCTTCTTCTTGAATGTGGTAAACTCTACCCACAAGGATGCCTTCCTCGACTTTGTGGTGTTTTGAAAATGCTCCTCCAAAGCATTCCATATATCACTTGCACTTTCAAGACCTCTAATGTTAGGTAGCAAGTAGTCATTAACTCCCATGTAGATAATGATCCTGGCTTGAGCATCTCTCTTCATCCAAGTCTTCAATTCAGACAATTCATCCCTAGTTGGAACACTAGGATCTCTGAACTGAGGCTTTTCCTCTTCACATGTAATATAACCTATCAAGTCTTTGCTCATAAGATGAGCTTCCATCCTCATTGACCATGCTGGATAGTTCTCTCTATCCAATTTCTCTATCTTAAGAGAATCTCCCATCATTTCTTCACCTATGTATTGAATCCTTTAAGCTTTATGAGGAATAAGGTTACCTTTGCTTCGAATGAAGTTCCTTTTGTCTTCCTTGATATCTTCTCGCCTCCTTTTCAAGCTTTGCTTTCAAGCTTTCACCTTTTGTATCTTCAAATGTTGAATTCTTTATAACTGCAGGAGTCCGGGTCCTCCTTTCTTCAATTTCGATGCTTCCTGCTCTGATATCACTGATGGAGAGTGTTAATCTCCAAAAGAACGCGTTATCCATGAAGATAGAGCACCTCTATATCAAGAATAACTTATTCACCAATTTGGAGGATCAATACACAATTTCCAAAATCTTGAACAAATTGTGAAGAAGGTGACTACACAGAAAGTCTGTTGCACATAACTCACTCATTGACTTATCAAATGTGTGAAGATAAAACTTTGCACAAGGTGTCGCCTATAGTTTTCACACCTCCTCCAAGTTAAATCATTCCAAAAGACTCCATAGATCTTGAGAAATGATCTTAACAAGTCACTTATGTCTAAAACTATAGTAATTTATAGTCGACTTTGAAACCTACAACTTCTAAAGCTTGGTTCTCCCATAATAGAACCCGTTTAATCAAATGCTTTTAGCCATAGGCTTACCTTTCAACTTAAAGAATGAGTGCTTGGTTGCTCAAAACTTTATAGTGTGGAAGGAGAACTTGTTACCGTTAGTGTCCATGTGAAAGGCCAAATGGCCACCGGACACTTCTTTGTATATGATTCTTTAATAAAACATATAGTGGCCTGGTCAGTCATAGACTGTAAGTTCGACCGCATTTGTAAGACCTAAAAAGTCTGTCTTCGTGCTCCCTGTGTACTGTCTTTTTCTGCGTATTCTACAGCCTTTGTGCGGAGTACTGTGTGTGACCCCAGGAGCTCGGTTTTCTACTCTGAGCATATCGTCGTGGAGCTCTCAAGAAGGAGAACGCACTGTGGTGCATCACCATCGAATTACTTCACTGGTATTAGAGCAGTTCGAGGCAAAAGCTTTGTTCCTTTTGTGCGAGTGAAGCGAGCACCCCCCCAGGCTTTCGACTAAGGCGGCGACCAAGGCATAGACCTTGGCATACCTTGTCATCCGAGTCACCAAAGTCACCATTGGCGCCGTTGGCTGCGCGCGAGGGAGGACCTCAACGATCAAGGAATATAGAGGTTCCCGATACTTCCCGCGAGGTCACCCATCCCAGTACTATTCCCCCCAGAGCTCGCTTAACCGTGGCAATCTCTTGCCACTAAGCTACACTCTTGTGGTGTTTGAAGAAGGGGAAAGACTAAGGTTGACATTACCTTGAACAAGTTTTGGTCCCTCAAAGCTTCATTTTTGCTTTCAAAGCCTATTTCTGAAGCAATTTTGGGGTGTTTTTGGGGCCATTTCGGAGTACTTTCACACATAGTTCTCTTCGCACAGGTCCAAGGACATCAAGAAGAGTGTTCCTTGTACTTCTCAGACAATAAATATCAACCTTTGGGGCTGTATTTTCAGCCACACTTGTAAAACTACAGGTTTCTCGAGCGGTTTTCAGTTTTGGTGGGAGTAGTCGCTGCAAATTTATGCAGGTTTTTAAAGCCTAATACATCAGAGTTGACAGACACTTGCAGGTGTTATTGGCTAGTTTTTGGGCTGTGTATTCAGCCTTTTAGTGTCATTTTACTGCATATATTGAGCACATACACACCATGTACGCTTCTGTGGATACCGCTGGTGGAAGACTTACCCAGCCTCGCCATAGGAGATGTATGATAGTTGTTCATAGGTGCTCGATAAGCCTAGTTGGCTTCTATTGGGTAACTGATTATATGCAGTGGAGTCAGTGATTCACTATGCAGGTAGACATGTCAGTACTTGCAGTTTTATGATACTTTGACACTGGTCATATGCTAATTTTGCAGAGGATACTCTAGCAAAATTTTTCCAGATTTCTGGTTTAGTCAACTATACAGTGGTCGATTTACTCCTTGACACACTTATTTCTTGGTGTTTGGACTCTTCTAGCTCCATTACCATTCTACTCAGTTCTCTACGATCATGGCATCAGAGGTCTCAGGCACATCCGATGGATCAGGGTCTAGTGCTAGTGTTCCGAGGAGGAGCTATAACTTGCAGGGAAAAGACCATTTTGAGATCCGAAAATTTGATGGCACAAACTTTGCTCTATGGAAGAATCAGATTAAAGATGTGCTGATTCAAAGGAGGCAATGGAAGCCAGTAAATGGGATTTCAAAGAAGCCTGCTGACATGGATGAAGATGATTGGGATGAGTTAGATGAAATGGCCAGGTCTATCATTCGCTTGCACCTGGCAGATAATGTCTACTTTACAGTATTAGACTGTGAAAGTGCAAAGGAGCTTTGGAAGAAGTTATGCAATACATATGAAAAAGAGACGGCATCAAATAAAGTGTATCTGATGAGAAAATTATATGACCTTCGTATGAAGGACACAGATAGTGTTGGTGCTCATCTAAATGAGTTTGATGCTATATTCTCCCAGTTATAGGCTCAGAAAATGGATATGGATAATGAAATGAAAGCAGTATTGCTGTTATGCACCCTGCCATCATCATGGGATACGTTTTGCACAGCTATTAGCAACAGTGCACTTGGTGGTAAACTCGTCTATGATGACATATGTGGAGCACTCTTGAGTGAGGAGATTCGTAGAAAATCTATGGTTGGCACTCAAAGTGGAGATGCATATAATGTTTGTGATTCTTACGAAGGAAAGAATCAACAACGTGGTAGGAGCAAGAACAAGGAAAAGAATGGTCAACGGAATATAGTTACCTGCACCATCTACTTCGACTGTGAAGATTGAAGAAATTAATGCTATTTCTGATGATGCTGATGTGTTGACACTGGATAGTAATGTGCCATCTGAGGCACTTATGGCTAATTCTCTTTCCCACACATGGCTGCTAGATTTTGGTGCTTCTTTCCATGTGACACCACATAGAGAATGGTTCTCTAATTATGCAGCAATGTCTCTTGGTACGGTGAGACTTGGTGACTCTTACCAGTGTGATGTTGTGGGGATTGGAGATGTGGTTGTGCAGTTCATTGATGGTTCAAAATTTACTATGCATAATGTACGCCATGTACCTCAGTTATCACGCAGTTTGATGTCACTTGGTCAACTTGATGACCTTGGTTACAAGGTGGTCTTCTATGCTCAGTCTTTTCGTATATCAAAGGGCAATATGGTTATTGCAAAAGGAAGCAAAGTTGGCTCACTTTATCCTTTATTTGTATCACAGAAAGAACACTTGTTAGATGTTACTGAATAGCCTATGGCTTGTATTTGGCATGGTTGTTTGGGCCATATATCTCGTAGTGGAATGGAAAATCTTTCTCGTTCTGGCTACTTACCTGTGTTATCTTTCTCTGATTTTTCATTTTGTGAGCATTGTCAATATGGAAAGCAAACCAGAAATGTGCATAGAACGCACATTGATTCTTCAATTCAGCCTTTAGATCTCGTTCATACAGATGTGTGTGGTCCTATGCCCACTAGGTCCTTAGGTGGTTCTCTTTACTTTGTCACTTTCATAGATGATGCTACTAGAAAAGTCTGGGTATATCCTATCAAGTCAAAGGATGATGTATTCCCTACTTTCAAAAAATGGCTTGCTTCACTTGAGACTGAAAAAGGAACTAAGCTTAAGGCTTTACGTTCAGATAATGGGGGTGAGTATACCTCACATGAATTCAGCCTTTTCTGTCAGTCTAGAGAGATTTGTAGAGAGTTTACAACTCCTTATACCCCAGTACAGAATGGTGTAGCTGAGAGGATGAATAGAACTATTCAAGATAGAGTAGTCTCTATGTTGCATCATGCAAACCTCTCACAAGGTTTTTGGGCAGAAGTAGTATTGACTGCAGTTCATGTGATTAACCTTTCACCTAGTACTGCCAAAGGTCTGAAAGTGGCACAAGAGTTATGGACAGGGAAACCCACCATATTATGATCATCTTCGAGTTTTTGGGTGTGAAGCATATGTTCATATACCCAAGAATCTTAGACAAAAGTTGGACCATAAGTCAAAGAAATGCATTTTTCTTGGATATGGTCGAGAAGGACAATTTGGATATCGCTTATAGGATCCTGAAACACGGTCAGTGATCAGAAGTAGTGATGTCATTTTTAATGAGTCTAAGATGCATAAACAGCCCATTAAGGAGGTTGAAGTGAGAAGAGTGGTGTTTGAGGATACTAGTCCTCCGGTTAGCATGCATAAAAATGCTGCACATAGGGATGTTCAAGAGAATGTCCATTCAGATCAGTCTGCACATGTTCCTATTTAGTAACCATTGAGACGTTCTGCACGTGTCTCATATCCACCTGATAGATATGTTCCAAGTTTAGATTTTGTTATGCTAACAGATGCCGGTGAGCCTTCTTGCTACAAAGAGGCTATGCAGACAGAGGATCATGTCAAGTGGGAGCGTGCCATGAAGAGTGAGTTGGATTCTATTTACAAGAATGGTAGTTGGGACTTAGTACCTTTGCCAAAGGGCAGGAAAGCTTTACCATGTAAATGGGTATATAAGCTGAAATTCACATCAGATAGTGCTTCTCCAAAATATAAAGCATGACTTGTTGCAAAGGGTTTTAAGCAACAACATGGTGTTGATTTTGAGGAAATCTTCTCTCCAGTGGTCAAGATGACTACTTTGCGCATGTTGCTTGGATTCGTTGCAATGGAGGACTTAGAGCTAGTCCAAATGGATGTGAAAACAGCTTTCTTGCATGGAGATCTTACAGATGAGATCTATATGGAACAACCAGAGGGTTATGTAGCTCTTGGCAAGGAAATTCTAGTTTGTAAGCTCAAGAAGAGCTTGTATGGACTTAAACAGTCTCCTAGACAATGGTACCAAAAGTTTGATGCTTTTATGAAATCCCAAGGCTATTCTCGGAGCAATGAGGATCATTGTCTCTACACAAAGAGATGTTCTGATGGCAGCTTGATATGCTTGATACTTTACGTCGATGATATGTTGATTGCTAGGAAGTCCTCTTATGATTTGTCAATTCTCAAAAAGAAGTTGAGTCAGACATTTGATATGAAGGATTTGGGGGATGCCAAACACATTCTTGGCATGCGCATTACTCGTGATAGGTGTAAAAGATGCATATACTTGTCTCAAAGTGAGTACATATCCAAAGTACTTCACCGATTCAATATGCAGGGTGGAAAGGCATTGAGTACACCTTTACCCACATATGTGAAATTGAGCAAGGATGACTGCCCCAAATCAGATGAGGAAAAGGAATTCATGACCAAAATTCCCTATCAATCTGTTGTTGGTAGTCTCATGTATGCTATGGTAGCTACGAGACCAGACATTGCATTTGCAGTGGGAGTTGTGAGCAGGTATATGTCTAATCCTAGCAAGAAACATTGGGAAGCGGTCAAAATGATTTTGAGATATCTGAGTGGCACTAAGGACAAGTGTCTATGCTTAGGTAGAGGAAAAACATCCATTATTGGTTACACAGATTCTGACTATGCTGGTTCTGTAGACAATCGTAAGTCTACATCAGGGTACATTTTTCATTTTGCTAGAGGTGCTATCTCTTGGAGATCTCGTCTTCAAGAATGTACAACTTTTTCCACCACAGAAGCAGAGTATGTTGCAGCAAGTGAGGCATGTAAGGAAGCATTGTGGCTTTCTCATCTTGCTTGTGATATGGGTTTACCTCAGCATGTACCTCACTTGATCAGTGATAGTCATAGTGCCATTGCTTTGGCTAAGAATCCGGTCTATCATGCAAAGACCAAGCACATTGAGGTGAGGTATCACTTCATTATAGATTGCTTAGCCACTGAGAGAATTATTCTTGAGAAGGTTCACACTCAAGATAATGCTCCAGATGCTTTGACTAACGCTCTACCACAGGATAGCTTTCGACACTGTTGTCACTTGATGGGGGTTACTTGATTCTTGATCTTACGCAGTCACTTGTATACTGTGTAACATGCCCATCAGGTGGGAGGTATAGTTTGTATACTTCCACTCAGGTATTCTTTATCATTCTTTATTTTTTCTCCCATAGTTACTTTGGCCATATTGGCCTTTAGTGGGAGATTGTTACCGTTAGTGTCCATGTGGAAGGCCAAATGGCCACCGGACACTTCTTTGTATATGATTCTTTAATAAAACATATAGTGGCCTGGTCAGTCACAGACTGTAAGTTCGACCGCATCCGTAAGACCTAAAAAGTTTGTCTTCGTGCTCCCTATGTACTGTGTTTTTCTGCGTATTCTAC
>CM035406.1:234640536-234653036 GCA_020310875.1 Ceratopteris richardii | reverse complement strand
CATCTGCATGTACATTATATTTACCTGCATACCAAGTACCTTGCTCATCAAATGTAACATCCTTGGATACAAGGAATTGCTTTGTGGATGGACTCCACAACCTGTATCCCATTTGTTTATCATCATAACCAATGAATACATACTTTTCTGCCTTAGGCTCCAACTTATGCCTCAATTGAGATGGCACATATGCATATGCCAAGCATCCAAATATTCTGCAATGATCCAAGGTAGGTTTCTTACCCCACCAAGCTTCATATGGTGTTATACCTTGCAAAGCTTTACAAGGCAATCTATTGACCAAATATGTAGCTGTATTTACAGCCTCTGCCCACAAATAATTTGGGCAATTCTTCTCTTTCATCATGGACCTTGCAAACTCAACAAGAGTCCTATTTCTTCTTTCTGCTATCCCATTTTGTTGAGGAGAGTACCTGCAAGTAACTTCTCTTTTTATACCTGCATTCCACAAGTAATCATTGAATTCATTTGAAAAATACTCTCCCCCTCCATCTGACCTTAGTCTCTTCAATTTTTGACCTGTAATCCTTTCTGCATATGCATGATAATGTTTAAATGTATTAAATACTTCTGATTTTT
This sequence comes from Ceratopteris richardii, assembly GCA_020310875.1. NCBI lineage: Eukaryota > Viridiplantae > Streptophyta > Polypodiopsida > Polypodiales > Pteridaceae > Ceratopteris > Ceratopteris richardii. The sequence continues at coordinate 234,652,436 of CM035406.1, read as the reverse complement.
CTTTAATCACATAAATTGTGATCCATCTGGTAGCATCATCAACATATATGACATAATATCTTGAACCATTTATACTAAAGTCCTTTGAAGGACCCCACACATCTGTATGCACTAACTCAAGTCTTTCTGAATACATAAACCCATGCTTAGAATAGGATTGCTTATGAGCCTTACCTAATTGACATGCCTCACATCTGTATGTCATGTGTTGACCTGCAATGTTAGGCAATCCAAGCACTGAATCATTGTTAATCATTTCTTTAATACCTCTCTCATTGAAATGTCCAAGTCTTTTATGCCAAAGATCCAATTCTGACACCTTCTGCTCTCCATATGTGAACATAGCATGTCCAACATTTCCTTGTACCTTCAATGTGAAGAGCCTTCCTTCTTTCTTTCCTGTAACAACCTGTTTATACCCTTGACTAGGGTCTTCAACATAGACTCCATCATTGGTGAATCTTACCTCATATCCTTTTTCCACAATTTGACCTACACTGATCAAATTCTTTGGAATTGTGGGAACATAAAGAACCTTACTCAGAAGAGTGCTCCCATCTTTAGCCTTGACTGAACCAATTGACTTTACCTTATGCTTTGTATTATCACCTGTCTGAACTGTATGATTAATTGCATTATGATCTAAATCAGTCATCAAAGCAATATTTCCACTTAAATGATTACTACATCCTGAATCAATATAGAACACTCTCATGTCCTCATGTGAGGTCTCATATGTTGCATTCATAATGAGAGTCGAGTCCTCCTTCTGATCTGATGCATAGTTGTAGTAGGTGTTATTATAGGATTGATTTTGGAAGCTTCTTCCTCCACCTCTTCCAAAAGAATTCCTACCACCTCTACCTCTGAAATTTCCTCTCTGAAATCTACCACCTCTTGCTCTTTGATTAAAGTTCTGATAATTACTATTATTCTGATTATTGTGCCAACAATCATGAGATAGATGATTGGTCTTACCACATATCCAACAAGCTCTTGCACTATCTTTGTTGTTTCTGCCTCTTCCTCTACTTCTGCCATTTCCTTTTCCTCTTATGAAATTTGCTTGGTTTGAAGTACCTTCTTCTTCACCTGATTGTTGCTTCCCTTTGTTAGCTTTCTTCTTGTCTTTAGAGTACATTGCATGACCTGCACTCTTATCAACATCTCCTTTGATATCATTCTCAAAAGTTAGCACATGACCTAACAATTGATTCAAATCAGGAGTAAAGTGATCTAATGAAAGTTCTGTAGACAAAATAAAAGGCTTCCACTTCTCATCTCCTCTTAGCCCTGTGAGAATTTTTCTTACCAATTTATCTTCTTCAATATCTTCATCCACTCCACCTAGAGAATCTGCAATGTCCTTCATCTTTGTCACATAATCAGAGATTGATTGTGAGGCCTTCTTCTTGAAGGTACTAAATTCTGCCCATAGTGAAGCCTTCCTTGATTTGGTTGTGTTTTGAAAATGCTCCTCCAAAGCATTCCAAATGTCACATGCACTTTCAAGTCCTCTAATGTGAGGAAGCAAATAGTCATTGACTGCCATGTAGATTATGCTCCTTGCTTGAGCATCCTTCTTCATCCAATTCTTCAAGTCTGCAAGCTCCTCTCTAGTTGGAACACTAGAGTCTCTAAATTCTGGCTTTTCTTCATCTCCTGTGATGTATCCCATCAGATCTTTGCTCATAAGATGAGCTTCCATCCTCATTGACCATGCAGGATAGTTCTCTCTATCCAGCTTTTCAATTTGGAGACTATCTCCCATTATTTCTTTACCTGTATTGTCAACTCTTTAATCTTTATGAGAAATAAATGTACCTTGACTTTGAATCTCGCTCCTTCTGATCCTTCTGATAGCTTCAATGTGTCTACCTTCAAGTTTTCTTCAACCTTTATCCTTTTGCACCTTCAAGATGTAAAGATTTGTATTTCTGCAGTAGTCGGAGTCTTCTTCACTTCAATTTTGACACATCCTGCTCTGATACCACTGATGGAGAGTGTTAATCTCCAAAAGAACAAGTTGACCTTGAATTTAGATCACCTCTATATCAAGATCAACTTTAGACTCCACCAAACTTAGAGAACATTCACCAATTTACCAGAAAATTGATTATTCTGAAAAAATTCAACTTCTCAGAAAAGTCTGCTACAGATTAATCACTCATTGACTAATCAATCCTGTAAAGTTTTTAATAAAACTTTGCACAATACTTTGCCTTGAGATTGCGCAACCTTTCCAAGTTAAATTTCTCAAAATGATTGAGTACACACTGAGAAATGTGTGAAACACTTTACCTATGTTTGAAACAGCTTCTCTGTAATGGCGACTTTGACACCTACAACTTCTTAGCTACAGTTCTCACAATATCGAACCCGTTTGATCAAGATCTTTTAGCCATAGATGGCTTACCTTCCAACTTAGATTTTAAGCCCTCACTTGTGTAAAACTTTACACCACACACTGAGTAATGTTCATTTCTCTGAACATGAAATCTGCGCCAGTTTTGTCGACTCTCAGAACATCATTACATATGAATGTTCCTAAACTAAATTCTCTCAACCTGATTACAGTTAGCCTCTCAAATTCTAGCCATAGATAGATTAGCTATGGACTTAGATACGTGCAGAAGGATTTCTCAAAAGATTAAACACAGAAGGAGCAGACAACAAAACATCGGGCGCAAGATTTTCTTGATTTCTCAGAAATTACAATTGAGTGAAGTTGATGAATTCAACTCACTTCTCATGTGTCTAATGACACTCTCTACTACTCCTTTTTCTCTTCCTATTCTCTATTCTCCTTCTATTCTACTTGCCCCGACTTTTCAACAAACATTTATAGGCAAATATATACAAGCTCATGACTAATCAAAAGTATGAGTCAACTATATCTAAACTAATGTACATATGTGTACATATCTTTGGGTTTCTGAATATGTCCTTCCTTCAACCTTCTGAATTTGTTCTCTTCTTGATTCCTTGACTTCATTTCTTCATAAACCTTCAATTGATGATTGTCATTCACCAACATCTATCTATCTATCTATCTATTGATCTATCTATCTATCTATCTATCTATCTATCTATCTATCTATCTATCTATCTATCTATCTATCTATCTATCTATCTATCTATCTATCTATCTATCTATCTATCTATCTATCTATCTATCTATCTGTCTGTCTATCTATCTATCTATCCATCCATCTATCTATCTATCTATCTATTTGTCTGTCTGTCTATCTATCTATCTATCTATCTATCTATCTATCTATCTATCTATCTATCTATCTATCTATCTATCTATCTATCTATCTATCTATCTATCTATCGATGTATCTATCTATCTATCTATCTATCTATCTCTCTCTCTCTATATATATATATATATATACATACATATATATATATACATATATATATATATATATATATATATATATATATATATATATATATATATATATATATATATATATATATATATATATATATATATATATATATATATATATATACATATATATGTATGTATGTATGTATGTATGTATGTATGTATGTATGTATGTATCTATCTATATATCTATCTATCTGTTAAATGCAAAACAATAACGCTGTGTTACTGACTCGCCGAAATCGTTACCGAACAAATATTAAATGTAAAACAGTGATTCACCATAAACTGTGTTAAACTTTCAGTATCATTACCGAAAGGCGTTACCAGACTAACGTGGGTTCTTGGGAGTGGTAGGGGTCTGTTAGACAGAGGCCCTGTACTCTTTTCCCAATTCTTAGTCACAACATCAAAAACATGAATGCGCGTCTTAGCTCAGTTACTAGCATTAACTAGACAATACTTTGATTTCTATATTCCTGTGTACCAAACTTCTCCAGACTAACCTGCTATTGGAACAGAGCAGTAGTCTAATTTACAGACTCAACAGTAGTAATCAACCAGAGATAACACTTAAATCGACAGATTCGTTTGTCATAACGCTTTACAGCGATCTCAAATAAACGTTCACGTTTATCGAAAGCAATAGTTCGTCCTCGTCACCGAATACAATAAGTTCAATAAAACAAACAGAACGTATTCAACAATGCATCAGGTTGCCTATTCAACTCATACGGTAATATAACTACTCAACACGACTGAGAGTACGAAAATAACTGAAGAACACAGAGTAATACAGTACGATGACAGTACTTAGACCCACAATCTGTCATTCAACTACTCGTTATGGTGAACTACAGTATAAGCAGACGATGCACCACTCAATACTAACAGTACTCAGAACTTCAGAATAGTGTAAACACCAATCTCACAAATGTTAAGGCGAACTATCTGGCAATTCCAGAAAAGACGTCTCTTGTGATCATTTTCTTTTCATTACTTTATATAGCTTTTACAAGATGCGCGTACCAACTTTTCGCGCGTTTTTCGAAAACTCCATTACATCTGGCAGTCATTACATTTGTCCCACTCCTCATGTCTCAGGACGGGCCCCTGTGGTGGTGGTTGAGCTGCGAGTATGGTCGGAAAGAGAAAGGAGAGGATGTGGGGTAGTCTAGATCGAGGGGTAGTTCCTTTATTGACTTGTTTCACTATGGCTACACATTCCTTATGGATACGGTGAAAGAAAAAGGATGCGAAGTTGACGGGTTCTTCTGCAGCAAGGTCGATCACGGAGTAGAACGGGCGGGATATACCGTAGGTGCGTTTCTAGAGGTTTAAGATGGCGACTAAGAACTGGAGTGCAGTTCTTTCGAGTTCAGGGCGGCAGAGGATGGCGTATTCGTTTGATGAATAGCGGGGGAAGAGTGCTGTCATTTGGGCTACGGGGATGCTTGGGCCATTCTCGTGGCCTTGTGGGGTGAGGTGGAAGGCTTCGGCAAAGGCTTGGAAGGTTATTACGGTTCTAGATGGTAGGGAGAGGAAGATCCATTTTCGCTCAGTGATGGGGGATTGAGCGATGGCAGATATGATGTGCGCGAAAAAGGGATGGGCTTCCACTGAGTGCCAAGGCAGCTCAACAAAGTTGGCCAACCCTCGGATGCGCAGGTATTCTCCTACCTTGGTAGGGATGCCATCACAAAAAGCTGTGTAGTTCGCCAATGCTTCCATGGCGCACACGAAAACAGAGCACAGCACACGGATACACAGAACACAGAAAACACAAGCACAATCACAAGAACACAATAGCGTTTTTTGGCACAACTGAAGAGATTAAGTAGAGACATTATGGTGGGGGGGTAGGAAGTGATAGTTATCATTGTGCGGTGGTGGAATGATACTGCTTTCAATTCGGCGTGCATGCTCTAATAACTGGTAAGGAGGGCGGCTAATGACATAAAGATTTTCGTGCTTTAAAACGCGGCTATTTACAAAGAAAAGAAAGAACTGAAGGAAAAGTAAAGAAAAAACTAAAAAATGCGGTCCACCACCGAATGTTTTAATGTGGGCTAGCAGCGTGTTGATACGGTCGCAGCTTCAAACCATTGATTGCTTTTGGAAGTGGATTTTCGGTCAACATAGTCAGCCGAAAAGTTGCTGGACCGATTTGCTCTGAGATCTTGTAAGGGCCGAACCACCGTAATTTGAATTTGCCTGCGGATCTATTTGACTTTGCATTATAGAAAAGTACAAGCTGACCCACCGAAAACACTGGAGTTTTCAGGTTTCGATCGTGCGTCCTTGCCTGTCTTAGTTGGACTTCGTGCATGGTTAAAAAACTGAGCCATCGGTGCTCGTCTAACTCTCTGAGTGTGTCCAACCTAAATGACAGTGAGTCTTCCGGTAGAAGTTTCTGAGTGATTGCTACGCATAAACTTGGTATGACTATCTCCATCGATGCTATTGCTTCTAATCCATAAGCTAATTTGAAAGGTGTCAATCCTGTTGTTACCTTGTATGTAGTCCGATATGCCCATAATACTGCAGGTAGCAGCTGATCCCATCTTTCTGGTGCTTCCATGATCAATTTCCGAAGTATATTCAGCAGAGATTTGTTTGTACTTTCGGCCAAGCCATTAGCACGAGGATAATAAGGAGAACTAAATTTATGTGTGACCTGGAACGACTGTGTAAGTGCCTTCATTAAATTGTTTACAAAATGAGTGCCTTGATTTGAGACAATTTCCAGTGGTAAGCCAAAACGTGGAAAGACATCGGTTAGTAGACACTTTGCTACCGTAACGGCTGTAGCAGACCGTAAAGCCCAGGCTTCTGCCCATCTGGTTGCATAGTCTGTACAGGTCAGTATGTAACGGTTGTTACCGAAGACTACTGGAGGTGTAATCGGACCGATAAAATCTAGACCCCACTTTTGGAAAGGTTCCAATGGTAAGATGGGTTGCAGAGGAAAGAGATGACGTTGCAAAGGCTGGCCAGATCTTTGGCAAGTATCACATTGTTTGACAAACTGTGAGATATCTCTATACATCGTTGGCCACCAGAGACCACTCTGCAGAATTTTCCGGTGAGTTAAATCTGCAGCAAAATGGCCACCTGAAGGAATTGAGTGAGCCAAAGTAATAACTGAATTAACTTCATGCGGTGGAATACAGCGAAGTAGGATTCCGGTGTGATCTACATAATATAATTCTCCAGCAATTAACCGAAATCGTCGGCTAAAGACTGCAATTTTCCTTCCTACTGCCCTAGAAGTCTGAGATGGAAGGCAACCATCAGTGAGAAAGGTCAAGATCTGATCATAATATGAAAATGGGATAGGTGGGTCTGCAGAATCTTCATTAATTGGTTCAGACACATAAATCGCGGGTGTCGTGTCATCTATGCCCACTGGAGCTTCACCGGAATCTAAGCGGGATAAGAAATCTGCTAAGGCATGTGAACTGCCTGGCCGGTGAATGACTTCATAGTCGAATTCCTGCAAGAGTAAGACCCATCGTGCTAATCGACCACCTAGATGCTGTTGCCGAACTAGATAGACAAGTGCAGCATGATCTACATGAAATGTGAATTTACGGCCTAGCAAGTAATGTCTGAATTTGTTGACCGAATATACTAGCCCTAGACATTCTCTTTCTGTTACAGAGTAATTCTTCTCAGCAAGAGCTAATCTTCGACTTGCATAATACACTGGTCTGAACCATTTATCAATTTGTTGCATCAACACACTTCCTATTGCTATATCTGAAGCATCGACAAATACATGAAATGGGTGATCCTAGTCCGACGGCTGTAAGATAGGAACTTGTGTTAATAAATGCTTTAAACAATCAAATGCTATCTGGCATTCCTGGGTCCATTCAAATTGTCGAGGTGTTTTGGAGATTAGCTTGTTTAGTGGTATAGCCAGATGAGCAAGCCACCGTAAGTGCCTTCCATGCCACCGTACTTGGCCCATAAAGCGCATAACTTCTTTTGGAGTAGTTGGCACCGGAGCTTCTAATACTGCCAAAGGATCTACTTGTATACCTTGTGCAGATACAATGTGGCCAAGTAACTTGCCACATGAAACCACAAACACAGATTTGTTTGGGTTCAAGCAGAGTCTATACTCTCTGCATTTCTGAAAGCAGCACCGTAAATGGCACAGGTGTGCTATCATCTTACCGAAAATTGAAAAGTCGTCGAGATATACTTGCATAAATGAAGTGAGATAAGGAGAAAATATCTCCTGCATACATCTTTGAAATGTGCTTGGTGCGTTTCTCAATCCAAACCACATTACCGTACAAGCAAAGACACCCCAGTTGGTAATAAATGCAGTTTTTGGTATATCTTCTTCAGCCATTCTCACTTGGTTGTAGCCACTGTATCCATCTAGGAATGAATACATCTCGTGGCCTGCTACTCTATCAAGCATGGTATCCAAAAAGGGAATTGGAAAGGGATCCGATAAGGTTGCTAATTTAATTTCCGGTAATCTACACAGATTCTTAATTGCTTGTTTTTCTTTGGCACAATCACAATTGGAGAGATCCATTCAGCATGCTCTACTGGCACGATGAATCCAACTTTTAGTAACCTATCAAGTTCTGCCTTTACCTGAGATGCATCATGGGGATTCATCCGGTAGCTGGTTTGCTTTATTGGCCTTGCTTCTGGCTTCAGCATGACCCTGTGCTGGTAGATGCGGGGGTCCAATCCTTTCATGTCTTTGTAGTCCCATGCAAAGACGTCGGTGAATTCTTGGAGTAGCTGGATTAAACCTGCTTGAAATGTTTCCGGTAAGTTTTGCTTTATCTTTACAGGAGGCAGATGATCTTCATCTCCTAAATTGTAAGTGATCAGCTGATCTTCGGGGACATAGAACTGTTGATGTTTCTCTGTGTCGTCTGTTGGTTTAAGAAGTTGCTGTAATTCATCGTCATGTGTCGAAACAGTGTCTTCCTTCTTAGCCTCTGCTGTGATGGGTATTACTGTACAGACTGAAGCGTTCCAATTATCTACAACGGACTGTAGATCAACAGTCCCTAAGGAAATTAAATCAGCGTTACTCTTCAGAAACTCTTCTTCTTCATCATCTGATAATCCATCTAGCATATGGACTGGTTCAGCAAAATACGGTCTAGCGTGTAGCTCGCAAGGTTGTATAGCATCTAATTTTACCATATATCTATGATTGGCATCTTTAAACGTAAGCTCTTGTGCAGACCAGTCCTGTATTACCTTCGCATGCTTCAGCCAAGGTCGGCCGAAAAGAAGGTTGTAATCCAAAGTGGATTCCGGTAGATCTAGTATAACAAAGGTCATTTTAAAGGTCAAACCTTGCAAAGTGATGGGTACATTCCGCACAAGTCCTACAGGATGGACTCTTGATTGATCTGCCATTCTGACAAAAAATTGAACTGGTTCGATTTCGGTCCATCCTAACCTTTTGCATAATGCCGCAGTCGCAATGTTAACACCAGAGCCTCCATCAATTAGTACCTGCGTAATCTTATGATTCTTATACCACACTGTAATTAAGGGGACTGAATGATCGACCGTAGAATCAGGTTCTGGTTGAACTGCTGCTGTCGTCGGAATACAAGAAGGCACCGGACTGAACTGTTGTTGGAACTGTTGGCGAATTCGAGGTACTAATGCGAGTAGTTGGCCTAGAGGCAGAGTGATAGATGCCTTAGATAGGATTTCCCAAGCCTGTTGAGATTGATTGACAGGCTCTACTGATGTTGAAGTTGATGCCTCTGCTGATGCGGAGGTGTCTACGGTTGGTAATGTATCTGCTGCTGATGATGTTCCTGCTGCTGACTCCCGTTGTTGTGTTCCTTCCTTTGTTAACGATGGCTGGGTTACCGGAATAGGCTCTGGGAAGACTGGTGGTTCTGTTGTGGTCCATTGACTAGCCTTATTGTACATTCTGTGTTGTTCACGTATCCCTGGTTCAAATATTTCTGTTGCCGGTTGTAGTTGTTTACCGGAACGGGTCTGGATTGCAGCAGCCTGTGTTTCCACCGGTGTGATTTGTACCACGTTGGCCATTGGATTTTGACGTTCCTTCTTCCTTTGATCATACTCAGCTGCATCCTTGCAAAATCTCCTAATATGTCCGAATTTGCCACAAAAATGGCAGCGTGGTGGTGGTAAATTGGGATTTTCCGGTGGTGGTCCATTCTGCCAGCGGTTTGCCTTATGGTTGTTATTCCTCTGTCCTCGGTAATTTCGATATCCTAGTTGCTAGTTGTTTCTCATTTGTGGAGGCACATAGTGGTTGGCTGGCTGCCCTTGTTCCTGTATAATTGCATTGACAGTTGTTGTCCCCTGTACTCTAGCGTTGTATGCGCAGTTTTCGGTGGTGTGTCCGGCAATATTGCAGATAGCGCAGAATGTCTGATTAAGTGCACAATTGGCACTAGTGTGTCCTGAATTTTTGCATGTGATGCAGTATACTTGTCTGGTCATATCTTCGGCAACATTTTTGCTTGTTTTTACCCACTCCAGATCTTCTGTAAATCCGCCGACTTTGTTTTCGAGTTGTAGAGTCATTGCAATGACTGCATCGAGTGTCATAGCTCCGACACATCTTATGATCATGATCTGCTTAAGTTGTGGAATCAAGCCATTGATGAACCACTGAGTGATAACGTCATCTGGTAAGTTAGCATGGGCCGGTGGTAGCTGCCTTAAGTGTGTTCTGAAGAGAGTAGCATACTCCTGTACGGTTTGATTTGCCTTCTGTCTGTTGTTCTGTAGATAGTCAAAAATTTCGGCTGGATTCTTTTTTAGCCTGAATCGCTGCAGAAAAGCATCTCGTACTGCTTCGTAGGTGCCAAAGTGATTAATATCATATTCTGTAAGCCATCTAGCTGCTTCATTGACCAGTGTGGCTTGAAAGACAATAGCCTTATAGGCTGGATCCGGTGGATGGTTGAGAACTGTGTAGCTTATCTCAAAAGTGCGTACGTGAGCATCCGGATCATCTCCTGGGAATCCACCAAACTTCGTGTACGTCACTCCTGTTAGAGTCGGCCTGGGTGGACATAACTGTTGTTGTTGTTGTTGTCCATTCATCGTGAGTGTATTATACCTTCCTTCTGTATCTCGGGGCTGAATATCTGAAATATCGAAATCTGTATCGTCGGATGGCGTATTTTCCGGTGCGATGATCTTGCTTAATATGCTTCGAATCTCTGTTTCGAACAGCTTTCCTTCCTTCTTGATGTCCAGTGTATGAGAACTCGCTTCCAAGCGCGGTGGTTGGGCTGAAGATTCAGCAGAAAATGCTAAACCGTCACCGAAAAACTGTGATTCTCTTACCGAAATATCACCGGAATTGACCGAAATTATGCCCGAATACGGCGTTTTTTCGCCTTCGCCGATTTCTTTGACTAGAGTGCTTCTAATCGTAGATAAATCTGAATCTTTTCCCAAGATTGTTAAACTAGTTTCCAACTGCGTCTTGGTAGGTTCTGGAATTACTATATCTTCGACAGACTGTGCCGAAATAGTACCGGAATGTAGCTGAGGCGTAACACGTTCCACCGGAATATGACCGGAATCAGTTCTAACGTTCTTAACTTTCTTGACAACTGGGCCAGACCTAGTTGTACTTTTACCTTCCAGAGTTGTCTTTAGTACATTAAGTACTCCAGACTGATGGTTCTTGGGATACGTTTTACCGGATCGAGTAACCGGCATGTATCAAATTTTTTTGTACTAATCGCGTAGTATTACTAACGGAACAGTTTGCAACAATCTGGTTTTGTTGCTACTTCCAATCGAACGATAATCTGGATGTTCGATTCTGACAGACTACTGGCAATCTTGATGCCACCTTCCCACAGACGGCGCCAAATGTTATATGCGAAATGTAAAGCTGTGTTATTGACTCGCCAAAATCGTTACCGAACAAATATTAAATGTAAAACAGTGATTCACCGTAAACTGTGTTAAACTTTTAGTATCATTACCGAAAGGCGTTACCAGACTAACGTGGGTTCTTGGGAGTGGTAGGGGTCTGTTAGACAGAGGCCCTGTACTATTTTCCCAATTCTTAGTCACAACATCAAAAACATGAATGCGCGTCTTAGCTCAGCTACTAGCATTAACTAGACAATACTTGATTTCTATATTCCTGCGTACCGAACTTCTCCAGACTAACCTACTATTGGAACAGAGCAGTAGTTTGAGTTACAGACTCAATAGTAGTAATCAACCAGAGATAACACTTAAACCGACAGATTCGTTTGTCATAACGCTTTACAGCGATCTCAAATAAAAGTTCACGTTTACCGAAAGCAATAGTTCGTCCTCGTCACCGAATACAATAAGTTCAATAAAACAAACAGAACGTATTCAACAATGCATCAGGTTGCCTATTCAACTCATACGGTAATATAACTACTCAACACGACTGAGAGTACGAAAATAACTGAAGAACACACAGTAATACAATACGATGACAGTACTTAGACACACAATC
>CM035406.1:234623036-234628036 GCA_020310875.1 Ceratopteris richardii | reverse complement strand
TGACCTGCAATCCAATGTGGGTCCTTTGGACAATGCATGAATTGTGACAAAACTCCCACTGCATAACTAAGATCAGGTCTTGTTAGTGTAGCATAAATCAAACTACCCACAAGAGATTGATACTTCCTCATATCTTTGTAGTCTGCACCATCATATTTACTGAGCTTGTGATTAACTTCAAGTGGAGTTGAAGCTTCTCTGCAATTTTCCATATCAAACTTCTTCAACAAGTTCAGAAGATACCTTTCTTGTGACACATATATGCCATGATCTGTATAAGTAACTTCCATTCCAAGAAAGTATGATAACTTTCCTAGGTCACTGATCTTGAATTCTTTTTCAAGCAATCTCTTTACCTCCTTGATTCCTTCATCTGAAGTACCTGTGATTATAATGTCATCTACATAAATACAAATGTAGATTGTACCTTCCTCTATTCTTCTGATAAGTAGACTTGGGTCTGCTTTTGAACTTTGATATCCAAGATCATTGAGATACTTCACCAGTCTATAGTTCCAAGCTCTTGGAGCTTGCTTCAATCCATACAATGCTCTTCTCAACCTGCAAACAAAATTTGGATACCTGGAATCTATAAACCCTTGAGGTTGTTCCATGTATACCTCATCTGATATGTATCCATTCAAGAATGCATTTTTTATATCCAATTGACTTAGAGTCCATCCTTTTGAAGCTGCAATAGCAATGATTGTCCTTATAGTTGACATCTTAGCTACGGGACTGAATGTCTCATCATAATCTATGCCATAGGTCTGGGCATAGCCTTTCACCACCAATCTAGATTTGTATCTGGCTATACTTCCATCTGCAAGCTTCTTCACTTTATAAACCCATTTATTTCCAATTACTTTCTTACCATTTGGTTTAGGAACAAGTTCCCATGTCTTGTTCTCCTCCAGTGCATTGAATTCTTCCTTCATTGCTTCTTCCCATTGCTTCTTCCCATTGCTTCTTACCTTTAGCTTCATCATAGTTCTGAGGTTCTTCATCATCTTTGACCATATATGCATAGTTCTTCTGAGTTATGTAAGAAGTATCATAAGAATACCTTTCTGGTTGTCTTCTAGTCCTGCTTGACCTTCTTGGTTCACATTCTTCATAAGTGTCTTGATACACCTCTTCATCAAATATAGGAGCTTCTTCATTTCTTCTTGTTGATCCACTTCTGGTTGTACTTGCTTGCATATAGTCTTCATCTCTATTTACCTGCACAATTGATTTTCCTTTCTCACATCTTCTTACCTCTTCTTCAAATTCTTCAGTTGTATGACTTTGATCTGCATACCAACTTTTCTGTTCATCAAATGTAACATCTCTAGAAACAATAAATTGTTTGGTTAGAGGATTCCACAATCTGTAACCCATCTGCTTTTCATCATAACCAATGAACACATATTTTTCTGCCTTTGGTTCAAGTTTATGCCTGAGTTGTGATGGCACATAAGCATATGCAATTGATCCAAACACTCTACAATGATCTAGTGTTGGTTTCTTACCCCACCAAGCTTCATATGGAGTCATTCCATTGAGAGCTGCACATGGTAATCTATTCACAAGATATGTAGCTGTATTTACAGCCTCATCCCAAAGATAATTTGGACAATTCTTCTCCTTTAGCATAGCTCTAGCAAACTCAACCAAAGTCCTGTTCCTTCTTTCTGCTACACCATTTTGTTGTGGTGTATATCTGCAAGTTATTTCTCTCTTAATACCTGCATTCCAAAGATAATCATTGAACTCTTGGGAGAAGTATTCTCCCCCTCCATCAGACCTCAATCTTTTAAGCTTTTGACCTGTGACTCTCTCTGCATATGCATGAAAATGCTTGAAAGCTCCAAACACTTCTGATCTTTCCTTCAAAACATATAATGTTATCCATCTTGTAGCATCATCAATGAAAAGAACATAATACCTTGAGCCTCTGATAGATCCTTCTTTTGTTGGTCCTCATACATCTGTATGAATGAGCTCAAGTACTCCATCATGTTTGAATCCTTTCTTTTGAAATGGTAACCTGTGTGCTTTACCCATTTGACATGCTTCACATTTATAAACCATATGTTGACTTTGCACATTTGGTAATCCTAGTACAGACTAATTAACAACCATAGCTTTAATTCCTCTTTCATTGAAATGACCTAATCTCTTATGCCAGAGATCAAGTTCTGTAATCACTGCTTCACCATGTGTGAGCAAAGCTTGACCAATGTTTCCTTGCACTTTTAAAGTAAAGAGTCTACCTTCTTTCTTACCAGAGACAATCTGATTATATCCATTCTCTGGATCTTCCACAAATACTCCTTCATTTGTAAACCTGACTTGAAAACCTTTTTCAACTATCTGTCCCACACTAATCAAGTTTTTAGGTATTGTAGGAACATACAAAACATTGGTTAGCAAATCTGCTCCACTCTTGCATTTCACTTTTCCAATTGAATGTACACTATGTCTTGTATTATCACCAGTTTGAACTGTGTGACTCGAAATACCTTTTTCCAATTCTGACATCAATTCTATGTTTCCTGACAAATGATTAGAACATCCAGAGTCAATGTAAAATACCTTTAGATCTTCTTTATATGATGTGTTGATTGAGTTCATCATCAATGATGTATGACTTTCATTCTGTGTGTCATTTGCATAGTTGTAGTAGGTGGTGTTGTAGGATTGATTTTGTCCCCAACTTCTTCCTCCACCTCTACCATAGCCTCCTCTTTGACTTTGTCTACCTCTTTGAAAATTACTTTGATATCTTCCACCTCAGCCTCTGCTATTGTTGTTTTGATTCTAGTTTGATCCTTGTTGGTTGTGCCAACAGTCATGAGCCAAATGATTACTCAATCCACAGATCCAGCAAGCCTTCTTGTTGTTATTTTGATTACCTCTTCCTCTTCCAAAACCTCTTGCTCTTCCTCTGCCAGTGCCTTTACCTCTTGCATAATAAACTTGAGAAGTTGACTCTTCTTCATCCTTTGCTTTACCTTTATCTCCTTTCTTCTTGTTCTTCATGTACATTGCAGAACTTTGTCCTTTATCTCCATCTCCCTTCAAGTCTTGCTCATATGTGAGCATCAAACCAAGAAACTGGTTCAAATCTGGAACATAATGATTTAATGAAAGTTCTGTTGATAAGACAAAAGGTTTCCACCTTTCATCCCCTCTCAAACCTGCAAGTAGCTGAGCAATCAATCTGTGATCTTCAACATCTTCATCTATGGATCCAAGACTATCTGCAAGATCCTTCATCTTAGTGACATAATCACTAATGGTTTGAATTGGCTTCTTCTTGAATGTTGTAAACTCTGACCATAGACTTGCTTTCCGTGCTTTAGTAGTACTTTGGAAATGATACTCCAATGCATTCCATATATCTTCAGATGATTCCAATCCTCTGATGTGTGGTAGCAAATGATCAGAGATTGTATTGTAGATGTATGCTTTTGCACTTGCATCCTTCTTCTGCCAATGCTTTAAAGCATCAAGTTCCTCTTTCTTTGGTCGGCTTTCATCTTCAAATACTGGCTTCTCTTCTTCACCTGTTACATATACCATGAGATCCTTACTCATAAGTAAGGCTTCCATTCTCATTACCCATGCGGGGTAATTATCTCTGTCCAGTTTGTCAATGGAGATATGA
Organism: Ceratopteris richardii; assembly: GCA_020310875.1. NCBI lineage: Eukaryota > Viridiplantae > Streptophyta > Polypodiopsida > Polypodiales > Pteridaceae > Ceratopteris > Ceratopteris richardii. The sequence goes on along the minus strand of CM035406.1, from coordinate 234,624,381 downwards.
TCTGCCATAGTTCTTTTCTTCTGCTGCAACCTGTGAGCTTAAAGGATAAAGGATAATACCTTTTGAAGTTCTTTGTGTATGAGGATACTTTTGAAGTAACCTTTTGATGCCTTGTGTCTTCAAATGCTTCACCTTTCAAACTTTAATGGAAAACTTTACAAAACTTCTCGTACCTTTGTCGTCTTCTGCTCTCGAGAATCTTTCTGCTCTGATACCACTTGTTGATGTATGAAACACCACAAGAAATGAAAATGTGACACTAGAACACCTCTATGGTCACCGTTAACTCATTGCCACTCCAAACTTTGAGAAATGATAGCCTAAAGTGAGAACTTTGCTTCTACAGAAATTCCTAGTCACTGAAATGACATACCTTAAGTATTTTGCTAATTTCTCCTAGCTCAAGAATTATTTCTCCATGCAACTTTATAGGCTGAAACTAGAAGAGTAGCGCTTTCCAACAAGCTATCATATGCATCAAACGGATCTCTAGAACTCAAGTTATGGCCTTCACAAGATGACCCTGTATGACCTTCCAAAACTGGAAATTTTTGCCTGTTTTAGTATTCCTGGGTGTCTAAAAATAAAAATTCGATGCCTAGCATCGAATTTCAGTCAAGGTCGATGCCACGCATCGACTTTGAGCTTTTTTAGGCCCTTTTTCTGCACCAGAAATACTCTCTTCTACACACACATGAAGAAGACCACTTGTATGCTAGAAGTCGATGCCGGGCATCCACTTTATGCTGAAACTCGATGCCAGGCATCGAGTTGCTCCACAAACTTCATGTTTTTAGAAGATTCAACAACAGTTAACACACAGAGAATGGAAATAATGACTTATCAACCAAGATTCGATGCCAGGCATCGAATTGCTCAGAACTTTTGAATTCATCACACAGTAGACAAGCATGGAGATGATGGAGAGAGACTCATACACAAAACTTTACTCAGTTCTTTCTCATAGCTATGAAAACTCAGAAGTTTTACAGATGCTTTCTCACTCAGAGAAGCCCGACTATACTCAGTCGTATAAAATGAACTCCTTCTTCTACTTCTTCTCTCTCACTCTCTCACTCCGCGTCACTTGATACAAACTAACTTATATAAATTTTCGTATTCTCGTGATTCTAAAAAACTTCTAGAACTAAAGTGAACTAACTTTACAAATATGATACACTTGTGAATTTGTCCCTTCACATAGGCATGGGATTTTCTTCCTAAGATTTGAACTTCAAATATATGTCCAATTAGTGATTGTTTCTCCAACAATATATATATATATATATATATATATATATATATATATATATATATACATATATATATATATATATATATATAT
>CM035406.1:234544281-234601781 GCA_020310875.1 Ceratopteris richardii | reverse complement strand
TTGCGGTTCTTCCGGTGGCGGGAGCTGATAGTGTGTGGAATAGACCATTCGTTCACAGGCAAATAAGTGTAATAAATGTGTAGGCCTGCTTATGAATACCTCTGAATGGTATTCCCAGAAGCCGGTTGTGAACATCTCTTCGAACGTCTGCTTGTAGCACGCCGGTAGGTACTTTATTCTGCAGTGCCAGGCATAACACACCCGTAGCGATGGCGTTGTACTCATATCATATACCAGGTCGAAATTGCCATGCTCAAAGCCCGGGGTGTTGACATGGGGTGCCTTGACGCGTCGGAAGACTTTAAAAATCATTTGCATCATGTCAAAGATTTTGACAGTCATATGCGCCGCTATATCGTCCATATGATTTAATCTAGGGAGCCAGTGGCGAATTGTAGCCATCATGTAGCCAACAGTTGGTAACTCAATGGGTGGCTTAAAATAGGGGTAATTCAACCAGTCTTGGCACTGCTTATTGTTTTGTACCTTAATAGCAAAGGCAGTCTAGGAGCGGCGTCGTGGCACTGGTCCCCAACACGGGTTGTACTTCAAATGCAAAGGTGCCTTTACCCATGTACTCATCATCTCTGGATACTGCTGTAGTAAATCTTTTCGCCACTCTGGTTGATAGATCCTTCCTTGTTGTGCATCTAGTGGCAAATCCTCCGCCTCGAATTGAGTTGCATGCGATGGTTTCTTACCTGTCTCTTTCTCAATGGCTAACTGGTATTCGGCCATTAACATGAAATACGGTTTATATTGTAGCTCATGCCTAGATATGTATCGTCGCGGGGCCAAATGAGCAAAGAATGGAGACTGTAATATTCTTTCTTCTATCATCGCCATGGCATGTAATTGTGCCTCTACTCTCGCTGAGTGCGTTGTTCCAAGTTCCTCAATAGTCTTCATCCACGCGGGGGTCGGAAGTTCGTACGTCATCTGACCTTCGGCCGTGACGCATCCGCCTGGGATGGGTTGTGGCTCGTACGCTTCTTCAAACGTTTCCTCCACCGGGACGGTGACCGTTTCTTCCTCAGCTGGAAGCTCAGGTGGGGAATCTGGCCTTGGTGGCGCTTCATATACTGCAATCCTTGATTCAAGGGTCGATACCTAGGCCCGTAATGAGTTGAGTTCCTCTAGGAGGTCAGGAGAGGGGTCCACAGGTGCTGGTATGTCTTGGTGTGCCGGTTCTCGTAACTGGAGTAATTTGTGATCTTCTTTGAGTTTCTGTAACTCCTCGTTCATGCGGTCGTATTCATCTAGTAATCTTACATGATCATCTAGCAGCATCCTCATCGAGTCTCAAGGAATAGCTTTGAACCTGCTAGGACTGAGTGGTTGGTCTGGGTGGTCGAGCGCTGCTTCTAAGTTTTCTCGGTTCTGATCCTGTAAGCGCTGATTTTCTTCCTTGGCGGCTGCTAGGTGTCTTCGTAGTAAGCCCATGTTTCGTGTTAGCGTTGCATTGCGGACTGCTGGGCTCTTAATAAGTTATCCAGGTCAGCAGTTGCTTCCTTGGTCTTTTCTTCGCTTTCTAGTTCCAATTTGTGATAAGCCTCGCGTAATTCCTGTATCGGGTGTTCAGAGAGGCATTCTCAATAGACAATAAATTAAGCTGCGACTGTAAGTCATTGGTTGTCCTCTACAGCTGCTGATAATTATCACCAAGAGATATGAACTCATCTCTTACTTGCGTCATACACATGAACATCTGTCGAAATGCATTATCTACAGTGGGTGATAGTATTAATGGGGTGCTAAATGAAGATGCAGTTGGTGTAGATGCAGCGGGAATGGGGAATGGAGGTGGGAAGGTGGATGATGTAGTGATTGTTGAAAATTGTGATGTGCCTAAAAATGTTGGTGCCGTGAGTGAAGTGAGTGATGGTGCAGTGGGTGGTGAGATGTCCATGTCAGTGGACATATCTAGTGCGGTGACCGTGAATATGGGTGTGATCGTGGGTGCTCGTGCTGGTGTAAATACGGGATTTACAAAGGTTGAGGGGTAATTTACAGGGGGGCTGGCTGGAGCAGCTTGGTAGAAAGGGGAAAGAGGGGTTACAGTGGGTCGGGGAGGTGAGACGGGGGAGAAGGTTAATGGCGGTGGGAATGGGAAAAGGGGTCGTGGAGTTGTGGGGAAAGATGGAAGAGATTGATGAAGGAATGGGTTGGATAGAAAGGTGGGTGTGTGAGGGGTTAGACTAGGGCTAATGGGTGCGGGAATTGTGGGGTTAGTGGTCGTAAAGACAATTTCTGCAACACCACAGGCGAATGAAGATGTTGGTCTGGGGGAAGGAGGGTGAAGAGGGGAGGCTGGATGGACGGGCGGTGAGAGAGGAGCGGTTGGGGTGGTCGGTACTTCAGTGACTACTGAGGTTTGTACAGCTGTAGCGCGGGGTGGGGAATCTACAAAGATGGTTTCTACAGCCAACGAACTTTCGGGGACGAGGCGTGCCTCCCTGGCTTGTTCTGAAGACTGTGCTCCTGTTGGTACACGAATGTATTCGCCGGGCTTTGAAAGTAGTCGTACTCTGCGGGGGTCAAACTGTGGTAGTGGCTTTCGTTGCAAGTACTTGAGCGCTTCGTTGGAGCCTACTGATTTGACTAACTCTTTGAATCCTTTGATGTATGCGTCTTCGAATCCGCCTGTGACAAGTTCTTGTTCTATTATTGTTTGTCTCTTCCTCTGTCAGCTTTTTGCGTGCCCAAACTTTTTCCATAGTTCTATACAGCTTCTTGATAGCTAGTGTGTAAGCTGCTGCCTCGTAAGTTTCATCTTCATGGGTACTTGTATCGCCATGTGTGTCTGTTTGTTGGCCTTGGCCATCTGTCTGTTCATGCTCTTGGGATTCCTGTGTTCCCTGGCTAGCTTCGTCGTCTCCTTCGTCGTCATCGGTTGCTGTTCTTTCGTCATCAGAGCTGGACACGACCTGTCCTTGTGGCTGATCCCTGGGTGTGGTAGGGTAGCTAGGCCTTTCAAATTCTTGAGAAAACAATTGTCCTTCTGAAAACTGGAACTCATTGGAGAATGCATCAGGCATCTCAAAATCAAAAGTTTGGTCCAGTGGCTCTGCTTGTCCTGGTTCTAAATGGGGTATTGGAAAAGAGAAAGCTTCCGCACCGATAGTGGTGGGAAGTTCAGCTGCTGTGGTGATAGGTTCTGTGGTTGTGGCTGCTTGGGGTGCAACAATACTGGTGGTGCCCTCCGGCGTAACTGGTCTTGATAACCGTATACGAATTGGTGGTACTGTGGGAGTGGCTGCTGTTGGTGACTGCTCTGGAGATGGTTGTGGCGAGGGTGATTCTGGGACTTGTAGGCATGGGATAGTACCTCTCATCCGCTTTCCGGCTCTGCCTTTGCTAGACTTTCTAGCCTTCCTAGTGGTGCCTTTAAATGCTTTTAGTTCCTCACTGGTCATGGCACGCTCAATTGGTAAGTCATACGCCAAGCACATATATATGATCCTGGTGAGGGCGCAGCATCCATTGATTACCTTCTTTCGCTCCCACCTATGTTGTGCCAAATAGAGCTGATCAATGATCCAGCTGGCTAGATCAACCGTTTGCGGTCCAATACATGCTAAGTATAATCCAAACCAGATTCTCTTGTGGGGCATGGTAAAACGATCCTGAGCTGGGAAAGCAAAGTGCTGCATGCATATCCGTAATGGCTTAGAGAGCTCAAGGGTTATAGCTGAAATGTCCTCCCACTTAGTTACGTCACCACGTTTCATCTGCTCTGGGACTAGCCGTTCCCTCTCTGTCGGAGTGTGTGTTCCATGTATTTTCAGAGCTGCGCGAATTAAATCTTTAGACAAATAAAACCTTCTGAATGGAGGATCATTTACCAAGGATGGTAACATGAATGTGCCAGGTAGATCCTTGTTTTCTAAAGCTGTTAAGGTGGTTACCAAGTAAAAACACCTGTAAAAATCGGGTTTAGGCAGAGGGTCGCTAAAATACTCTGTAAATCCCGCTCGTGCCCAAACGTGCGTTAGATCTTGTGTATTCTGTAGTCCTTCAAATTCTCGTGAAAAGAACTGGTACTTGGTCCATGTGCGAAGATCAAATGCCAAATTGGCCTCAAATATGAAATCAGCGTCTGCTAATGGTCGTGCTAGGCCTTGAAACCAATGAGAATTACGATGAATCTTCTGAGTATATCCTCTAGGAGGATCATCGATTGGCATGGGTCCTGGAAAACCTTGAAACTCTGGTGGTTGCATCGTAGGATAAGATTCCGCTAGTAATTCTCCAATAGTGGCCATCGGTGCACTGGGGCCAGCTTCTGATGGTCCTGCTTCGGTTTGCATGATGACTGATGAGCTAATGGAAAGGATCTGCTACAAAAGATTAACACATTAGCATGGAAATTAATTATGATCCCAATAAGGTGAGACCGCAATCCTTTTCCATAACCGATGTGTAACCCGTGTAGCCAAGTGTCGTGAAGTGATTGATGCAATGATCTTTTTACAGAGCTAATGCAGGTCTCTAGACACCTACATGGTTCAGATTATGCCTACATTTCTTGATGAGCTTTTATTATGCATGATGTGGGGTTTGGGTGTATGAATTTATACAAGGTTTGGTTGAGGGTGAATTATTACAAGGGTGGAGTTTAAACGGGGTGGGAGAATTGTTAGCTACGATGGTACAAGAAGACGTCTGGATACGTTTCGGTATCCATTTCCTAAGAGTCTTTGAGTGGGTGGTGTGTTTCTGCTGAGGGACGAAAAGTGGTATCGGGTTTGGTGGTATTGAAGGATGAAAAGATTTCTGAGGGGTATATATTACATGGCTAGAGGGTTGGGCTATAATACATTGCTTGGGTACCCAAATCTGCATGGGTGTGGGTCGATTGATAAGATACTTCTTGGCGATCCAAATCTGCCGAGTATTTGTACTTGGGGAAGAAGATCGAGGGGACTTTGGATGCTGACTCTGCTTCTTTTGAAACTTTGTCCTGTTCATGTCTGCAGTGTTGCCAATAGCCTGTGGTTGCTGTCCTTTTGGCACCCTTATTTGTTTTGTGCCACTTGTTCTGTGATGTTGATACTTCTGCTTTCTTTGCCTTGCCTGGTGGTGTTGTCGGTCTTGGTTCCTCTGTTGTGGTTGACTCCTTCGTGGTTGGGTTTGAGAGGTCCATTGGACGCTCTGCTTTGGAAAAGAAGGGAGATCCAACACTTGAGTGACCTGCCCATTAGGAAGTGATTCGTTCTTCATCTTTAATCTAGGCCAGTCTGCAACAAGTTTGGAAGGATGAGCACCGCAGGGTGTTGTGCTCATTTGGCCGCTGATGCAACCCACCTGACCGCTGATTGTGTCTATCTGCCCTAGCGGTTGGGTAGCTGCCCCTTCTAGTTTGCAGGAAGCCCCAGGGAAGATCTCCTGTCGTCCTTCTGATTGACAATTGTCCATAGCCAAGCCCGAGTGGGTTGGTGTAGACGTAACGTGACTGGTCTGACCCAAGATCTTCTGGTCTTCCGTCGCATGCGTTTCATAGGGTCTAGGGTTACAAACCTCAAGCGGAATGCAATTAGGGAAGTCAAGCGGTATCACTCGCTTCTGCTCTAAGGTTCCAATCTGTAAGGAGCCTTGTCTAAGATTTAGGTCCACTGAGTGATCGTAAAGCCAATCTTGGCCAAGGATTAGGGGTTCTATCAGGTCGTCATCATGGCACACTAGTAGCTTCGCTGTCATGGTCACATCCTTAATGAGGATAGGAAGGTCCACCTCACCCATGCAAGGGGTTTCCATGCCTCCTAAGCCTATGAGGTATGCCTCAATTGGCCGCATTTCTATTCCTGAATCCTTATAGTGGGACCATCTAATCGCACTAGTCGCAGCACCTGAGTCAATTAAAGCCCTGAGCTCTTGGCAAGGGTTGCCGTGCTCTAGCCTGACTGTAATGAATGGTCTCCTGTCCACTATGCTAGGATGAGTGGTTGACTTTACTTGAAACATGGCCATGGGGTATCTGGGTGTAGTTTCCAGATGGTTATAATGTTCTCTCCCTAGTCCTTGTCTTCTTAACTTCATGCGTTTAATGCGTTCTATTGCTTCTGCCTGAGCTTCCGCTCGTATTCTATTTTCTTCCTCCTTACGCTTCTTTGCCAACGTGAGTCGTCTAAGCATATCCTCAGTAAGAGGTTCCTGATATAGCTTGACTCTACAACCACTAATATAATTAGGCATTATATCTCCTTCTAAAGTGGCTACTTGTACTGCTCCGCTTGTTGAGAGTCTGTTAATGATCATAGGTCCATAACCTCGCTTTTCTAACTTACCTGCGTGTTGTTTTAGCGTATATACTAGAACTAAATCTCCTTCTTTTAGGCCTTTATCTTTCACATGTGCATCAAAATATGCTTTCTGTCGCTTCTTCGCTGCATATATTCCTGCTGCTGCCTTTAGCCTAGTTTCTCCTAATCGTTCCAAGTCCATTATCCTCGCTGATAATTCATGGCCGGTCCACTGATGTTCTTGTGCAACCTTAAGGGTCGGTATCAAGAAGTCCAAAGGAAGCACAGCATTCTGACCAAAAACCATCTGAAAGGGAGTTGCATTGAGTACGGTCTTGTAGGCCACTCGATATGCCCAAACAGCGTGGTGTAACTGTTTGTCCCAATCTGATCGTTTGTTGTTCACGAGTTTCGTCAGTACGTTACAAAGGATCTTATTAGTGCTTTCAGCCTGACCATTGGCCTGAGGATGATATGGTGCGGATTTCTTGTGAATCACCATAAAATCTTGTAACAAATATTCAATGACTTGGTTTAGAAAGTGAGTGCCTCGATTGCTCACTAACTCTATAGGCAGTCCATATCTTGTAAAGACATTCTCAAATAAGAATTTTGCAGTTGTGTGTGCATCATTCTTTTTCGTGGCTTTTGCCTCTACCCATTTCATAAGATAATCTGTGGCAACAATAATGTATTCAGCATGTGTACCTTTTGCAGGGGGGTTAATGGGTCCTACAAAGTCTATACCCCACTTAGAAAATGCACGTCCGCCCATCATGGGTTTCAATGGCATTTCATCTCTGCGAGTAGGAAACTGAGTTCTTTGGCACACATCACATCTCTTTACATAGGTATGAGCATCCATGTGAAGAGTGGGCCACCATAATCCTGCAAAGAGGATGGCTTTGATTATCCTATCGGGTCCAAAATGACCTCCTGCAACACCTTGGTGTGCAGTCTCTAGTATGCTCAGATAATCGCTCTCATGAACACATTGTCTTAGATATCCATCTCGTCCTCTTTTGTATAGGTTATCGCCAATAAGTGAATAATCTTGAGCTTCCTGCTCTAGACTACGTTGTCGAGCTAAGGTCATTCCTTGAGGGAATGTGTTCGTCCTCAAGTATGTCACTAATTGTTCACTCCAGTCTGGTGTGAGAGACACGTGATATAATGTAGCATGCTCTACTGGTGGTCTTTCACAACAAACATGGCATTCTTTACACAATTTGTAGACATCTGCTTCCATCGAAGGCCAATATACTCCTAATCTATGCAGAGTCTGTAATGTTCGATGTTTTGAATGATGTTGCTTTAATGCACCTATGTGTGCTAATTGCAACCAATTCGCATGTTCTGATTCATCCACACAACAAGCAAGAATCTTTTGATTATCCTGTTTATATATGCTTCCTACCATTATTTGGTATCTATGAGACTTGGTAATCTCTCCCTCTTTGATCTTTATCCTAGGATTCTTGGGTCCATATGTGAGAATAGGGACTAAAGGCTTAGCCCATTCTGGTGCTATCTCAAGGTTAAACAAATATGCGTCTGGTAGATCATCCACTACTCCTTGAGGAGCTTCTCCTGAGGTTAATCTTGAAAGGTGGTCAGCTCTAAGATGTGTCTTTCCTTTCCTGACTACTACTTCAAAATCATACTCCATGAGTAATAGAAACCAACGTATCAATCGTCCTGTGTTACATGGTTTATTGACTAAGTACAATAGGGCTTGACGATCTGTAAAGAACTTGAACTTATTGGCCAACAAGTAGTGCCTAAACTTCCTTACTGCGTAGATCATCCCTAATCCTTCCCGTTCCGTCGTGGTGTAATTTCTTTCTGCTGCGTTCAATTGTCTGCTCGCGTAAGCTATGGGGAGATCTATGTTACCTTCCTTCGTGGGTTGTGCTAACACACATCCTATGGCATAATTGGATGCATCCACATGTACATGGAATGGATTACTCCAATCTGGGGTAGTCAATATAGGTGCTGAGCACAAACGTCGTTTGAGTTCATTGAATGACTTTTCACATTCATCTGTCCATTCAAAATTGGTTAAAAGAGAGTACAAAGGCTTGGCTATGATTGCATACATGTGTATGAATCTCCTATAATAACCGCAATGGCCCATAAATGCCTGTACCTCTTTCACATTAGTTGGTCTAGGTAAATCTGCAATTACCTTCACCTTTTCTTCATCCGTAGAGATTCCATTTTTTGACACAATGTGTCCTAGAATTTTGCCTTGTCTGACCATGAAAACACATTTTTCTGGGTTCAAACAAACCTGATATTCTCGACATTTGTCAAATATTTGCCTTAACTCTGGGATATGCGTCTGTCTTACATTTGAATGTGCACATAAGTCATCGACATAAACTTCCAAACTCTTGCGTAAGAATTCCTTAAAAACATGACACATGAGTCGCTGGAAAGTGGCGGGTGCATTTGTTAAGCCAAATGGCATCACACGAAATGCAAATATGCCCCATTCAGTGGCAAATGCCGTCTTGTGTTGATCTTCTCGAGCAATAGCTACTTGATTATAGCCTGAAAAACCATCAAGGAAGCTGTAAACTTCCTTGCCCGCAACTCTTTCCAATAGATGTTCCGTGATAGGAAGAGGATAACTGTCTCTAATCGTGGCGGCATTAACTTTTTTAAGGTTAATACACACACGCAATTTTCCATTCTTCTTGGGCACAACCACAATGGGGGATACCCATTCGGTATGCTCAATTTCGTAAATGAATCCTGCTTCTATCAAGCGATCTATCTCCTCTTTAATCTTCGCAGCGTAGTTATCATTGTACGTGTACGGTTTCTGTTTCGTCGGTTTTGCATCTGGAGTCATAGGGATTCTATGAGAGCATATATCTGGATCTACTCCTTTCAAATCTTTGTAACTCCACGCAAAAACATCTCTATATTCGCGCAATAGGGCAACTAGCTCTTCTTCTTCTTCCTTCGTCAAATCATGCCCTATGTATGTACATTTCTCTTCTTCTCCTTCTATAGCCACTATTATTTTCTTGGTTTTCTCTCGGTTATCATATACTTGTCCGTCATTTGCCTTTCTATTAGGCATTCGTACCATGATTCTTCTATCTTTGATTTCATATTTCTTGAAGTTCTCGGGTACTTCAAACAAAGACTCTTCTTTTTCTGACATGGTTTCTTTCTTCTTCCTTTTCTTGCCTTCACTCTTAGTAGTCACTTGCGTGGCTAACCTCACCTCATTCGTAATTTCCTCGTGTCTCTGAGTGCGAGTCTCTACCTCGTGAAAGTATTCGTCCTCTGATGCAAAGGGAGAATCCATGATAATTGATTCTAAATCAAAATCACTTGCATCCTCAAATGCATCAGCGTTAGGTTCACACTCTTCTAAAATTGCATCGCACATGATTGGCTCTATCGTGAAAACTGATATGTCATAGCCATCCTCGTCACAGTGGGGTGTCCATTGTTCTTCATTGATGGCTACATCCATGGTTGCTAGGATTTCTGCCCAACCATGGGGTTCAAACTCTTCGTCTGGGAATACTACAGCTGCGTAGGCTGGATCTTGAAGGGTTCTTGGATGTTGTTCTGCACCTAAGGTCCTGGCTTCTAACCTTTCTTCCTCTTGTTTTGCAACTTTACACATCCATAAGTGAGTATCCTCATGCAACCAAGAAGGATCTGATTCTAATGAGTGCACGGATTCCGTCTCTACTGGTGTCTTATGGATGGTATTCCATTGTATTGGGGGTACATCTCTATGTGAATAGTCTTTAAGATTGACTTTGGTAGTCACTCCTAAATGTTGCAGGTACAACAAATTAGTTCCCCAATCTTGTACAATTTGCAACTGGCACATGAATGGTCGTCCCAATATCATCTCATAAGCATGGTTTTTTGCAAAGTCACAAATGGCAAAAGTATGCTCAAATTCTACACCACAAGTGGTGAGTGATATGCCTTCTAGTAAGCCTAATGGTTTTTCTATGTGTCCGTCAGCGAAAGGTAAATCAAAGGTTTAGATATTTGATGAAGAAGAGAATAATGAAGTACAGGTTGAATTTGAAGAAGTGCCAAGGTCCGAGAATGTGATGAACCAGAAACCTCAAGAAGTGGAGAACTCAGAAGGTCATCGACACAAATGGCAACCTACAAGGTATAGCTATGACACTTCTTTTTTGGCTACTAAAGACTATGCTTACATGATGAAAGCAGATGAAGACCCTTCTACATATGAAGAGGCAAAAGGTAAGGAAAATTGGGAGAAAGCTATGCAGGAAGAGTATCATGCATTGATGGAGAATGAGACATGGGATTTGGTTCCTAAACCAAATAGTCAGAAGATCATTGGATGCAAATGGGTCTACAAAACCAAGAGGTATGCAGATGGAAGTGTGTCTAGGTATAAAGCTAGACTTTTTGTGAAAGTGTATGCTCAGACATATGGTATAGATTATGATGAGACCTATAGTCCAGTGGCAAAGATGACAACCATCAGGACACTCATAGCCATTGCTTCATGTAAAGGTTGGAGATTATGTCAATTAGATGTGAAGAATGCTTTCCAAAATGGTTATATTTCAGATGATGTTTTCATGGAGCAACCACAAGGGTTCAGAGATGAAAGGTATTCAGAATATGTATGCAAGATCAAGAGAGCTTTGTATGGTTTGAAGCAGGCCCCAAGGGCATGGAATTATAGACTTGTGAAGTTCTTGAAGGAACTTGGTTTTCAAGTATCTAAAGCAGATAGTAGTTTGCTTGTCAAAGCAAGTGATAATGGGTTCATTCACATGTGCATATATGTTGATGACATAATTCTTACAGGTACAGATGAGAAGGGCATACAAAGCCTCAAGAAGCAATTCAAGATTAGTGATTTGGGAAACTTGTCATATTTCTTGGGCATGGAGATCTCATACACTCAACATGGAGTGTATATTACTCAAGAAAGGTATTTGAAGAACTTGTTGATCAAGTTTAAAATGGATGATTGCAGGGTAGCCTCTACTCCAATGGAGGTGAATAAAAAATTGAGCAGATATGGAGGAGAAGAATTCAAGGATATGAAACTATATCAAAGTTTGGTTGGTAGTCTTATCTATGCTACTCTAACTAGGGTTGATTTGTCATATGTAGTTGGGGTGTTGTCTCAATTCATGCATTGTCCTAGGAAAGAACATTGGATTGCAGGACAACGGGTGTTGAGGTACATTAAGGGTACACTCAAGGAAGTTTTCTATTATGGTTTTACATCGGATACAAACATTAAGATATATAGTGATATAGATTGGGTAGGTAATCATGATGATAGAAGATCAACATATGGATACTTGTGCTATGTGGGAGATAAGTTAATCTCTTGGTGTTCTAAGAAGCAACACACAATTGCTTTATCATCTACAGAGGCAGAGTATAAAGGTATGGTTGAAGCTGCAAAGGAATTCATATGGCTAAAGACTCTTATGAAGAGTTTTGACATCATTCAGAGTACACCCACTATTCATGGAGATAACATGAGTTCATTGTATCTAGCTTCTAACCCTATTTTTCATTCCAAGACTAAACACATTGAGATTCAGTATCATTTTTTAACAAAGAAGGTGATTGATAAGGAGATTGAAGTCATACATACTTCAACAAAAGATCAGATTGCAGATATGCTAACCAAAAGCTTGGATGGACCAAAGCTACAAAGATTCAAAGATATGGCAGGTATAAACAAGATAGAGAAAACCTCAATTGATGATTTAGGGGGAGCTCTTGGTGCAAGTCAATTACAAATTGATGTTTTGGATAAAGACTTAAAGTCAAAGAATGAAGAAAAAATCAAAAATTGAAGATTGAAGATAAAGCATATTTAGGAAATGAAGACTTGTATACATATGTACATTAATTTATAGTTAGCTCACTTATACCTTTTGTATGGTTATGAACTTGTACATATATGCCTATATATACAAGTAAAAAGTCAGGGCAAGTATGAGAGAGTATGAGATGAGAAGATTAGAAGTCTATAGACACTTTAGAAGTGAAAAAGATATCTCTCTCATCCAGTTGTAAAAATTTTCAGAGAAGAAGAAATATTGCACCCGATCTGTTGTTGAGTACTCCTTATATGTTTAATCTTTTGTAAAATGCTTTTGTACAAGCCTAAGTCTATAGTTTTTTGACCTCTCTAAAAATTTCCAGCTTCTAATTAGGATCAGGCTGAGAGAATTGAGAGTAGGAACATTTACATGTGTAAATATGAAGAAGTGAAGTTGTAACAGGCACAAAATTTGAAGCTAATGTTTTGGTCAAATCTCCTTCCAGAGTGTAAAGTTTTGAGCAAACAAGCACTCATTCTTTAATTTGGAAGGTAAGCTACCTATGGCTAAAAGCATTTTAACAAATGGGTTGTAGTTTGAGAGAACCATGCTTTAGAAGTTACAGGTGTCAAAGTCGATTGTAGGAAAGTACACTTTTAGACATAGATGAATTGTAAGGACCATTTCTCAAGATATACTTAATCTTTTCAGACGATGTAACTTGTAGAAGGTGTAGAAACTATAGGCGACACATTGTGAAAAGTTTTATAAAAAACTTTACACATTTGATCACTCAATGAGTGAGTTATGTGCAATAGACTTTGTGAGAAGTGACTCTCTCCACAGTTAGTTAAAAACTTCAACACTTGAGTATTGATCGTCTAAATTGGTAAAGGTTTTAAGTTGTTCTTGATATAGAGGTGCTCTAACATCAAGGATAACTTGTTCTTTTGGAGATTAACACTCCCTATCATCTATCTATCTATCTATCTATCTATCTATATATCTATCTATCTATCTATCTATCTATCTATCTATCTATCTATCTATCTATCTATCTATCTATCTATCTATCTATCTATCTATCTATCTATCTATCTATCTATCTATCTATCTATCTATCTATCTATCTATCTATCTATCTATTTATTTCTCTTTATATCTATCTATCTAACTATCATTCTATCTATCTATCTATCTATCTATCTATCTATCTATCTATCTATCTATCTATCTATCTATCTATCTATCTATCTATCTATCTATCTATCTATCTATCTATCTATCTATCTATCTATCTATCTATCTATCTATCTATCTATCTATCTATCTATCTATCTATCTAACTATCCATCTATCTATCTATCTATCTATCTATCTATCTATCTATCTATCTATCTATCTATCTATCTATCTATCTATCTATCTATCTATCTATCTATCCATCTATCTATCTATCTATCTATCTATCTATCTATCTATCTATCCATCTATCTATCTATCTATCTATCTATCTATCTATCTATCTATCTATCTATCTATCTATATATCTATCTATCTATCTATCTATCTATTAATCTATCTTTCTTTCTTTCTTTCTTTCTTTCTTTCTTTCCTATCTATCTATCTATCTATCTATCTATCTATCTATCTATCTATCTATCGATCTATCTATCTATCTATCTATCTATCTATCTATCTATCTATCTATCTATCTATCTATCTATCTATCTATCTATCTATCTATCTATCTATCTATCTATCTATCTATCTATCTATCTATCTATCTATCTATCTATCTATCTATCTATCTATCTATCTATCTATCTATCTATCGTTCTATCTATCTATCTAGTATACATCACACGTGAAGAAGAGAAACCAGAATTTAAGGATCGCGTTGTTCCAACTAGGGAAGAGCTCTCATATTTGAAGACATGGATGAAGAAGGATGCTCAAGCAAGGAGCATTATCTACATGGGAGTCAATGACCACTTGCTACCTCACATTAGAGTACTTGAAAGTGCAAGTGACATATGGAATGTTTTGGAGGAGCATTTCCAAAACACTACAACGTCAAGGAAGGCATCTTCATGGGCAGAGTTCACCAAATTCAAGAAGAAGGCTTATCAAACTATTTTTGATTATGTAGCAAGGATGAAGGATATTGGAGATGCATTAGGAGTAGTTGATGAAGACATTGAAGAGGAAAAATTGGTAAGACAAATTCTCACAGGTTTGAGAGGAGATGAGAAGTGGAAGCCATTCATTCTATCCACTAAATTTTCACTAGATCATTTTACTCCTAATTTAAATCAATTGCTAGGACATATGTGTTGGCATACAAAGCAACAGAGGAGTCATGCACAATACGGCAACAAGGCCAAATCATTTTTTTTCCCACGGACTATTTATGACTCAAGTGATTTTAATCACTACACAAACATTGTAAATCCCGTTTTTGGTAGAATAGACTCCATTTTGTGCAAGCCGAGGAGTCCTCGAGCTTGAGGAGTATTAGAACTAGCGACATATCAATTTTCATAATTTTTAGACTCTGTTTGAGCCCTCAAATAGACTCTAGAACCTAATTTTTAACTAGGCCGGACACTAGGTCTGGACAAGACCAAAGCTAGTTAGAAAACTATAAAAAGAGCTAGAGAGCTCATTTTTGAGGTTAGATTGTTTGTGAATTGAGCTTATGTAAGAGACCTATTGATTAATGAAAAGAACTCCATTGTTCCTCTCCTTGTTCTTGCCTTGTGTGCGCGTGTGTGTGTATGTGTGTGCATGCTTGTGTGCTTCTCACTCAACGCACTTGTGCCTTCACTTGCTCATAGTCTTCATACTAGTCCTCACGTCTCCACGGATTGACAATTATGAGGTGAATCTTCTCACGTTGGTACTCACCATTGTGCTAGAGTGACACCAAATTTGGCGCCGTTGCTGGGGAGAGAGCTTCGAGGACGAGCGTGTGATGGTAAGACGTCGAGTTGAGACATTGGAGTTATAGGTAATATCCTTCTTTCTCTTAATTTTTCTTCATTTTTTCCTTACTTTCGCATCACCATCATCACCATCATCATCTCCACCATCTCCCACCTCCATCTCCATCTCCACAAAAAATTTCAGTTTTTTGGTCATATTACACCCCCCACCTCATTTCCCTCATTTCATTGTGAGAGAGAGCGAGAGAGAGCTTGCATGCTATCTGTTTTTGGTGTGTTTTTGAGCTTTTGTTGCAGGAACTAGCTGTACCACCTTCTCCAGCAGTGTGCGCAGGTACGACAGACTCTGCACATGTCCCGGGACGACGACCCCTGTCTGTCGCGACAGACAGAAAAACTTAAAATTTTGTGAATGCATGTTTGGCACGGTAACCTACACCATTAGGGCACTCTAAATCACTAGAAGTTTCTCAAAAATTTGCGTTTTTTCAATCTATCGCGACAGACACCGTCTATCGCGATAGACACTATCTATCACGACAGGCACCATCTATCGCGACAGACAGAGACCCACGATAGACACCGTCTATCGCGACAGACCAAAATTCCACGACAGACAGCGTCTATCGCGACAGACACCGTCTATCGCGACAGACAGAAATCCACGATAGACCCCGTCTATCGCGACAGACACCGTCTATCGCGACAGGCAGAAATCCACGATAGACCCCGTCTATCGCGACAGACACCGTCTATCGCGACATACCAAAATTCGACGACAGACAGCGTCTATCGCGACAGACACCGTCTATCGCGACAGACCAAAATTCCACGACAGACAGCGTCTATCGCGACAGACACCGTCTATCGCGACAGACCAGTCTATCGCGACAGACACCGTCTATCACGACAGACCAAACCACGACAGACGACAGACCAAACCATGACAGACGACAAACAGCGTCTATCGCGACAGACACCGTCTATCACGACAGACCAAAATTCCACGATAGACAGCGTCTATCGCGACAGACACCGTCTATCGCGACAGACAGCCCCCACGATAGTTTGTGTCTATCGCGACAGACACCGTCTATCGCGACAGACAGACATTTTCGGCAAAAATTAAGGGGTAAATTTTTGGAAATTTAGGCTAAATTTTGGGCATATTTGCACTCTCAAATACTCATACACTTACAAAGGCCTTAGAAAAACGCATTAAAACCCCTGAAAGGTTCTGTTTGTCTAGTTAACCCCCTAAACCCTGAACGGTCATAACGTTTTCATACGAAATCCATTTTTTGAGCTCTAGGGCTTGTCGGAAAGCTCGTGGCATATACTACACGCCCTCAACTGTTTTTTATAAGAATAATGCGTTGATTTTCAGATAGGATATTTGGAAGTTGACACACTGAGGGGTAGGAACACCAAGGGAGCTCTAGAGGAAATTTCTAGCAATACAAAAGGGGAAACAAGGGTCATTAAAAAAGTGTCTGAAATAAATTGTCTGTCAATTGAAAGGTCAACTTGGAGCTAATCTTGGGACTGATGCAGGTCTATTGAGAAGCAATTGAGAGCGTCCAAGCAAGGGTTTTGCGCAAGCTTCAGAATCAACTTCTCGAGCACTAAAGAGCAAGGTTCAGCAAGAAAGGTCGGAATACTCTCAACTCCTCTTCGTCAATTCCTAGCTTAGGCTAAGAACGATTAGAAGTAGGAGTAAGTCAGGGCGACGATAGGCAACTATCGAGTTGAAGCATACCTAAACTTTCAAGCTCAAGCTAAGGGCATAATCCTTGTACTGTCAAGAATTTTAAAGGAAAAGAACTTAACGTGGAACGATCAACTGTAAGTGCCAAGCTACACTCAAATATACCTTACGACGCGATATCAGACAAGGATTTTAACAACGGGAGTCAACTAAAAAGAATCAAGTAATTGATATAAAAGGACTCTGCAACGAGGTTGTACTCTGGGCAAAGAATTGGGCTACTTAGATAGGCATATGAACCTTAGATCAGGACGACATCTAGTAAGGGAGAGACAAAGCCTTAGATCTTCAGAGGCTAGTGTTAACCACACTGCTAGGTCTTGGGCCAAGCAGTTGAGCCACCACTCGTACTACCCTAGCTCTGAGACCAGTGAGTCAGAGATGTCTCAAGGCATGGACAGACCTACGGGAAGTTCAGGTGTGCCTTACTTGTATAGGGTAGAAGGCCCTTACAAAACACAGTTGGAATACCTTAGGACCAACCGATTAGGTGCTAGCATCTATGAGGACGGCCTAGGAAGATCCGTGGTCCATATTAAAAACCCTGACCAATCCATAGGACTAGAGCACCCAGCTGTCAAGTTTGAAAACGGTGCATACCGGGACAAAGAAGGAACCATATACGTAGTCACCAGTCACCCAGATAGGACATATGAATTTGGAAATGTAATCTCAGAAGCGGACTTAGGTGACTTGGAACATGGAAACATGGGAATAGAACCTAGAACACCCCGAGGCAAATCTGTTCTCACTAGAATTATCACACCTGAGTGGGTTCCCCAAGACAACAAGAGCATAGATTTGCTCCTCAATCGAGAAACTGACGAAGCCTTTTGGAGGTATAAATCTAATCAGCCAACTGATATAGGGACAATCATGATCTATGAGTTTAAGGATCCTGATAGCCCAGGCAGAGTGACCTACTTAGATCACACTTCGGAGAGGATCTTTGTGGTGACACAAAATGCGAGGCATGCTTACACTTGGAAAGGTGAATTTGTTTTCCCCCAACCAAGATCGAATGTATCCTATGGTCACCCTGGAGCTGGAACATCCCAAGCTCATGGAATGCAAAGAGACAGAAGTAGAGATAGACCAGAAGTAAGCTTTGCCAACCCAGTGGGAAGAGAGAGAACGAGGACGGAAACAAATAGAGTAGAACCTGAGATACTCAGAGCTCACAGGAATCAAAGAAACACGGATGAGTTCCCTCTACCACGACCTAGAGAGCACACAAGAACCTTGAGACCGACTCAGCTAGTCAAGTCCATGAAGAACTACTTCGATGGCACTGGAGATCCATACGATCATGTGGCTGAGTTTAGGCAGGTCCTGAGAGCTGAACAAGTGGAGGATCTATTCACGCAATACAATGCCTTTGGTCTGACCCTTAGGAACACTGCCCTGACATGGTTTCAGCCACTAAATGAGAGGCAGTTCAGGAGCATAGACCAACTCCTAGAGGCTTTCATTATTGAATTCTCTAAGAGTGGCATAAGGCATAATACCTCCTCGCTGATTCACAGCTTCAAGCAAACCCCTCAAGAAACCGTGAGACTTGCAGGAAGAAGATTAAGGCAATACTTAGAAAGGTGCCCTGTTTCGGAGCTACCCACACCTGCCAAACAAGTAGCTTTATTCCTGGATGGATTGCTAAGTACTAAATTGAGATCTTATGTGTACTTGAAGGACCCTAGGACCATAGAAGAGTGTGTACGCATATGTATTGACATTGAGGACAACCTAGGGGAGGAGTTAGAGCTTTCCAAGATATACAAAGACGCGGATAGTGCCTCTAACCTCTCTTCCATGCAATCCACATCAATTGAGGAACTGGCAGAGAAAGTAGCTCAGAAGTTAGGTGTCACTAACAAACAAATCCCGAGGTTTGCTCCTGGGAAAAGATGCTATACTTGTGGTGGCGACCACATGGCGAACGTCTGTCCCATTATGGCTCAACCCCAAGTTAATCCTAGTAGCCAGTACTGCACCATAGAACGGAAGTACACCAATCACACTGCGCAAGATTGCCCATACAACAAGCAGGCGGTTAGGCAACCCTACCCTCAGCCATACCCTCAACAGGGAAGATACCAGAACCAGTACCCTCCACAGCCATATGGCAGGCCACAACAAAATTATCAACCACAATATCAAAACCAACAAAGACCTCAACCGGTGCTAGCACAACAACCCCCAGCTCCAGCCAATGTGATTCTGGTAAAGTACACTGCTGCAGAAGAGAACCTGAATAGAGCTATAGTCCCTGTAACATCCTTGATTTCTGAAAGTGACCCGAGTGACCATAGCTTTGATTCTACACATGTTGATAGCCCCCAGGCTTACTACATGCAGTCTCCTGAGCATGGTGAATCTTACTATAGTGAAGAGCCAAATGAACCCAGTTGGGAGTCAGATTACACAAACATCATGTATGCAAACCCCAACCCTAGGCCTCAACCTAGGCAAGTAAGACCCCCGTTCCCAAGAGGACCGTGCTACAGATGCCAAGGAGATCACCTCATTCGTGATTGCCCCTTACCTCCACCTACACAAAACCAGTCAGTGACGATACAAGGCTTTTGCCAAGATTGTGGAAAAGAGCATCTCTTACAAGATTGCCCAAAGAACCCCAATAATATGCCAAAAATCACTCCTATCAACGTTATTGGGTTAGTGGTAGATTCCGTAGGAAGCGTCACTTCCACTGCTCCCGTACAGGTAGTCACTAGAGCGCTAGCATTGCAGCAGAATCAAGGGGTAAACCAGGATAAGAACCCAGAGGCGAGTGAAACAGAGAGCATAACCAAAAAAAGGACTAGAGCCTGGAAGGATAGTCGTGAAAGAATGAAAAGGCAATGGGCAAAAAAGATGAGTGAACTTGAGGAAAGCTTGAGAGAAACCAAAGCAAAAATCATAGAGATCACATCTCAACCGCACTCTCACACATTCCCACCGCTACCATCCCCATCACCCTCCATCCCTCCACCCTCTATCACACCCCACGTAACCCACCCACCACCCCGAGTAGGATCAGTATTAGCTGATCCCACTCCTGAAGACATAGACATGATGCTTAAAGCATATCAGGCTAGAATCCAAGAAGGGCCAAATGTCACGGATCATGACAAGTGCTACCCTAGGGCTGACCTAGAGATAGAAAGAACCAAGCTTTGCGCGAAAATGGTCGCATTGGCTCAGACTATGTTTGAAGCCAGCCGCCTTTTCAATTACTCGGGCTCAGCCAAGACGCAATTACACTTGGATGGACTTCTAGAGAAGTTAGAGGGCATAATCGCAAGATCTGCCAAGGAAGAAAAAAATCAAGGAAGGGAGGAAGCAAGCAAAAACATGACCCATCCCCCACCGGAAGCTTATGTGCCAAATTCCACTGAACCAGACAACCCCCCCTCCCTAGGAAGAATAGAGAATCTAATTGCACAATCAGAAAAGGAACCTGTCCCTCAAAGAAAGGAAGGGGCAAGAGAACGGATAAGCCAGCCTCTTCAGGAAGCCCATGTGCCTCCTCAAGAAGCTTATCTTTCCCCCCAAAAGGCAGATGAGCCTCCCTCGAAAGCTTACGTACCTCCACAGGTTGCCTACATTCCTTCTCAGGGAGCATATGAGCCTGTTCGGAAAAGTAATAGAATAAGTAATCCTCCCCAGGAAGCTTGTGCTCCAGCCATCTATGAGAACGAGGAGAGAGCCAACGATAGAATAAGCCCTCCTTCCCAGGTTGCTTATGTGCCTAATTCTACGGAGCCAGACACTTCTTCTTCTATGAATCGGTTTGCACCAGACTTCCTACGAGAGATTCAAGAAGACAAATAGGATAACGAAAGTGAAGTCGCCCCTCCCTTTGAACTTGTGGATGATGCACACGACCAATTCCCACAAGACATCCCATCTATTTACGGGGAACATGAGAGTACTCAGTCTCACGAGAGATTGGACTTTGAGTCTAATTCCATACAAGAGTTACCCCACTTCACAGGCCCATGGGAAGCAAAGTCCACCTGTATGAGAGCACCTACAGTCATGGTAAGAAACGAAGATTCAGTCATACCTAGGAACACAGAGGTAGTGAAGAACACTAACGTGCAGTGTAATCTCAAGTTAGAAGAGCTACTCAAGGTTAGACCTGAATTATGGAAACATGTCGCCAAACAAGTACCAGAAATAGCCAAATCTCGTTCCCAGGTAGGATCCCATAGGACGGTGCCAGAAATTCCATTGGACAAGATAGGAGATATGTGTGAAGGTGAAGAAGGGAACACCTATCTTCCCATCACCTACCAGGAGTACACCACCAAGGAAATTTTGGACTCAGGTGCAGGAGTTGCAATTGCCACCACTTCCCTATGGAAGCGTTGGGGCAAGCCGGCACTCAGGCCCACGAGGATGAAATTGCAAATGGCCGATGGTCACATAGAGAGACCCTTAGGATTGCTAGAAGGAATAACTCTCACCACTTGTGGTGTCGAGTTTGAGCATACATTTGCCATATGTGACTTTAGCAAAAATCATGCCTATGAGATGATTTTGGGAAGACCATTTATGCGACAGTTGCAAGTGGTACAGGACTGGGGAACCAACTCCTTGTATTTGCAACACCTAGGTGTTACAACCAAAGTAAATCTCAAAGATTACTCTCATAGAAATGTCCCTCCCATCCAATGGAATCCCATCCATAGAGCCAAAGATGATACAGAATCGGTGCATTCCATAGGGTCAGGATCCTCTTGGATGCATGAAGACACCCACTTATGGATGTGCAAAGTAGCAGTAGAGGAAGAGAAGAAAGAAAAGGCCAGAGAAATAGGTGCAAGCGAAACCCATAGACCCATTCACGATCCAGCCTATGCACCTGTAGTTTTTCCTGATGAGGAATTTGAACCCCATGGCTGGGCAGAAATTTTAGCAACCATGGATGTAGCCATCAATGAAGAACAATGGACACCTCACTGTGATGAGGATGGCTATGACATTTCAGTCTTCTCCATAGAGCCAATCATGGGAGAGGCAGTTCTAGAAGAATGCGAACCTAGCCCTGATGCATTTGAGGATGCAAGTGACTCCGATCTAGAGTCAATCATTATGGACCCACCATTTGCATCAGATGAAGAATACTTCCATGAAGTAGAATTTCAACCCCAGAGGCATGGAGAGATTATAAATGATGTAAGATTAGCAACACATGTGACCCCGAAGGAAGAAGAGAAGAAACGAAAGAAGAGAGAAGTCTCTCCAGAAGAGGAAGAATCTTTGTTTGAGGTCCCAGAAAATCTTAAGAAATATGAGATAGACGACAGGAGAGTCATGATAAGAATGCCTAAACGAGAGGCACAATCAAGAGAGGCCTATGATAACAAAGAAACTACTAAGAAAATAGTAGTGGCCCTAGAAGAAGGAGAGGAGAGGTGCACGTACATAGGCCATGACCTAACAGAGGAAGAAGAGCATGCGTTAATTGCCTTGCTAAGAGAATACAGAGATGTATTCGCTTGGAGTTACAAGGATTTGAAAGGTGTTGACCCCGACATATGTTCACACACCATCCCCATGACTTCAGATGCCAAACCCTCTAAGCAAAAGCCCTATACATATAACGATAATTACGCTGCTAAGATCAAAGAAGAGATAGATAGACTGGTTGAAGCTGGATTTATCTATGAAATTGAGCACACCGAATGGGTATCCCCCATCGTGGTGGTGCCCAAGAAAAATGGAAAGTTGCGCGTATGTATTAACTTGAAGAAGGTTAATGCAGCCACAATTCGAGATAACTATCCAATCACAGAACATCTCTTAGAAAGAGTGGCAGGCAAGGAAGTGTACAACTTCCTTGATGGATTTTCGGGCTATAATCAAGTAGCCATAGCTCCAGAGGATCAGCATAAGACAGCCTTTGCCACAGAATGGGGCATTTTTGCTTTTAGAGTAATGCCATTTGGGCTTACCAATGCACCAGCTACCTTCCAAAGGCTGATGTGCCATGTATTTAAAGAGTTCCTGAGGAAGAACTTAGAAGTCTATGTGGATGATCTTTGTGCTCATTCCAACATTAGACAAACCCATATCCCTGAGCTCAGACAAATCTTTGACAAATGTAGAGAATATCAAGTCTGCCTGAACCCAGAAAAATGTGTTTTCATGGTCAGGCAAGGCAAGATCTTAGGACACATAGTGTCAAAGAATGGCATATCTACTGATGAAGAGAAAGTGAGAGCCATAGCAGAGCTACCTAGACCAAAGAATGTCAAGGAAGTACAAGCTTTCATGGGGCATTGTGGTTATTACCGACGATTTATACACATGTATGCTGTCATTGCAAAGCCCATGTACAGACTTCTGACAAACTTTGAGTGGACGGATGAATGTGAGAGTTCCTTCCAGGAGCTTAAACGAAGATTATGTTCAGCACCAATCTTGACCACACCAGATTGGAATAAGCCATTCCACGTTCATGTGGATGCATCCAATTATGCTATTGGATGTGTGCTTGCACAACCTACTGGTGAAGGTAATATGGATCTTCCAATTGCCTATGCCAGTAGACAATTGAATGCGGCTGAACGGAATTACACCACTACAGAGCGAGAAGGATTAGGCATGGTATATGCAGTTAAGAAATTTAGACACTATTTGCTTGCAAATAAGTTTAAATTTTTTACTGACCATCAGGCATTGCTATACCTTGTAAATAAGCCATGCAATACAGGAAGGTTAGTGAGATGGTTTCTCTTGCTAATGGAATATGATTTTGAGGTTGTGGTAAGGAAAGGGAGGACTCATTTAAGAGCAGATCATCTCTCTAGGCTCACATCGGGAGAAGCCCCACAAGGAGTATCGGATGATCTTCCTGATGCTTACTTGTTTAATTTGGAAGTGGTGCCGCAGTGGGCCAAGCCATTGGTACCAGTATTGACATACGGGCCTAATCATCCAGTGGTAAACACACGGAATAGAGAGGTTGTAAAAGCCCAAAAGTACCACATCATGGCAGGAAGCATGTACAAGCACACAGATCAAGGGATCTTGGCTTGTTGCGTAGAAGAGGATGAGTACGCTAAATGGTTGCAATTAGCACATGTAGGTGCGTTAGAGCAACACCATTCAAAGCAACGAACTTTACAGACTCTAAAGAGATTCGGAGTGCATTGGCCAACTATGGAAGCGGATGTCCAAAAGTTGTGCAAGGAATGCCCAATCTGTTGCACTAAACCACCAGTGGAACACGCCACTCTTTATCAAGTATCCATTGTGCCAGATTGGAGTGAACCTCTAGTATCCTTCCTAAGGACAAACACATTCCCTCCAGACATGACTCTGGCGAGGAAAAGGAGTTTAGAACAAGAAGCCCTGGATTACTCACTCATTGGTGATAATCTATATAAGCGTGGTAAAGATGGTTACCTGAGGCTATGTGTCCATGAAAGTGAATATCTGAAGATCTTGGAAACTGCTCACCAAGGTGTAGCAGGAGGACACTTTGGACCGGATCGGGTCATCAAGGCAATACTATTTGCGGGCTTCTGGTGGCCTACCCTTCACATGGATGCACATACCTATGTGAAACGGTGTGATGTCTGTCAGAGGACTCAGTATCCTATACGCAAAGATGAGATGCCACTGAAACCTATGATGGGTGGACGTGCATTTTCTAAGTGGGGAATAGACTTTGTAGGTCCTATTAATCCCCCAGCTAAAGGTTCTCATGCGGAATACATCATTGTTGCAACAGATTATCTAACTAAGTGGGTAGAGGTAAAGGCTACGACAAAGAACGATGCTCAAACAACTGCTAAATTCTTGTTTGAGAATGTATTCACGAGATATGGGCTACCTATAGAGCTTGTAAGTGATAGAGGCACTCATTTCTTGAACGAAGTGATTGAAAATCTACTCCAAGAATTCTTGGTAATACACAAGAAGTCTGCCCCCTATCACCCTCAAGCTAATGGACAAGCTGAGAGCACTAATAAGATCTTATGCAATGTACTGACAAAATTAGTGAACACAAAACGCTCTGATTGGGACAAAAAGCTACACCATGCTGTTTGGGCATACCGAGTGGCCTACAAAACGGTACTCCAAACCACTCCCTTTCAGATGGTATTTGGCCAAAACGCTGTGCTACCCTTGGACTTCTTGATTCCTACATTGAGAGTAGCACAAGAGCACGAATGGACAGGTCATGAACTCTCCTCTAGGATCTTTGACCTTGAACGATTAGGAGAAACAAGACTGAGAGCCGCTGCAGGAATATATGCAGCCAAGAAGAGACAGAAGGCATACTTCGATGCCCATGTGAAGGATAAAGGTTTGAAAGCAGGAGATCTAGTTTTAGTCTATACACTGAAACAACACGCAAGGAAGCTAGAAAAGAGAGGCTACGGACCTATGATCATCAATAGGATCTCCACGAGTGGAGCAGTACAATTGGCCACATTAGAGGGTGATGTTCTCCCAAACTATATTAGCGGTTGCAGAGTCAAGTTGTATCAGGAACCCCTCACGGAGGAAATGCTCAGCCGACTCAACACTGCTAAGAAACGCAAAGAGGAAGAAAAGCGAGTTCGAGAAGAGGCTCAAGCAGAAGCTTTAGAACGCATCAGAAGGATGAAGTTACAAAGGCAAGGTAGAGATCAGCCTAGAGCGAATGACTATGCAGATCAAGGATATCCCATGGCCATGTGTGAAGTTGCACGAACAAGCTCGCATAGGATAATTGATAGACGTCCTTTCTTAACCCTAGATATAGGACAAGGAAAGAGTGCAAGGAACGTAAGAGCCTTGATTGACTCAGGCGCAGCCACTAGTGCTGTTAGAGTGTCTTACTGTCAAGAGTTACAGTTAACTGTCAATCCTGTGGAAGCATATCTCATAGGATTGGGAGGCGTGGAAACCCCTTGCATGGGCGAGGTGGAACTTCCCCTCTACATTCATGATGAGGAAATGACTGTTAAAGTACTGGTGTGTCAAGATGAGGATCTCACTGAACCTCTTGTCTTGGGTCAAGATTGGATCTATGACCAAGCAGTCAATCTAAACCTAAGAAGTGGACTTCTCCAGGTTTGGGTCAATCATAGTCGAGTTACAGTAGAATTAGACAATGGAGCACTCAAGGAACTAGGAAAGGCACAGACTCCTGGTCCTTCCAGGGGGTACACATGAAGATGACCATGCTGTTCTTGTCCAAAACCATGTGTTGCAGAGGAATGATATTCGCAAAAAAGGAGTCAGGGATGCAACGGAACTCCCTTCTTTTCCAAAGGCCAGAAGGAGGCAGCAACCCAAGGTGGATCAAAGGCAGAAGAAGCAGAGTACTACCTATGTCCGAGATCAAAAGTACCTGCGCAGCAGAATGTCCCAGAAAGTAAACCATGTGTGGGTGCGGAAAGGCGAACAACCGGTGGCACCACCGCCAACTACAAGGGCTAAGTCTCTTATTAATAACCAACAACACGACATTAATAAGAAGTTTTACAGAAATTCTCCTGCTAACGTGAAATCTATTTGGGTGCCCAAGAAGTCGATGAAGGCTAGCCCACACTCAAGACAAATTTGGGTGCCTAAGGCTTGCTTGCGGGCGCAAGTAGCTACGCCGAGGCCACGACCTATACAGCATAACCCATCTACTCGTACAGCCAGTATTCACTCGTTCTCAACACTCAGGAACACACCAAGGCCCATGAGCATGCATATAATCAATTGTAAATGGGTCCCTAAAAGGCCTCATTTTCAAACCGAGACACCGATAAAGCTCTCTAGAGTCTCTACGAAACCGAGAACAAGACCCATCCACTGCATTTGGCAGCCTAAGACCTGTAATAAACCCCCCGACCCCAATTTGTAAATTCATCCCCACTTACTAACTGCATTAGTCTCCTAGGATTACCCAAGCACTAACTACACACACTGTCTTCGTGCACTTACTAACCACTAACTCACCATCTACCTCATGTTAATGTTGTAACGGGGACAACAATGGATTATTTTTGTCCATTACAATGTTAACACGTGATTCTATATTCTCACAGAATCAGAAGCAAAGAAGTAAAATGGCAGAAGCGACAGGTTCGGGCTCACAAGTAGGGATACTTACTGCAGGAATCGATGTGGATAGTCTACCTGTGGATGTGCCACCAACTGAACGACCTGTGGAGCTGCAGCACCTTCAGCAAATCCCGGTGCCGGATCCACCCACAGGGATCACAGAAAGAGTCCATGCCAATTCTCATTGGTTCAATGGCATGCCAGGTCCATTAGGAGAGGCCAAGTATATCTAGGAGTCTAAGTGCGAGTATGACAGATCATGGGTTCGATTCCAATTTTTCTCCAAGGAGTTTGAGACTTTACAGAACACCGAGGATCTCCAGACTATATGGCAACGAGCAGGGCTAGCAGAATACTTTGAAGCCCCACTACCTAAACCAGATCTCCTCCGATGCTACTATTTGGTCTCCACATTACAAGCTAATGAAGAAAAGGACAAACCCGGATCATTTGTTCTTCCCTCCTTGCTGGGCAACAACGAGTTGAAGAGGTTTGAACTTACTGTGGAGTTGGTAAGCGACGCTTTGAATATGCACGGCACGCATGTACCCTCTGAAAAGGATGCTCTTGTTCCCACTAACATGAAGGATAGGAAACTGTTGAAGCTTAAAGACATGGCAGCACTCACACCAAACGTGTCCATCCCTCTCCGTATGTGCATGCAACATTTTGCTTTTCCCAGCCAAGACCGCTTCACACAACCACACAAGAGAATCTGGTTCGCTCTCTACTTAGCGGAAGCAGGTGCGTTACCAATTAAGCTACCGGTATGGATTATAGATCAATTGTATGAAGCAAACAAAAGGTCTTCTAGGAAATTAGTGGTGAACGGTTGCTGTGCAATCACATGCATTATTTACCGGTGCCTAGCATACGATGTTCCCGTTGAACGTGCCTTAACTTGGGCACAATTACAAATGTTTAAGAAGCTCAAGACGTCCACACATCAATCCAAGCGCATGAGGGGTGCGATCCCTTGTGTCCAGACAAGGGAAGTTCTGACTACTCCTGAGGTATCGCCGCGAAGGGAGACCACTGTACCTCCCTTTACCATTAGGATACCCAGGTCGGGATCGGAAACTACGACACAAGCTACCCCATCGGCTCCTCCTGTTCCACCTGAATTCGAATTTGCTGCCACTGGAGATGCTGAAGGAATGGACCCCCAGGACTTCGAAGCATTCTTACAAAGTACACAATTCTCTGATGTAGGGTTTTATTCAGATGCAGAAGAACAAGGCACATCGTCACGAAGAAGAAGAAAATCTACAGACGGCCAACATGTACATTGGAGTGACGCCCAGCAAGGTCAACAACAAGGACACCTAGGAGAAGAAGGAGCGTATGAAGAGGAGACCACTGAAGCCCCAGCCTATACAGCAGAACTCCGAAGGCTGTATCAAATTATGGAAAGAGTGCGATCGCAACAACTGCTCACCGAACAGAGCAGCAGAGTACTCATGACTCAATTGTTGGAAGAAGCAGGAGTTGACTCAGAATATAGGGAAGGTCTCTTATTGATGGCAGAAACATATGGGGTAGTGGAAGCAGTGCGCACTGCCATTCGGAGGTCTCCAGTTCAATATGACCCACGAAGGTTCCAGACACGACCACGCTCAGGTAAGAATATCCAGATTCCCATCACAACTGCAGAAGAGCCAACTATTACATCTGAACCCATCAGGACAACCTCCCAAGCAACCGAAACGGCTAGCCAAGAGCACCCAGTCACCCATGAGGAGTCCACCGAGCCATTACCACCCACACCCCCACCATCGCCTCCTAGAGCAGAAACAGTTGAAATCACCTCGACCACTCAACCCACCGAACCAACCTTCATCTTCCGTACTCCCATCTCTAGTTCCACCCTATTCTCTACCTCTGATAACCCGATCTTTGAAGCAACCCCCATCACTATGCAATCCACCGAACCGCTCATAGAGCCTGCCCTAGGACAACCATCCCCCATGCCCTCAGCCATAGGTCATCCTGACCCTAGATCCACATTCATGGGTTTTCCTGCTACCACGCAACCCTTCATGCCCTCCTCAAACCTACGACCTCAACCCCCGACCTCTATCTCTCCATTTCTACAATCCCTCCATGACCTCCTTGCTAGAACTTTTCAACCCAGGTCTCAACCATTTCCTTTCTTTTTAGCTCCCCACCCCACTTCTCATCTATTCACCACTTCCACACACACACCACCTACCATTCCAATGTATATGGCAGACCCCACACTCGCACCCACTCCTGAAGGTATGGACATTTCACCACCCACGGCACCTCCCCCCACGATTCCACCTCCTCCCATTCCCCCTCCACCAATTTCACTCACACACACGACTTCCATAGACACATCATTCACTGTTCCCCTTCCCCAATTCCCTTCCCATGCATCTCCCACTGTAAACACCACCCACTCATCTATAGGAAATGCATTGGACACCATGCTGGCTTGTATATCAAATTTAAGGACAGATTACATTCAGCTCCAGCAACAGAACGAACGCCTGCACGAGCACTCAGAGACACTACAGCACCGCCTTGCGGCACTAGAGGAGGAAAATGCTCGCCTCCACACACACAAGAAGCTCATGGCATATTGGAGGTACAGTTACAGAACACAGATCAGGAAGCGATACAGGTGGTAGAAGGTCACCTACGGACACAGCTGAAACGCAACTCAAAACTTCAGCGAAATATGGCTCTACTCAAACGCCATCTTGCGGCCGCTCAGGAAGAGAATAGACGCCTGCAAATACAAAATCAAGAGAACCTGGAGGCAGCTATTGAGAGCACACCGGGGGCACCCATCAGCCCATCCAAGTTTCAGGCAGTGACCCCCGATAATATCAAGATCATATTGGAAGACTATGCCATGCTGCTTGAAGCACATGATAAGCTATCGGAGGAACTGGGACAATTGAAGCAGAAACACCAAAAAGGACCAACAGCAACCTCTCCAACCACCCCCTCCGCGGCTTCACTTCTCACAGACTCAGAGGCCATAAAAGATCTCCAGAAACAGGTCACTGAATTGCAAACACGTCTACTACAATATGAGAGACCACCTTCCCCTCCAAAGGCTCCCACTGACGAAGAAGTAGTGCACATTCCTGTGGAACAAACGTTTGACGAAGAATACGATCCACAACCATTCCCAGGAGGCCAACAAACAGAAGAAGCTCAGGACACATTCGGGGCACCACGGCCTCCATGGCTACGTCAAGTGGAGGAAATCGGGAGTTCGCACGAAGAGCGCACAGTAGTGCAAAATCAGGCCATGAGGGTCATAGAGGAAACTGTGCTACAATCGGCTTACTTCAAGAACCTGTCATCGAGACGCCTGATCCTCTCATCTGAACTCCAATACAGGCCGTACTATATTATCTTGGCTGATTATAATGCAGAAATACAGAGAGTCACAGGTCAGATTCCTACCTTTGCGACCCAATTTCAACCCGAAGACCTTCCTCTAGAGGTGCAAAAAGGCAAAATTCGTCAACCCACCTGGCGGCAAAAACTTCTAGAGACATATCCAGAAATGCTACGCACATGGAACAACGCGCCTTTACACCTCCTATACAATCCATGCTACGGTCCAGTCCCACGCCGCAGGTCTTGGAAGGCATTCAATATCAAAGTACAGAACAACGCGCAATGCAAGGAATGGCTGAACTACCCGGACATTGTGCCACCACAGGGACCACCGTCGGTAGCATACATGATGGGAACCATTCGCCACTGGATGCCGCGCTTGAAGCCCATGCAAGATGTAGCAGCGCAAATGATGCTTAAAATCTTAGATATGATGCAAGTAGTCCTGAAAACTTTTAGAAACGTAGCCGCACCACAAGTACGTCTCCCGGGGTTTAGCAATGGAAATTATGACTTGGTGTATGACATGAGCACCACCCCCAGTATTCGTGTGGCTTACGCCTGGCATGCACGCATCAAATACCTCCCTGCCTGTTACAAACAGACCTTCGAAGAAATGTTCAGATCAGGTTTCTGGGAGTATCACTCGGAGATTTTCGCACCGAAGCCAACACATCTGCTCCATCTTTTTGCTTGTGAACAAGCAATGTACTCTGAGTACTACACCACCCCGCAACCAGAGGCCCCTGGTGCAATAAATTGGGATGCATTGGAAGCTGATCTAGCAAGAGGCTTAAGGATAGCAGAACATGAACTGGCCACCAATGTCATCCAATACTATATCGACCACCCGAGAGAACAAAGGTCTGTCAGGGGCGACAGACGCTAGGAAGGGGGGCGTGTTGGCATACAAAGCAACAGAGGAGTCATGCACAATACGGCAACAAGGCCAAATCATTTTTTTTCCCACGGACTATTTACGACTCAAGTGATTTTAATCACTACACAAACATTGTAAATCCCGTTTTTGGTAGAATAGACTCCATTTTGTGCAAGCCGAGGAGTCCTCGAGCTTGAGGAGTATTAGAACTAGCGACATATCAATTTTCATAATTTTTAGACTCTGTTTGAGCCCTCAAATAGACTCTAGAACCTAATTTTTAACTAGGCCGGACACTAGGTCTGGACAAGACCAAAGCTAGTTAGAAAACTATAAAAAGAGCTAGAGAGCTCATTTTTGAGGTTAGATTGTTTGTGAATTGAGCTTATGTAAGAGACCTATTGATTAATGAAAAGAACTCCATTTTTCCTCTCCTTGTTCTTGCCTTGTGTGCGCGTGTGTGTGTATGTGTGTGCATGCTTGTGTGCTTCTCACTCACGCACTTGTGCCTTCACTTGCTCATAGTCTTCATACTAGTCCTCACGTCTCCACGGATTGACAATTATGAGGTGAATCTTCTCACGTTGGTACTCACCATTGTGCTAGAGTGACAATATGCTAACCTTTGAGTAGGACATCAAAGGTGATGTTGATAAGAGTACAGGTCAAGCAATGTATTCAAAGGACAAGAAGAAGATTAACAAAGGCAAGCAACAATTGATGAAGATGAAGGCATTATGAGTCAAGCTAACTTCCTAAGAGGAAGAGGAGGTGGCAAAGGAAGAGGAAGAGGTAGAAGCAATAAAGATGGTGTCAAAGCATGTTGGATTTGTGGTAAGACTAATCATTTAGATCATGAATGTTGGTATAATAATCTGAATGGTGGATGATATAATCAAAACTCTAATTCAAGAGGAAGAGGTGGTAGAAATCAGAGAAGCAATTTTAGAGGTAGAGGTAGTAGAGGTTTCTTTGGAAGAAATATAGGAAGAGGCTTTCAAAGTCAATCCTACAATAATACCTACTACAATTATGCTTCAGATCAGAAAGAGGATACAACCTTTATTATGAATGCAACATGTGAAAGAACAAGTGAAGATCAAAGAGTTTTCTACATTGACTCAGGGTGTAGCAATCACGTGAGTGGCAACATAGCTTTGATGATTGATTTGGAGAATAAGGTGAGTAATCATATAGTCCAAATAGTTGATAACACAAAGCACAATGTGAATTCCATTGGATCAGTAAAGGCCAAGGATGGATGCACTCTTTTGAGCAAGGTTTTGTATGCCCCTAGAATTCCAAAGAATTTGATAAGTGTAGGACAAATTGTAGAGAAAGTATATGAAGTTAGGTTCACTAATGATGGATTTTATGTTGAAGACCCTAGCCATGGATATAAACAAATTGTTTCAGGGAAAAAAGAAGGAAGGCTCTTCACATTGAAGATTCAAGGCAATGTTGGTCATGCCTTGTTCACTTATGGAGAACATAAGATCTCTGAGTTAGATCTTTGGCACAAAAGGCTTGGACATTTCAATGGAAGAGGTATTAAGGATATGATTAACAATGGTTCAGTGCTTGGATTGCCTAATATTGAGGGTCAACACATGACATACAAGCATGAAGCATGTCAATTGGGTAAAGCTCACAAGAAGACTTATGGTAAGAAAGGGTTTATGTATTCAAAAGAGCTTGAACTGGTGCATACAGATGTGCGGGGTCCATCACGGGAGCTTAGCGTTAATGGTTCGAGATATTATGTGATTTATGTTGATGATGCTATGAGGTGGATCATTATATATGTGATCAAAGATAAATAAGAGGTGTTCAATACATTTAAACATTATCATGTGTATGCAGAGAGAATCACAGGGCAGAAATTGAAGAGACTAAGGTCAGATGGAGGGGAAGAGCATTTCTCTAATGAGTTCAGTGATGATTTATGGAATGCAAGTATAAAAAGGAAGTTACTTGCAGGTACTCCCCTCAACAAAATGGTGTAGGAGAAAGGAGAAACAGAACTCTTGTTGAGTTTGCAAGGTCAATGATGGAGGAGAAAAAATGGCCCAATTATTTGTGGGCTGAGGTTGTGAATATAGCTACTTATTTGGTTAATAGACTTCCATGTAAGGCCTTGAATGGTATGACACCATATGAGGCATGGTGGGGTAAGAGACCTACCTTAGATCATTGCAAAGGGTTTGGATGTTTGGCTTATGCATATGTACCATCTCAATTAAGGCATAAATTGGAACCTAAAGCTAAAAAGTATGTGTTCATTGGTTATGATGATAAGCAGATGGGTTATAGATTGTGGACTCCGTCCACAAAGCAATTCCTTGTGTCAAAGGATGTTATATTTGATGAGCAAAGTACTTAGTATGCAAGTATAATTAATGTTCATACAGGTGATGAAGGAGTCATGACCCAAAGAAAGGGGAAATCAAAGATTCAAATTCTTGATGATGAAGAGATTGTTGATGCTCAAATTGATAATGAAGAGAAGCCAAACTTTGATCCAGAATATGAATAACCAGAGACTTCAAAGAGTGGAAATGTTAGAAGGTCAACAAGGAACAAAAATCAAGCCATAAGGTATAGTTATGATACTTCATTTTTTACCACTAAAGATTATGCTTACATAGTGAAAGAAGAAGAAGATCCTTCTACATATGATGAGGCAAAAGGTAAGGAAAATTGGGAGAAAGATATGCAAGAGGAGTATGATGCATTGATGGAGTATGAGACATGGGATTTGGTTCCTAAACCAAATAATCTGAAAATCATCGGATGCAAATGGGTCTACAAGACAAAGAGGTATGCAGATGGAAGTGTGTCTAGGTATAAAGCTAGACTTGTTGTGAAAGGGTATGCTCAAACATATGGTGTAGATTATGATGAGACTGACAACTATAAGGACTCTCATAGCTATTGTTGCATGTAAAGGTTGGAAGCTATGTCAAATAGTTGTGAAGAATGCTTTTCTAAATGGTTACATTTCATATGAAGTTTTCTTGGAGCAACCATATGGTTTCAAGAATAAATGTTATCCAGAGTATGTATTTAAGCTCAAGAGACCTTTGTAAGGTTTGAAGCAGGCCCCAAGGGCATGGAATTACAGACTTGTGAAGTTCTTGAAGGAGCTTGGTTTTCAAGTGTCTAAGGTAGATAGTAGCTTGCTTGTTAAAGCAAGTGATGATGGGTTTATTTACATTTGCATATATGTTGAAGACATAATTCTTACAGGTACAGATGAGAAGGGCATACAAAGTCTTAAGAAGCATATGGAGAAAGAGTTCAAGCTTAGTGACTCGGGAGACTTGTCATATTTCTTGGGAATGGAGATTTCATATATTCAACATGGAGTGTATGTGACTCAAAAAAAAGGTATTTGAAGAATTTTCTAATCAAGTTTAAAATGGAAGATTGCAGGGTAGCACCTACTCAAATGCAGGTGAATCACAAATTGAGCAGATATGGAGGAGAAGAATTCAAGGACATGAAGCTGTATCAAAGTTTCGTTGGTAGCCTAATCTATGCTACATTGACTAGGCCTGATTTGTCATATGCAGTTCGAGTGTTGTCTCAATTTATGCATTGTCCTAGGAACGAACATTGAATTGCAGGACAAAGGGTGCTAAGATACATTAAGGGTACACTCAAAGAAGTTTTGTATTATGGATTCATATCAAATACAAAAATCAAGATATATAGTGATGCAGATTCGACAGGTAACTCTAATGATAGGAGGTCAACATATGAATATCTATGTTATGTGGGAGATAAACTAATCCATTGGTGTTCTAAGAAGCAACATAAAATTGCTTTGTCATCTACAGAAGTAGAACATAAAGGTATGGTTGAAGCTGCAAAGGAGGTTATATGGTTGAAGACTAGAGTACACCCACTATTTATGGAGATAATATGAGTTCATTGTATCTAGTTGCTAACCCTGTGTTTCATGCCAGGACTAAACATATTGAGATCCAATATCATTTCTTGAGAGAGAAGGTGATTGATAAAGAAATTGAAGTCATACACACTTCTACAAAAGATCAGATTGCAAACATGTTAACCAAACGCTTGGATGGACCTAAGTTGTAGAGGTTTAAAGACCTGGCACATATAAAGAAGATGGAGAAAATCACAATTGGTGATTGAGGGGGAGCTGTTGGTACAAGACAATCACCAATTGATCATTTGGACAAGGTTCGAAGTAAAAAAGTAAAGCAAAGATCAAAATATGAGCCTTCAAGGTGAGTGCATGATCAGAAGATGAAGACGTGTATATACATGTACATTAAGCTTGTAATTTGTTCACTTATGTCTTTGTAATGGTGATGTGTTTGTACATATATGCCTAGATATACTAGTATAGGGTCAAGACATAAATGAGAGAAGAGATATACAACAAAGATAGATGAGTAGAAGAAGAAAAAGTATGATGAATGTATGAGATTCATCAATCAGATGTTTTCCATGAGAATAGAAGAAAACTTCTAAAATTTGTGTCGCAATCTTTTCTCCATCTCTCCTTTTGTGCTTGATCATTTCAGAAATCATTCTGTAGATGTCTAATTCCATAGTTAATGCATGTATCGTCAAGATTTGAGAGTCTAATTGTAATCAAGATGAGAGAATAAAGTAGGAACATTTGTATGTGAAGAAGTGATAAGTGTCTTCTGAAACAAGTGCAATATCAATGATCAAAGTTTTGATCATATCTCCCTCCATAGTGTAAAGTTTTGATCAAGTAAGCACTCATTCATTAAGTTCAAAGGTAAGCTACTTGTGGCTAAAAGCATTTAAATAAATGGGTCTAGTTTGGGAGAACCATGCATTAGAAGTTGCAGGTTTCAAAGTCGACTACATAGATGAACAATTTCAGACATAGGTACATTGTTTGGAAGAAATCCCAAGATCTATTGATGCTTTTGAAGACTTTAACTTGGAAATAGTGCATAAGCTTTAGGAGACACCTTGTATAAAATTTCATTGAAAGCTTTATACATTTGATCAGTCAATGAGTGAATTTAGTGCAGTAGACTTTTTGTGTAATGAGTTTCTTCATAGTTGACTCAAGTCTTGATAATTTGGCAATAGATTTTCAAAGTTGGTTGTGTTTATGAGTTGATGTTCTTGATATAGAGGTGTTCTAACATCAAGGATAACTTGTTCTCTTGGAGATTATTAATCTCCATCAATCAGTCAATCTATCTACCTATCTATCTATCTATCTATCTATCTATCCATCTATCTATCTATCTATCTATCTATCTATCTATCTATCTATCTATCTATCTATCTATCTATCTATCTATCTATCTATCTATCTATCTATCTATCTATCTATCTATCTATCTATCTATCTATCTATCTATCTATCTATCTATCTATCTATCTATCTATCTATCTATCTATCTATCTATCTATCTATATTATTGGTGCAAGGCAATCAAAAATTGACGTTTTGATGAAGGTTTGAAAGTCAAGGATTGAACAAAAGATCAAGATATGAAGCATGAAGAAAGTACATGTTCAGAGAATGAAGATGTGTATACATATGTACATTAATTTAGAGTTAGTTCACTTATACTTTTGTATGGTGATGAACTTGTACATATTTGCCTATATATACAAATAAAAATGTTGGGGCAAATATGAGAGAGCATGTGAATAGAGAAATTAGAAGTTGTATGAGTCAATAGACACTTTAGAAGTGAGTAAGATCTCTCTCATCACTCAGATGTAAAGTTTTCTAGAAATGAAGAAAAGTTGCATCCGATATTTCTGAGAGTTCTTCTTCTGTGTTGAGTCTTTTGTGAAATGCTTTTGTACAAGTCTAAGTCTATAGTTGATTGACTTGTGTACAAGTTTTTAGCTTCTAATTGTGATCAGATTGAGAGAATTGAGTGTAGGAACATTTACATGTGTAAATGTAAAGAAGAGAAGTTGCAAGAGGCACAAAATTCGATGCTAATGTTTTGGTTAGCTCTCCTTCCACAGTGTAACGTTTTGAGCAAGCAAGCACTCATTCTTTAAGTTGGAAGGTAAGCTACCTATGGCTAAATGCATTTGATTAAATGGTTTTTTGTCTGGGAGAATCAAGCTTTAGAAGGTGCAGGTGTCTAAGTCGATTGTAAAAGACTACAGTTTTAGACATAGGTGACTTGTTAAGATCAATTCTCAAGATCTACTAAGTCTTTTGGAACGATTTAACTTGGAGGAGGTTCCCAAACTTATCAAATGTACAAAGTTTTGTAAAACACTTTACACATTTGATAAGTCAATGAGTGAGTTATGTGTAGCAGATTTGGTATGTAGTCACCTTCTTCACAGTTTGTTCAAGATTTTGGAAATTGAGTATTGATCCTCCAAATTGGTGAAGGTTTTAAGTTATTCTTGATATAGAGGTGCTCTAACTTCAAGGATAACTTGTTCTTTTGGAGATTAACTCTCCATCAGTGGTATCAGAGCAAGAGAAATCAAAATTGAAGAAAGAAGGACCCCGATTGCTGTAGTTATAAAGAGTTCAACAATTGAAGATCCAAAGGGTGAAAACTTGAAAGAAAAACTTGAAAAGGAGGGCAAAAGATATCAAGGAAGACAAAATGAACTTCATTTGAAGCAAAGGTAACCTTATTCCTCATAAAGCTTGAAGGATTTAATACACATGTGAAGAAAGGATGGGAGATTCTCTTCAAATAGAGAAATTGGATAGAGAGAACTATCCAGCATGGTCAATGAGGATGGAAGCTCATATTATGAGCAAAGACTTGATAGGTTATATTATAGGTGAAGAAGAAAAGCCTCAGTTCAGAGATCCTAGTGTTCCAACTAGGGATGAATTATCATAT
Organism: Ceratopteris richardii; assembly: GCA_020310875.1. Lineage (NCBI taxonomy): Eukaryota > Viridiplantae > Streptophyta > Polypodiopsida > Polypodiales > Pteridaceae > Ceratopteris > Ceratopteris richardii. The sequence continues at coordinate 234,563,824 of CM035406.1, read as the reverse complement.
TTGAAGACTTGGATGAAGAGAGATGCTCAAGCTAGGAGCATTATCTATATGGTAGTTAATGACTACTTGCTACCTCACATTAGAGGTCTTGAAAGTGCAAGTGATATATGGAATGCTTTGAAGGAGCATTTCCAAAACACCACAAAGTCAAGGAAGGCATCCTTGTGGGGAGAGTTTACCACATTCAAGAAGAAGGCCTCTCAATCCATCTCAGATTATGTAACAAGAATGAAGGACATTGCAGATGCATTAGGAGCAGTTCATGAAGATATTGAGGAAGATAAATTGGTAAGGCAAATCCTCACATGTTTAAGAGGTGATTACAAATGGAAGCCATTCATTTTTTCTACTGAATTATCACTAGATCATTTTACTCTTGATTTAAATCAGTTGCTAGGACACATGCTAACCTTTGAGCAGGATGTCAAAGGTGAAAGTGATAAAAGTGCAGGTCAAGCAATGTATTCAAAGGTTAAGAAGAAGAATAGCAAAGGGAAGCAACAAGCAAATGAAGATGAAGGTACAACTAGCCAAGCTAACTTCCTAAGAGGAAGAGGAGGTGGCAAAGGTAGAGGAAGAGGCAGGATTAATAAAGATGGAGTCAAAGCTTGCTGGATTTGTGGTAAGACAAATCATCTAGCTAATGAGTGTTGGAATAAAACTCAGAATAATGGTGGATATAATGGTGAATAATTCAAGAGGAAGAGGTGGCAAAAATCAAAGAGGTAATTTCAGAGGTAGAGGTAGTAGAGGTTATTTTGGAAGAAATGCAGGTAGAGGATTCCAAAGTCAGCAATACAACAATACCTACTATAATTATGCTTCAGATCAGAAGGAGGATTCAACATTGATTATGAATGCAACTTGTGAAAGGCAAAGTGAAGATCAAAGAGTCTTCTACATTGACTCAGGGTGTAGCAATCATCTGAGTGGCAACATAGCTTTGATGACTGATTGGGAAAATAAAGTAACTAATCATGTAGTTCAAACAGGTGACAATACAAAGCACAATGTGAAGTCAATTGGATCAGTGAAGGCCAAGGATGGAAGAACTCTCTTGAGTAAGGTTTTGTATGTTCCTACAATTCCAAAGAATCTGATAAGTGTAGGACAAATTGTTGAAAAAGGTTATGAAGTTAGGTTCACTAATGAAGGAGTTTTTGTGGAAGACCCTAGCAATGGGTATAAACAAATTGTTTCAGGGAAGAAAGAAGGAAACTTGTTCACATTGAAGCTTCAAGGTAATGTTGGTCATGCCTTGTTCACCTATGGAGGACATAAGATCTCTGAGTTAGATCTTTGGCACAAAAGGCTTGGACATTTCAATGAAAGAGGTATTAAAAATATGGTGAACAATGGTTCAGTGCTTGGATTGCCTAATGTTGCAGGTCAACATATGACATACAGATGTGAGGCATGTCAATTAGGTAAGACTCATAAGAAATCTTATTCCAAGCATGGTTTTATGTATTCAGAAAAGCTTGAGTTGGTACACACAGATGTGTGGGGACTATCAAAGGATTTCAGTATCAATGATTCAAGGTATTATGTGATTTATGTTGATGATGCTACCAGATGGATCACTATCTATGTGATCAAAGATAACTCAGAGGTATTCAATACATTCAAACATCCTCATGTGTATGTAGAGAGAATTACAGGTCAAAAATTGAAGAGACTAAGGTCAGATGGAGGGGGAGAGTATTTCTCTAATGAGTTCAGTGACTACTTGTGGAATGCAGGTATGAAAAGGGAAATTACTTGCAAGTACTCTCCTCAACAAAATGGTGTAGCAGAAAGGAGGAATAGAACTGTTGTTGAGTTTGCAAGATCTATGATGAAGGAGAAAAATTTCCCAAATTATTTGTGGGTTGAGGTTGTAAATACAGCCACATATTTTGTCAATAGATTACCATGTAAAGCTTTGCAAGGTATGACACCATATGAGGCATGGTGGGGTAAGAGACCTACTCTAGATCATTGCAAAATATTTGGATGTTTGGCATATGCATATGTGCCATCTCAATTAAGGCACAAATTGGAACCTAAAGCTGAAAAGTATGTGTTCATTGGATATGATGATAAGTAGATGGGATATAGGTTGTGGTTTCCATCCACAAAACAATTCCTTGTATCAAAGGATGTTACATTTGATGAGCAAGGTACTTGGTATGCAGGTACAATCGATATTTATGTAGGTGATGAAGAAGTTGTGAATCAAAAGAAAGGTAAATCAAAGGTTCAGATATTTGATGAAGAGGAGAACAATGAAGTACAGGTTGAAGTTGAAGAAGTGCCAAGGTTTGATCCATAATGTGATGAACCAAAAACCTCAAGGAGTGGAGAACTCAGAAGGTCATCAAGACACAAATGGCAACCTACAAGGTATAGTTATGACACTTCTTTTTTGGCTACCAAAGATTATGCTTATATGATAAAGGCAGATGAAGAACCTTCTACATATGAAAAGGCAAAAGGTAAGGAAAATTGGGAGAAAGCTATGCAGGAAGAGTATGATGCATTGATGGAAAATCAGACATGGGATTTGGTTCCTAAACCAAATAGTCAGAAGATCATTGGATGCAAATGGGTCTACAAGACAAAGAGATTTGCAAATGGAAGTGTGTCTAGGTATAAAACTAGACTTGTTCTGAAAGGTTTTGCTCAGACATATGGTATAGATTATGATGAGACCTATAGCCATGTGGCAAAGATGACAACCATCAGAACACTCATAGCTATTGCTACATGTAAAGGTTGGAAATTATGTCAATTAGATGTGAAGAATGCTTTTCTAAATGGTTATATTTCAGATGATGTTTTCATGGAGCAACCACAAGGATTCAGAAATGAAAGGTATCCAGATCATGTATGTAAGCTCAAGAGAGCTTTGTACATTTTGAAGAAGGCCCCAAGGGCATGGAATTATAGACTTGTGAAGTTCTTGAAAGAACTTGTTTTCCAAGTATCTAAAACAGATAGTAGCTTGCTTGTCAAAGCAAGTGATGATAGGTTCATTTACATGTGCATATATGTCGATGATATATTTCTTACAGGTACAGATGAGAAAGGCATACAAGGACTAAAGAAGCAAATGGAGAAAGAGTTCAAGATCAGGGAGTTGGTCGACTTGTCATACTTCTTGGGCATGGAGATTTCATATAATCAACATGGAGTGTATGTAACTCAAGAAAGGTATTTGAAAAACTTGTTGGTCAAGTTTAAAATGGATAATTGCAGGGTAGCACCTACTCCAATGGAGGTAAATCACAAATTGAGCAGATATGGAGGAGAAGAATTCAAGGACATGAAGCTTTATCAGAGTTTGGTGGTAGCTTGATTTATGCTACATTAACAAGGCCTGATTTATCATATGCGGTTGGAGTTCTATCTGAATTCATGCATTGTTCTAGAAAGGAACATTGGATTGCAACACAAAGAGTGTTGAGGTACATTAAAGGTACACTCGAAGAAGGTTTGTATTATGGTTTTACATCAGATACAAACATTAAGATATATAGTGATACAGATTGGGTAGGTAATCCTGATGATAGGAGATCAACATATGGATACTTGTGTTATGTGGGAGATAAGTTAATTTCTTGGTGTTCTAAGAAGCAACACACAATTGCTTTTTCATCTACAAAGGCTGAGTACAAAGGTATGGTGGAAGTTGCGAAGGAAGTGATATGGCTTAAGACTCTTATGAAGAGTTTTGACATCATTCAGAGTATACCCACTAGTCATGGAGATAACACGAGTTCATTATATTTAGCTGCTAATCCTTTTTTTCATGCCAGGACCAAACACATTGAGATTCAGTATCATTTTTTAAGAGAGAAGGTGATGGATAAGGAGATTGAAGTTATACATACTTCAACAAAAGATCAGATAGCTGATATGCCAACCAAAAGCTTGGATGGACCAAAGCTACAGAGATTCAAAGATATAGCAAGCATAAAGAACATAGAGAAAACCTCAATTGATGATTGAGGGGGCAATCCACAATTGAAGTTTTGATGAAGGTTTGAAAGTCAAGGATTGAAGAAAAGATCAAGATATGAAGCATGAAGAAAGTACATGTTCAGAGAATGAAGATGTGTATACATATGTACATTAATTTAGAGTTAGTTCACTTATACTTTTGTATGGTGATGAACTTGTACATATTTGCCTATATATACAAATAAAAATGTCGGGGCAAATATGAGAGAGCATGTGAATAGAGAAATTAGAATTTGTATGAGTCAATAGACACATTAGTAGTGAGTAAGATCTCTCTCATCACTCAATTGTAAAGTTTTCCAGAAATGAAGAAAAGTTGCGCTCGATATTTCGGAGAGTTCTTCTTTTGTGTTGAGTCTTTTGTGAAATGCTTTTGTACAAGTCTAAGTCTATAGTTGATTGACCTCTGTACAAATTTTCAGCTTCTAACTGTGAACAGGTTGAGAGAATTGAGTGTAGGAACATTTACATGTGTAAATGTAAAGAAGAGAAGTTGCAGGAGGCGCAAAATTTGATGCTAATGATTTGGTTAGTTCTCCTTCCACAATGTAAAGTTTTGAGCAAGCAAGAACTCATTCTTTAAGTTGGAAGGTAAGCTACCTATGGCTAAAATCATTTGATTAAACGGGTTTTACTCTGGGAGAACCAAGCTTTAGAAGTTGCAGGTGTCTAAGTTGACTGTAAATAACTACAGTTTTAGACAAAGGTGAGTTGTTAAGACCATTTCTCAAGATCTACTGAGTGTTTTGGAATGATTTAACTTGGAGGAGGTGTGAAAACTATAGGCAACACCTTGTACAAAGTTTTATAAAAACCTTTACACATTTGATAAGTCAATGAGTGAGTTATGTGTAGTTGATTTTCTGTGTAGTCACCTTCTTCACAGTTTGTTCAAGATTTTGGTAATTGAGTATTGATCCTCCAAATTGGTGAAGGTTTTAACTTGTTCTTGATATAGAGGTGCTCTAACTTCAAGGATACCTTGTTCTTTTGGAGATTAACATTCTCCATCATATATCTATCTATCTATCTATCTATCTATCTATCTATCTATCTATCTATCTATCTATCTATCTATCTATCTATCTATCTATCTATCTATCTATCTATCTATCTATCTATCTATCTATCTATCTATCTATCTATCTATCTATCTATCTTGAAAGAGATTGTTTCTAATCACAAGCGATGAGTTGGTGTAGCTAGAACCTGCTTCACACCTGAGTGTTGTGGGACTTCTTAGCTAGCTAATAAGCATAAATGATCATATATGTTGCTTGGAAGATGATGCACAAATGATAAAATCAAAACAAATATGTAGGCATATGATCCAATGCACAAAACTTCCTATTTTGGTTGAGACAACTGCTCAGTGTTCTACTCAATTCTCTGATTACAGTGGCAATTAGTAAAATTCCTTTTGGGGAACTTCAATTTTTTTAACAAGCTGCCAATCATGAGTGGAATCATCTAAAATGATAAACTATATGCATAGAATTATGTTTAGCAAGTTAAGCAACTACCCCGACTTTTATGGGCCTTGAGAGTCATAGACTAGTGAGCATTAATTGAATGATATCCAACGATTGGGAGAACCAAATTCAATGAAACTTTTTAGGATCAAACTAGATAGTATGTTGAAGATGTCATGCTTTAAATCATGAAAAATGATGCACTACACAGTGAGAACGAGCTCAGATAAGAGCATTCTTCTGATAGAGTGGGACAAAGATATGAGAGTAGGAAGTAATGATCATGTATTGACTAAATCATGTAAAATTACAAAGTCATTGGCAATAAGGCATTTCTCAATGAGTGTAGAATGAGAGAGCTATGAGGTGAGCTCCTCTTCTCAGTGAAGATACATGGAAATGATCTCGGAACCTCGAGATGCACGCGGGATTTTCATCTCATCTTTTATAGCCTTTTTGTTGGAGCCAAGGATTTGAATTTGAATCCAAATCTCCACCTAAAAGTAACCTTAAAGTATAGGATTGATTCTTTCTTGACTTCAACTACCAAATGATACGAGATAGATGCTTCCTAACTCCTCGTGGGTTTATTTTCCTTTTACAATGGGTAATTAAACTCAAAATTACAAGAGGTTGTACATATGAAGCTTCTCAAGTGATATGCTAATACATCAAGCTTATCTGTATTCATCAAGTATGTAGGCTTGGGCTTGATTGCATCAACAGCTCCCCCTCAAGCCTAACATGCTTGATCTTCATTGCTCCTTGATCTCTTGCAGCCCAATCATCAATTTGAAGTGGTTCATCTTTGTTCCATTCAATGCTTTTGGTAAGTAAATCTACACATTGCAAATGAGTTGATACATATGCTAATTGAATATCCTTGCTTAGAAATTTCTCTCTAACATAATGATAATGCACTTCAATGTGCTTAGTCCTGCCATGATACATAGGATTAGCAGCTAAATGAACTGAACTAGTATTATCTCCAAAGATAGTTGGAGTGTAGGAATGTATCTCCAAATCTGCATACAATAGCTTAAGCCACATAGTTTCCTGAGTTGCATTAGTCAAACCTCTCTATTCTTCTTCTCTAGAAGATAAGGCCACAGTTGGTTGCTTCTTGGATGACCATGATATGAGTTTTGAACTTGCAAAAGATAGGTACCATGAAGTGCTCCTCCTATCATCCTCGGAGTTAGCCCAATTTGCATCAGAGTATAACTTTATATCTATGTCAAAAGGGAAGGGATAGAATAACCCCTCATTCATTGTTCCCTTTAGGTATTTAAGCACCCTCTTTGCAACTTCCATGTGTGGCTTCCTTGGTACATGCATGAATTGACTCAATGTACTCATAGCATATGCAATATCCACTCTTGTCAAAGTAGCATAATTAAGCCTACCCACAAGTTGTTGATACCCTGTGATATCATCAAGTGGTTCACCTTCATGTGAACTTAGCCTATGATTGATCTCCATAGGAATATCTGCAACTTTAGTGTTCTCCATCATAAACTTTACCAACATATCTTTTATGTACTTTCTTTGTGTGATGAATATACTTGAACCAGTATACACAAGTTCTAAGCCAAGGAAATAGGTTAACAACCCTAGATCAATGATTTTGAATTCCTTCATCAGTTGAGCCTTGACTTGCTTGATACCATCAGAATCATTACCTGTAATAATGATATCATCTACATAAACACACAAGTAGATGATCTCTGATTTATTCTTCTTCACAAATAAATAAGAGTCTGCCTTGCTTGCCACAAAGCCTTGATCTTGCAAATAGGTAACAAGTCTAGGAGATTGCTTGAGACCATATAGTGCTTTTCTAATCTTTTTTTTTTAATCTAAAGGAAGTTCGGCATTAGCCTATTCTCCCGGACTTGCATTAAATAAAGAAAAGTACAAGAGAAGGGGACTAGTGCCCACGGGACCCCCCGAATCCCACAAAGCAGGGGAAGCTTTTACAGAACTTAGATGACATTACAAAGAAGGTTAATCACCCTCTCATCACCCTCATGTGGGGCCCACTTGGGTTTAAGCTTGTTATTGATCAAAAGGAGTACTTGATGATGCCTGAAGGGGGGGGGATTTCTTACAGTTGACAATCCTTTTGCCAAGGAGGAACAACGATTTCTCAATTGACCACTCTTTGGGGGAGTCACCGAAGTTGAAAGCACATCTTTCCCGCCAGATTTTCCAAAGGACCTCCCCTCTGATGGCGTTCGAGAGAGTCGCGGAGCAACCGATCGCTTCTCCCAGCAGGGCTTGCTGCCAACTGAGACGTTTTTGAAGTCTAATTCTCTTTCCAACCATCTGCCAGAGTCTGTTGGAGTTGGGGCAGGTAAAGAAGATGTGTGAAACATCTTCGATAGACCGGTAGCAGCGTTTGCACCAGGGAGGGATCCCACAAATTTTGCTAGCCCTAACGTTGGTCTAGATACCATGATGAAGAATTTTCCATAAGAGGACAGACTTTTTGATTTCTATGAGGGGGTGCCAGATAGCCATGAACTTCATGTCCCACCGAAGCCGCGTCCATGATAGGCACCACTTCTTGTTGAGGTTAACTTGATAGTCGATCGTTTCTTTGATGTTCGGGATTTTTGATAGGCTATCCCATTGTGCCATTTGAGACCAAGTGAGCTCAACATGTCGTGTCCCATGAGAAGGCGAACTTTGTGTCGGTCCCAGGCGAGACATCTGCTTTGCAAAGTGTTCCATTCTTCATGCGAAATGTTGATGTAAGGGTCAATATCCTCGAAGTTGATCCAGCGGTTGGTGTCTTGTTTCCAGAGATGTTTCCATTTTTTGAAGCCTTTGTTCCATAACTTCTTGGCATTTTGAATGTTCCAAGATTCCACACTCTGGATGTCATGGATCGGAAACCAGATAGAGTCATTTTGTTTGATACCGGCAGCCCACTTCCAGTCTTCACTTATTCTTGTGAAGCTTTTGACTTTATTCCAACTCTTCCATAGGGAGCACACGATATTAGAGCCTTTCGAGAAGACGGGGATCGGGGAAAACAGCAAGGTCAAGATGTCAAGATTCTTCCAATTTGGGAAACCCATGAGCGCCAACTCATTCTTGTTTCTGAAGATCAACTTGGCCCACGAGGCCTCCCCATTGCACCAAGCCTTAATCATCCATTTGGCCGACAGTTTGTTAGCCATGCACCCAATGTCCAAGATACCAAGACCCCCACTATCTCTATGGCTGGTGCAGATGGACCATTTGATTTTAGGCACCCCCCTCCAATTGTTGTCACCCGTCCAAAGGAAGTTTCTACAAATACTATCTAGTTTGGACAGATCTTGCTCTTTCGGTCTCCAACAAGAAAGGAAATAAATGGTAGATGATAAGAGGAACGTGTTGATAACCATAGCACGACCAGCAAGATTGATTTGCATACCTCTCCAATAGTTAAGCTTGTTTTCGAGTTTGGCTAGCACCCAATTCCACCGCTGTTCCATAGAGACACCAAACCCCAAGGGAATCCCAAGAAGCCGAAAAATTTGGCCCTGCGGAATGATTTGACAGCCATGATCAATGAGAAGGTCGGGCTGTGGCCCACCAATAGCTCTAAAGGCGGTCTTAGAGTGGTTGATTATGGATCCAGAGGCTTCACAAAAAGTAGCAAGACACTTCCAGAACGTCTCCAGGCTGGTACTATCATTGTGAACAAACGCGTTCATATCATCGGCAAAAAGTCTCATGGTGATCTGACTGTGGTCATGCGGCAAACGAAGGCCTTTAATGTTACCAACTTCCACCTGATGCTCCACTAGCCTACTAAGCCCTTCCGTGGCAATGACAAAGAGAAGGGGAGCCAATGGGCACCCTTGTCTGATAGATCTTCTAAGTTTGATCACCTTTGAAAGTTTTCCATTAATGTTAATTTGGGTCGATGCATTTCTGAGAAGGGTCGCGATCATCTTGGTGAATTTCTGACTACATCCAAGATCTTGGAGCGACTGTAGAATATAGTCCCATTCTAGCCTGTCGTAGGCTTTATCAAAGTCGATCTTGAGGAAGACCACATCTTGTTTAGACTCATTTGCAAATTCAAGACCTTCCCAGATATCTATAATGGTTTCCAAAATTGACGTGCCCTTGATGAAACCTTTTTGGTCCTCGCTTAACCACGCTCTCAAGTGGCAAGAGATTCTGTTGGCAATGACTTTGGCAATGATCTTGTATCCTGTTTGGAGCATTGTGATAGGACGCCAGTTCTCTATTCTGTTTTTTCCCCTTTTTTGTGTATTAACTTGATAATGCCATTGTTGAGACAAGAAGGAAGCGCGCCAAACTTGAGTGCCTCTTGCCATACCAAACGAAGAGGGGTGGCAACCACCAACTTGAAGGATTTAAAGAACTCATTAGTGAGCCCGTCGGGTCCCGGGCTTTTACCTGAAGGGAGGGCATCAATGACCTCAATGATTTCGGCTTCAGAGATAGAGGCATGAAGCAGGGAGTGAAGGTTGAGTGGTATCCTGTGGGGGGAAACCCTAGATATGGCTGCCATACAGTCCCTTCTATGGTGGGAGAGGGGGTTCGAGGTCCCCAAGAGTCTCGTGAAGTGCCCTTCAATGATCCAAAATTATCTTCTTCCGTATTGCATACATTGCCATTTGTGTCTAGCAATAAGGGGATTGATTCTCTGTTTTGTTTCCTTTTGAGGATACGGCACATCTCTTTGGTGGGTTTGTCGGCTTTGCCAGCCCACCACTCCTTGAAGAAAATTTGCAAATTTTTCCTTTGTATTTCTTCCTCGTATCTCAGCAGCGCTCTGATTTTTCGAAGTCCTTTCTGGGCTTGAGATTTTCCTTTGTTCACTTCCTCCTCGATCCACCAGAGTCTATGATATAGAGCTTCTCTACGAGCCCGCCGCACAGTCTCAAGCATCTTCTTGGATCTAATCATGATCTGTCGTGAATTATTGACCGCACTTCTCCAACACTTGGCTAGGGACAAGCCAAAGGCGAAGGCCTCCTTCCACACATCAGAAATCTTTTGGTGGACGGAGGGGAGAGAGAAGGAGGGCACACTGGCATGGAACCAAGGAGCCTTACGGATCTTGGTAGGGGGTTGGAAAGTGATGACGATCGGGTAGTGATCAGAGATGGTGAGGTCGGTGCGTTGCGAGAGGGAAGGGTGGTCCCACTGATGAGTAAAACTCTGAGAAATGTAGCATCTATCAAGTCTAGCTTTCCTCAGGTCCTCGCCCGCTTGGAGATTTGACCAAGAAAAGCCATTCGAGTCTTTGAATTTGACCAAATCCAAGTGTAGTTTGGTTTTATCCCACGTTTCTTTCTCCCGACTATCGATGATCCTACCCTTGCCCATCCATCTGTCCATAGGGTCCTCCACCATGTTGAAGTCATCACAAATAAGCACGTTGTGGGGGAGTGAGTCCAAGGAGGCCCAAGTGTTAAGTCTCTCTACCTCCCCATTAGGGGCGTACAAAGAAACTAAAGTAAAACAAAAGGGAGCACCAAAAGAAATAGCAATCCATCGATGGCATTCATCTTCAATGGAATTCTCAAGCTTTTCAAACCAGCATTGATTAATACCGATTACCGTTCCGCCGGACCCCCGCTGATGCGCAGTTGAAATCCAAACATGGGTCGAGGAGACATGTCTAAGCCGTTTCTGGAGGTCTTCTCCGTCAATTTTAATCTCTTGAATACATATAAAATCTGGGTTTAGGCTAATGTCGCGAAGCCATTGACCAATGATGATCGCTCTTGAGGGGTCGGTTAGCCCTCTAGCATTTAACGAGATGATGATCATTGTCGTAGTGAGCCCTCCTCGCGGGAGGGAGCTTTGTCCTTTCTTTTCTTGGATTCATCTTTCTTTTTTGCTCAGATTGGATCCCGAGTTAGCAAAAGGTTCTTTTGGGAGCTTTTCCACGGTAACTCCATAGGTTGTTTTCCTTTGCGGGATGCCTCCTGCTGGGAAGAACTGGACACCGTTTTCAACTCCGTTTTCGGAATAGTCGATCCGATGATGGAGCTTTCACTATCCATGTTATCTTTGTTACTAGTAGTAAAGCCGTCTTCTTTGCTTGTAGTGTAACCCTCCTGCAAGGTTTCTTTACTGTCAGGGATCTCTAGGGCTTTGTCGTTGGTGTCCACCTCTAGTTGGTTCCCACCTAGGTAGTCAAACTCAGTGATCTCCTTTTCCAGATTGCAATACAAGTTGCTGGAGGGGGTAACTGACATGTTGTTTCGCTCAGAAGTTGCACTAGGGCTTCTTTTCCTTCTTCTTCTGACTTCGATGAACCCGTCTGCATCAGCTTCTGGATCAATGCCCCATTGCTATCTTGAGCGTTTCTGGGGGCTTCTTAATTTCGCTTGCTTTTTTGTCTCAAAGGGCAATCTTTAATCCTGTGCATACATATCCTGATTTCTCTTCATCTTCAAAACCTGGTGGTTGTGACATATTCTTTTGATATCCAACCATTTAAAAATGCATTCTTGGCATCTAACTGATATAGATTCCAATTTTTGGATGCAGCAAGACTTACCAATACCCTGATTCTTGGCACCTTTGCCACAGGTGAAAATGTTTCTTCATAATCTACTCCATGTGTTTGGGCAAATCCCTTTGCCACTAATCTTGCCTTGTACTTGTTTATAGAACCATCAGAGTTCTTTTTAACTTTATAGATCCACCTTGAACCAGTTATCTTCATATCTGGTTTCTTGGGAACTAGGTCCCAAGTGTGGTTTTCCTCCAATGCTTCCACTTCCTCTTGCATGGCTTCTCTCCACTCTTTCTTCTTCTTAGCCTCTTCAAATCAAGAAGGCTCCTCTGCCATTGAATCTTTAGTGATGTATATAGAGTGCTTTGTGACTAGAGATGTATCATATCCATACCTTATGGGCTTCTTACTTTCTCTTTGTGATCTCCTTAAGGCTTGATTGGAAGACTCTGGTAGATCCTCTAGTTGCTTGTATTTGAACTTTTCTCTTGACTTCCAAGCTTTGAAATCAATCTGCTCCTCATCTTTTGAGTTGATGTCCTCTGCTTGGTGTTGGTCTTCTTGAGTTAGGGTTGGAAAATCATTTTCCAAATCATATGCTAATTTGACTTTCCTGCAATCACTTCAAACCAAGAATTATTCTCATCAAAGACTACATCCGTACTATGAATGCCTTGCTAGTGGGATTATAAAGTCTATATCCCTTTTGATTCTGAACATACCCAATGAATATGCACTTCTCAACCTTAGGATCAAGTTTTCCTCTTATTTGTGATGGGATGTGTGCATAGGCAATGCACCCAAATATCTTGCAATGATCCAATGAGGGTCTCCTGCCATTCCAAGCTTCATATGGTGTCATACCATCCAATGACTTGGATGGAAGCCTGTTAACCAAATAGGTAGCTATAGAAACAGCATCTGCACATAAGTAATTAGGTAATTTTTTCTCATTTAACATAGACCTAGCTGCCTCAACAATTAACATGCTCCTTCTCTCTGCTACTCCATTCAATTGAGGGGTATACCTAATTGTTACTTCCCTCTTTATGCCTATGTCCTGTAGAAATAAATCAAAATCATGTGAAAAGTACTCACCACCTCCATCAAACCTGATTCTCTTCAAGCTCCTTCCTGTTTGGTTTTCAACTAGTGCCAAATATTTCTTGAAACATGTAAACACCTCATCCTTATGCTTCATAAAATAGAGAGTTGTCCATTTACTATAATCATCAATAAAAGAGGCATAGTACCTTGAACCTGAGATGGATGGATCTTTGCTAGGACCCCACACATCAGTGTGTAGAAGCTCCAAATAATCTTCATGGATGTATCCTTTCCTGTTGAATGGTTGCCTATGAGCTTTGCCAAATTGGCAAGCTCCACATTTGTAAATCATGTGTTGCTTGGCCACATTGGGAATGTCAAGCACACTCTAATCCCTACAAATTTGCTTCACAGTTCTCTCACCTTTGTGCCCTAGCCTCTTGTGCCATATTTCCAACTCAAATAGGGTTAGGTATCTATAACTGAATAGTGCTATGTTCCTTGTGTCTTCAATTTCAAAAGTAAACAATCTACTGGACTTCTCACCTTTGGCTATCCTCTTCAATCCTTGTTGGGGGTCTTCCATATATGCTCCATGCTTTGTGAACTTAACCTGTAGACCTTTCTCTACTATCTGCCCAACACTAATTAAATTTTTGGTTATGGTAGGCACATACACAACTTTGCTCAAAAGGTTCATACTACCATCAGATGTCTTAACATTTCCTATTTGCTTGACTGAATGCTTGGTGTCATCACGTGTTTGTACCTCATGCTTTCCCTTTGGTTCTTCAAGATCAGATAAGAGTGCTACATTCCCTACCACATGATTGGAATAGCCTGAGTCAATGTAAAACAGATGCTCATCATCTTTACCTTGCTTGGATGTCATCTTCATGATGAGCGAAGAGTCTTCTTGATCTGCATTGTAGTTATTGAAGTCCCTTCTTCCTCTAAAGCCTCCTTGACAGCTGTTGTTGTTGTTGTATCCTTAATTGTAGTTATGGTTGTAGTTGCCTCCACCATTGTTGTACCTGCCTCTTGTTTGTCCATAGCTTCCTCTATGGAAGCCTCTTCCCCTTTGGTTCCTTGTATTTTTGTAGCATTCTTCAGTAGTGTGGTTGTTGAGACCACATATGTTGCATGGTGAGTTATTGTAGGGTCTCCCCCTACCTTGCTTACCTCCTCTGCCCCTACCTCTAGCACCTCTTTCTCTTCCTGCATAATTGTCTTGAGAGGTATTGGCCTCTTCATCTTGTTTCTTACTTTTACCTTTATCCTTAGCTTTATTCTTATCTGTATAAAGGGCAGAAGATTGCTTACCTCTGTCATCATTTCTATTGAGCTTTGCTTCATGGGTGAAGAGTTGTCCCATCAAGGTGTTAAGATTAGGTATCTACATATCCATGTAGAGATCCATTGCAGTGGTGAAGGATTCCCACTTATCATCAGCTTTAATCCCATTGATGATCTGCCTCACTATGTGCTCTTCCTCTATCTCTTCTCCAATGCTTACAAGTTGGTCTGCAACATCCTTCATTTTGGTTACATAGTCGGCCACTCCTTACTTTGATTGCTTCTTGAGAGTTATGAATTCCATCCACAACTGATTCTTCCTAGCTCTTGTGTTGGAGGAGAAGTATGATGAAAGCACTTCCCAAAGATCTTAGGAGGTCTTAAAATTTCCAACATGTGGTAACAAGAAATTAGAGATTGAGCTTAGAAAGTATGACCTTGCAAGAGCATTCTTTGCACACCATATCGTTAGCCTCTCTTGCTCTTCCCTTGTTGGTTGATTCTTGCTCCTGAATATTGGCATGTCTTCATCTCTTGAGATGTATCCATATAAACTTCTCCCTTGAAGGTATGCTTGCATCCTTAGGGACCATGCTCAGTAGTTGTTCCTGTCCAATTTGTCAATGAAGGATGAAAAGCCATCTCCCATCTTGATTGTGCTTGCTCTGATACCACTGTTGGAGGAGATGGTGGATAATCACAAGAGATGAGTTGGTGTAGCTAAAACCTGCTTCACACTTGCTATAAGTAATGGCTAGAGAGTGTTGTGGGCCTCCTTAGCTAGCTATAAGCATAAATGATCATATATGTTGCTTGGAAGATGATGCACAAATGATAGAATCAAAACAGATAGGTAGGCATATGATCCAATGCACAAAATTTGCTATTTTGGTTGAGACACCTGCTGAGTGTTTTACTCAATTCTCTGACTACCACAACAATTAGTAAAATTCCTTCTGGGGAACTTCAGTTAACTTAACAAGCTACCAATCATGAGTGGACGCATCTAAAATGATAAGCTATATGCAGAGAATTATGTTTAGCAAGTTAAGCAACTACCCCGACTTTTACGAGCCTTGATAGTCACAGAAAAGTGAGTATTAATTGAATGATATCCAACCATTTCGAGAACCAAATTCAATGAAACTTTGTAAGATCAAGGTAGACAATATGCTGAAGATGTCATGCTTTAAATCATGCAAAATGATGCAATACACAGTGAGGACAAGCTCAGACAAGATCACTACTGTGACAGAGATATGAGAGTAGGAAGTAATGAACATGTATTGACTAAATCATGTAAAATTACAAAGTCATTGGCAATAAGGCATTGCTCAATGAGTGTAGAATGAGAGAGCTATCAGGTGACCTCCTCTTCTCAATGAAGATACATGGAAATGATCTCTGAACCTCGAGATGCATGCAGGATTTGCATCTCATCTTTTATAGCCTTTTTGTTGGAGCCAAGGATTTGAATTTGAATTCAAATCTCCGCCTAAAAGTAATCCTAAAGTATAGGATTGCTTTTTTCTAGACTTCAACTACCAAATGATAGGAGATAGAAGCTTCCTAACTCCTCATGGTTTTATTGACCTTTTACAATGGGTAATTAAACTCAAAGTTACAAGAGGTTGTACATATGAAGCTTCTCAGGTGATATGCTAATACATCAAGCTTATGTGTATTCATCAAGTATGTAGGCTTGGGCTTAACTGCACCAACATATGTATCTATCTATCTATCTATCTATCTATCTATCATTCCATCTATCTATCTATCTATCTATCTATCTATCTATCTATCTATCTATCTATCTATCTATCTATCTATCTATCTATCTATCTATCTATCTATCTATCTATCTATCTATCTATCTATCTATCTATCTATCTATCTATCTATCTATCTATCTATCTATCTATCTATCTATCTATCTATCTATCTATCTATCTATCTATCTATCTATCTATCTATCTATCTATCTATCTATCTATCTATCTATCTATCTATCTATCTATCTATCTATCTATCTATCTATCTATCTATCTATCTATCTATCTATCTATCTATCTATCTATCTATCTATCTACCTACCTACCTACCTACCTATCTATCTATCTATCTATCTATCTACCTATCTAACTACCTACCTATCTATCTATCTATCTATCTATCTATCTATCTATCTATCTATCTATCTATCTATCTATCTATCTATCTATCTATCTATCTATCTATCTATCTATCTATCTATCTATCTATCTATCTGTTATGAGTTATGGAATATGTGAACAAGGAATTGTTGGAGTGTTAATTTATTAAAGTATTAATGTCTTTTGGCGTTTTTGATATCGCAGCTGAAGGTTCATGAGGGCGTGAAATGCTAGAAAGGGCGAACATCAATAATCCGACTTTAGGACGGACATCAATAATTCGACTTATAATTTAGTTTGTAAATAAATCCACGTAGAATGTTCTATTGTTAGAAAGAGTTAGAAAAGTAGTGGTTAGAATAAGGGTCATTGTAGACCGTAATTTATGATATTAAAAGCAACGGCTTTCTATGAAAGTTACCAAATTTTACTTTCATGCATGCTTTTCAAAGCCACTCTCATGTAACCACTCATCTCGACATAATCAAAAATTCCTATAAATATGCACTCTGTGCACTGTCGAAATAGAGTGCATGGTGGGAGATTGCACCCAATACTGCGTTTTGTCTCGTCTCCTAGCATGTCTATTTTTTTGTGTTTTTTATGCATCTATAACCTATGTGTGCATGTGAGCAAGATCTTGATAACAGTGGGATCAGAGCCTTGCATGCGTCACAACAAAGGGGTCTGTTTCTATTCGTTTTGGCGATTGATCCCTATTTCATTGTTCTCTGTTCGTGATCCAATTCCGATTCCGATTTGGATTTCGATTCAGATTTTGATCTCGCTTCTGGTTTTCATTTTCGTTTCCATTTCCGTTTCCAATTCCGTTTCCAGTTTTAGTTTCTGGTTTCTGTTTCTGTTCCAGTTCCAGAACCAGAACCTACATTCACACCTACGTTTACTCCTTCAGCTAAGGCATAGAACTTAGGCATAACTAATGTTGGAGCAAGTCTATGACAAGCCTAAGTATTGGCTTGAGTCTCACAAAGTCTTAGAAGAAGCTTTAAAAAGAAGACTATGTAAAGTTCACTTGTGAACTACCTCTTGTAACTTTTGAAGAGTTTACTTAATGTAAAAGTAAGAGAATCTTAAGTGGTTGAGTCCACTTGATCAAGAATGGAAAGAGGAGCCACAAATTTGTGATTTGTGGTAGGTAGAGAATCAAATCAATCATTGATTGATTGGAGAGTGATTGAGGGAAGTTAGCCTCCCAAACTCAACTATAAATAGATGGCAGTTTTAGTCGTGGTTAGAGAGACCTATGTGAAGACCTCCAAGAGCTGAGCTTTATGCCATATCAAGGTGTGATTACAAGGCACACATATGTATCAGTAAGTCATTGTATTGTACAAGCAATATACTTTCATTTTCATGATTATTTGGTTTCATCTTTCCATGTTCTTGTGAAGTGTACTACTCACTGCCATTACTCTCAGTTTTCTCAGTCAGCTTGCAGAGATGTTTTCTCTGAGCTTGGTGCATCATTTTCAGTGATTTAACTTGGTAAAGTTAGCTCTATAAGTCTACTATATGCTCACAAATTTTCATGTCATTTGGATGTTGCAATCTTCAGTTATGTTCATTTGAAGTCAATAGGGTCTGTTCATCTTCACTTCTGTGTCAGGTACCCGACTTTTTCACTCATCTTGTCAGAGCCATTTCTCAGTGGTTACATATCCAAATTCAGTGATTTAAAGCTTGTTGGATTCAGCTTGCTGCCTAGTAAATTCATACAAATTTTCATAATCATTGGATTTCTACATTTTGAGTTATGTTGATTTTTCTGCTCACTAGTCTATTTCTATAGCAGCTCGTGAAAATCGGGATGATGTCATCACTTGTTAAAACTCATTCTCACTGTGTGGTTCATTATTTTTTATGAGATTACTTTTGAAAGTTAGCTCTTTAAGTTGCCTAGACTTCCCCAAGAGGAATTGAGCTAATTGCTGCTGTGCTCAGAGAATTATGTAAAACACTGGACAGGTGTATGAACCAAGAATAGCAAGTTTTCACCTCTGAGCTAACTCCAACTTATCTGTTTTGATCTATCTTTTTGAGAGTGATCTTCCAAGGTACATAGGGTGTCTAATACATCCATTGGCAAGCTACAAGGGCCCACCATATACTCCTGGAGTTCATTTGGCTGGTGTAGATCAAGGATTTTGCAACACCTCTTCATCTTCAAGCACATACCTATCCATCTCTTCACAACTAAGGCATTACTTTGGCATCTTTGGCACCCAAGGCTCCCTTGCCAACCATTGGCAGCCCTTGGCTACACAGGAACCAATTTTAATTTATGAGTGGCAATAACGAGTTTTATATTTTTTAAGGTGGGAGGATTTGAACCCACACCCTCACTCACACAGGGGAAGTGTTTTACCACTACACTATCTCTTTCTGTGTCATTCTAGTTCTATTTTCTTATATTTAACACAACGTTCATCTCTTTCTTACTTTTTCAATTCCCAAGAACAATGCTTCCTTTTACATTTTAACTCAAACACTCTCAAAAATTGTTTTTACATATCTAGCAAGAGGGTTTTGTTCTCTACATCCTCACGAACCCTACAAACACCATGGAGGATTTCGGCGAGTCACCTCTACCCAAGGTAACACTCGAGCAACAACTTAAGCTCCTACAACACGAGCTTTGAGGCACTCAAAACGAGATCCGACAATGCGATGAGGTACTCCTAAAGATGCAAACTGATGCGAGGGTGTTCAAAGCTATTGTCTCTGCCCAATCGGATGGCATGCATTCCAAGATTGCTTTTAAGAATTACCACTTTTTACGATTAAATTTGATGGCCGAAAGGATGGCCCTTTAGTCCTTTCATGGTTGTCACAGTTTGATTATATTTATACTGATGAAACATATGCTGAAAGTGAAAAAGTCAAATTTGCCACTAACTATTTAGTAGGAAAAGCTCAGCTTTGGTGGAATGATCTTTGTCATAGTGCATATTTTCCAACCACGTGGAAGGCTTTCCAGATAAAGTGAAGGATTCTTTTCTAGCCCTATAGTTCAACCTACATGTTCGATGATTGTGGGCTACATTCAC
>CM035406.1:234501781-234509281 GCA_020310875.1 Ceratopteris richardii | reverse complement strand
AGATCCAGAGAATGGATATAATCAGATTGTTTGTGGTAAGAAAGAAGGTAGACTCTTTACTTTAAGAGTTCAAGGAAGCATTGGTCAAGCTTTGCTCACACATGGTGAAGGAGTGATTATAGAACTTGATCTCTCGCATAAGAGATTAGGTCATTTCAATGAAAGAGGAATTAAAGCTATGGTTGCTATCAGTCTGTACTAGGATTACCAAATGTGCAAAGTCAACATATGGTTTATAAATGTGAAGCATGTCAAATGGCAAAAGCACACAGGTTACCATTTCAGAAGAAAGGATTCAAACATGATGGAGTACTTGAGCTCATTCATACAGATGTATGGGGACCAAAATATTTGTTCATTGGTTATGATGAAAAGCAGATGGGTTACAGTTTGTGGAATCCTCTAACCAAACAATTTATTGTTTCTAGAGATGTTACATTTGATGAACAGAAAAGTTGGTATGCAGATCAAAGTCATACAGTTGAAGAATTTGAAGAAGAGGTAAGAAGATGTGAGAAAGGAAAATCAATTGTGCAGGTGAATAGAGATGAAGACTATATGCAAGCAAGTACATCCAGAAGTGGATTAACAAGAAGGAATGAAGAAGCTCCTATATTTGATGAAGAGGTGTATCCAGACACATATGAAGAATGTGAGCCAAGGAGGTCAAGTACGACAAGAAGACAACCAGAATGGTATTCTTATGACACTTCTTACATAACTCAGAAGAACTATGCATATATGGTCAAAGATGATGAACAACCTCAGAAATATGATGAAGCTAAAGGTAAGAAGCAATGGGAAGAAGCAATGAAGGAAGAGTTTAATGCACTGGAGGAGAAGAAGACATGGGAACTTGTTCCTAAACCAAATGGTAAGAAAGTAATTGGAAATAAATGGGTTTATAAAGTGAAGAAGCTTGCAGATGGAAGTATAGCCAGATACAAAGCTAGACTGGTGGTGAAAGGCTATGCCCAAACCTATGGCATAGATTATGATGAGACATTCAGTCCTATAGCTAAGATGTCAACTATAAGGACAATCATTGTTATTGCAGCTTCAAAAGGATGGACTCTAAGTCAATTGGATATAAAGAATGCATTCTTGAATGGATACATATCAGATGAGGTATACATGGAACAACCTGAAGGTTTTATAGATAGGTATCCAAATTTTGTTTGCAGGTTGAGAAGAGCATTGTATGGATTGAAGCAAGCTCCAAGAGCATGGAACTATAGACTGGTGAAGTATCTTAATGATCTTGGATATCAAAGTTCAAAAGCAGATCCAAGTCTACTCATCAAAAGAACAGAGGAAGGTACAATCTACATTTGTATTTATGTAGATGACATTATAATCACAGGTAGTTCAGATGAAGGAATCAAGGAGGTAAAGAGATTACTTGAGAAAGAGTTCAAGATCAGTGACCTAGGAAAGTTGTCATACTTTCTTGGAATGGAAGTTACTTATACAGATCATGGCATATATGTATCACAAGAAAGGTATCTTCTGAATCTATTGAAGAAGTTTGATATGGAAAATTGCAGAGAAGCTTCAACTCCACTTGAAGTTAATCACAAGCTCAGTAAATATGATGGTGCAGAATACAAAGATATGAGGAAGTATCAATCTCTTGTGGGTAGTTTGATTTATGCTACACTAACAAGACCTGATCTTAGTTATGCAGTGGGAGTTTTGTCACAATTCATGCATTGTCCAAAGGACCCACATTGGATTGCAGGCCAAAGAGTTCTCAGATATGTCATTGTATTATCCTTTTACATGAGATTTGAAGTTGAGAGCATATAGTGACTCAGACTGGGCAGGTAATCAGGATGACAGAAGATCAACTCATGGCTACATGATATACATTGGTGATAAGCTCGTAAGTTGGTGTTCAAAGAAACAACATACAGTAGCATTATCATCAACTAAAGTTGAGTACAAAGGACTTGTGGAAGCAGCTAAGGAGGTCATATGGATGCAAACACTGTTCAAAAGCTTGGGCATTGATCAAGGTATACCTACAATACATGGAGATAATATGAGTTCACTTTATCTTACAGCAAATCCAGTATTCCATGCAAGAACAAAACATATAGAGATACATTATCATTTCCTGAGAGAAAAGGTAATGGAGAAAGAAATTGAAGTGGAGTACATTTCTACAAAGGATCAGATAGCAAATATAATGACAAAGAGCTTGGATGGTGTGAAGACCAGTAGATTCAAAAGTATGGCAGGAGTAAAAGAAAAGAAGAAGATATGAAGGAACAGAGAATGTCAATTAATGATTGAGGGGGAGCTGTTGGAGAAACAATCACTTATTGGACATATGTTTGAAGGTCAAAGTTTTAGAATAAAATCACATGCCCATGTGAAGGGACAAATTCACAAGTGTATTATATTTGTAAAGTTAGTTCACTTTAGTTCTAGAAGTTTTTTAAAATCACGAGAATGAGTCTATCAATCTGTTGATGTATGATACATCACAAGAAATGAATTAATGTGACACTAGACAACCTCTATGGTCACCATTAACTCATTGCCGCTCCAAACTTTGAGAAATGATAGCCAAAACCAAGAACTTTACTTCTTCAAAACTTTCTAGTCACTAAAATGACATACCTTCAGTATTTTGCTAATTTCTTTTAGCACAAATATTACTTCTCCAATATCTTTTGATAGATGGAAGTAGAAGAGAAGATCTTTCCAAAAAGCTATTAGTTGCAAGAAATGGATCTCTAGAACTCAAGATATATCCTTCACAAGATGACCATGAAGAACTCAGAAACTTTACAGATGCTTTCTCACTCAGAGAAGCCCGACTATACTCAGTCATACAAAAATGAACTCCTTCTCACATTCTATCACTCTCTTCCACTTCTTCTCTCTTTGCGTGAGTTGATACAAACTAACTTATATAGATTTTCTTATTCTCGTGATTTTTAAAAAACTTCTAGAACTAAAGTGAACTAAGTTTACAAATATAATACACTTATGAATGTGTCCCTTCAGATAGGCATGTGGTTTTCTTCTAAAGCTTTGACCCTCAAATATATGTCCAATTAGTGATTGTTTCTCCAACAGCCCCCCCTCAATCACTAATTGACATTCCCTGTTTCTTCATATCATCTTCTTTTCTTTTACTCCTGCCATGCTTTTGAATCTCCTGGTCTTCACACCATCCAAGCTCTTTTTCATTATATCTGCTATCTCATCTTTTGTAGAAATGTACTCCACTTCAATTTCTTTCTCCATTACCTTTTCTCTCAAGAAATGATAATGCTACTGTATGTTGTTTCTTTGAACACCAACTTACAAGCTTATCACCAATGTATATCATGTAGCCATGAGTTGATCTTCTGTCATTCTAGTTACCTTCCCAATCTGAGTCACTATAGGCTCTCAACTTCAAATCTAATGTAAAAGGATAATATAATCCTTCCTTTATAGTTCCTTTGATATATCTGAGAACTCTTCGACCTGCAATCCAATGTGGGTCCTTTGGACAATGCATGAACTGTGATAAAACTCCCACTGCATAACTAAGATCAGGTCTTGTTAGTGTAGCATAAATCAAACTACCCACAAGAGATTGATACTTCCTCATATCTTTGTATTCTGCACCATCATATTTACTGAGCTTGTGATTAACGTCAAGTGGAGTTGAAGCTTCTCTGCAATTTTCCATATCAAACTTCTTCAATAGATTCAGAAGATATCTTTCTTGTGATACATATATGCCATGATCTATATAAGTGACTTCCATACCAAGAAAATATGACAACTTTCCTAGATCACTGAACTTGAACTCTTTCTCAAGTAATCTCTTTACCTCCTTGATTCCTTCATCTGAAGTACCTATGATTATAATGTCATCTACATAAATGCAAATGTAGATTGTACCTTCCTCTGCTCTTTTGATGAGTAGACTTCGATCTGCTTTTGAACTTTGATATCCAAGATCATTGAGATACTTCACCAGTCTATAGTTCCATGCTCTTGGAGCTTGCTTCAATCCATACAATGCTCTTCTCAACCTGCAAACAAAATTTGGATACCTGGAATCTATAAACCCTTGAGGTTGTTCCATGTATACCTCATCTTATATGTATCCATTCAAGAATACATTCTTTATATCCAATTGACTTAGAGTCCATCCTTTTGAAGCTGCAATAGCAATGATTGTCCTTATAGCTGACATCTTAGCTACAGGACTGAATGTCTCATCATAATCTATGCCATAGGTTTGGGCATAGCCTTTCACCACCATTCTAGCTTTGTATCTGGCTATACTTCCATCTGCAAGCTTCTTCACTTTATAAACCCATTTATTTCCAATTACTTTCTTACCATTTGGTTTAGGAACAAGTTCCCATGTCTTGTTCTCCTCTAATGCATTGAATTCTTCCTTCATGGCTTCTTCCCATTGCTTCTTACCTTTAGCTTCATCATAGTTTTGAGGTTCTTCATCATCTTTGACCATATATGCATAGTTCTCTGCTTGACCTTCTTGGTTCACATTCTTCATAAGTGTCTGGATACACTTCTTCATCAAATATAGGAGCTTCTTCATTTCTTCTTGTTAATCCACTTCTGGATGTACTATCTTGCATATAGTCTTCATCTCTATTTACCTGCACAATTGATTTTCCTTTCTCACATCTTCTTACCTCTTCTTTAAATTCCTCTTCTTTAAATTCCTCTTCTTTAAATTCTTCAGCTGCATGACTTTGATCTGTATACCAACTTTTCTGTTCATGAAATGTAACATCTCTAGAAACAAGAAATTGTTTGGTTAGAGGATTCCACAACCTATAACCCATCTTCTTTTCATCATAACCAATAAACACATATTTTTTTGCCTTTAGTTCAAGTTTATGTCTAAGTTGTGATGGCACATAAGCATATGCAATTGATCCAAACACTGTACAATGATCTAGTGTTGGTTTCTTACCCCACCAAGCTTCATATGGAGTCATTCCATTTAGAGTTGCACATGGTAATCTATTCACAAGATATGTAGCTGTATTTACAGCCTCAGCCCAAAGATAATTTAGACAATTCTTCTCCATCAGCATAGCTCTAGCAAACTCAACCAAAGTCCTGTTTCTCCTTTCTGCTACACCATTTTGTTGTGGTGTATACCTGCAAGTTATTTCTCTCTTAATACCGGCATTCCAAAGATAATCATTGAACTCTTGGGAGAAGTATATTCCCCCTCCATGAGACCTCAGTCTCTTAAGCTTTCGACCTGTTACTCTCTCTGCATATGCGTGCAAATGCTTGAAAGGTCCAAACACTTCTGATCTTTCCTTCAAAACATATAATGTTATCCATCTTGTAGCATCATCAATGAAAAGATCATAATCCCTTGAGCCACTGATAGATCCTTCTTTGTTGGTCCCCATACATTTGTATGAATGAGCTCTAGTAATCCATCATGCTTGAATCCTTTCTTTTGAAATGGTAACCTGTGTGCTTTTCCCATCTGACATGCTTCACATTTATAAACCATATGTTGATTTTGCACATTTGGTAATCCAAGTACAGACTGATTTGCAACCATAGCATTAATTCCTCATTCATTGAAATGACCTAATCTCTTATGCCAGAGATCAAGTTCTGTAATCACTCCTTCACCATGTGTGAGCAAAGCTTGACCAATGTTCCCTTGCACTTTTAAGGTAAAGAGTCTACCTTCTTTCTTACCACAGATAATCTGATTATATCCATTCTCTAGATCTTCAACAAATACGCCTTCATTTGTAAACCTGACTTGAAAACCTTTTTCAACTATCTGTCCCACACTAATCAAGTTTTTAGGTATTGTAGGAACATACAAAACATTGGTTAGCAAATCTGCTCCATTCTTGCATTTCACTTTTCCAATTGAATGTACACTATGACTTGTATTATCACATGTTTGAACTGTATGACTAGAAATACCTTTTTCCAATTCCAACATCAATGCTATGTTTCCTGACAAATGATTAGAACACCCAGAGTCAATGTAAAATACCTTTAGATCTTCTTTATCTGATGTGCTGATTGAATTCATCATCAATGATGTATGACTTTCATTTTGTGTGTAATTTTCATAATTGTAGTAGGTGGTGTTGTAGGATTGATTCTGTCCCCAACTTCTTCCTCCACCTCTACCATAGCCTCCTCTTTGACTTTGTCTACCTCTTTGAAAATTACTTTGATATCTTCCACCTCTGCCTCTGCTATGTTTATTCTGATTTTGATTTAATCCTTGTTGATTATCCCAGCAATCATGAGCCAAATGATTACTCAATCCACAGATCCAGCAAGCCTTCTTGTTGTTATTCTGATTACCTCTTCCTCTTCCAAAACCTCTTGCTCTTCCTCTACTAGTGTCTTTACCTCTTGCATAATAAACTTGAGAATTTGATTCCTCTTCATCCTTTGCTTTACCTTTATCTCCTTTCTTCTTGTTCTTCATGTACATTGCAGAACTTTGTCCTTTATCTCCATCTCCCTTCAAGTCTTGCTCAAATGTGAGCATCAAAACAAGCAACTGGTTCAAATCTGGAACATAATGATTTAATGAAAGTTCTATTGATAAGACAAAAGGTTTCCACCTTTCATCTCCTCTCAAACCTGTAAGTAATTGAGCAATCAACCTGTGATCTTCAACATCTTCATCTATGGATCCAAGACTATCTGCTAGATCCTTCATCTTAGTGACATAATCACTAATGGTTTGACTCGACTTCTTCTTGAATGTTGTAAACTCTGACCATAGACTTGCTTTCCTTGCTTTGCTAGTACTTTGGAAATGATATTCTAATGCATTCCATATATCTTCAGATGATTCCAATCCTCTGATGTGTGGTAGCAAATGATGAGATTGTATTGTAGATGTAAGCTTTTGCACTTGCATCCTTCTTCTGCCAATGCTTTAAAGCATCAAGTTCCTCTTTCTTTGGTCGGCTTTCATCTTCAAATACTGGCTTCTCTTCTTCACCTGTTAGATATACCATGAGATCCTTACTCATAAGTAAGGCTTCCATTCTCATTACCCATGCGGGGTAATTATCTCTGTCCAGTTTGTCAATGGAAATATGATCTGCCATACTGCTTTCCTTCTGGTGCAGCTTGTGAGCTTAAAGGATAAAGGATAATACCTTTTGGAGTTCTTTGTGTATGAGGATACTTTTGAAGTAACCTTTTGATGCCTTGTGTCTTCAAATGCTTCACCTTTCAAACTTTAATGGAAAACTTTCCAAAACTTCTCGTACCTTTGCCCCCTTCTGCTCTTTAGGACCTTTCTACTCTGATACCACTTGTTGATGTATGAAACATCACAAGAAATGAATTAATGTGACACTAGACAACCTTTATGGTCACCATTAACTCATTGCCACTCCAAACTTTGAGAAATGATAGCCAAAACCAAGAACTTTACTTCTTCAAAACTTTCCAGTCACTGAAATGACATACCTTCAGTATTTTGCTGATTTCTCTTAG
>CM035406.1:234491781-234496781 GCA_020310875.1 Ceratopteris richardii | reverse complement strand
CCATACCTTTCTGGCTTGTTCTTTTCCCTAGTTGATCTCCTTATCGTTTGTTGAGAGGATTCTATAATATCCCTCAAGTCTTGCATCTTCTCTTTACCTTTGTTGTTCCATACCTTGAAGTTCCTTCTTAGTGTCTTCTAATCATCATTAGAGTCACTTGAATCTTCATGTTGTTGATTAGTTGCCTTTTGAAGTGTTGGAAAGTCCTCCTCTAGGTCATAAGGTAGCTTAACTTTTTTGCAATCATCTTCAAACCACGAGTTGTTTTCATCAAAGACAACATCTCTACTAACAATAAATCCTTTAGTACTTGGATTATAGAACATGTACCCTTTTTTATTTAGATTATATCCTATGAACACACATTTCTCTACCTTTGGATCCATTTTACCTCTGATTTGTGATGGAACATGTGCATAAGTTATGCACCCAAATATTCTGTAATGATCTAGGCTAGGTCTCCTTCCATTCCAAGCTTCATATGGTGTCATCCCATCCAATTCTTTGGATGGGAACCTATTGATGAGATAAGTGGCTATAGACATAGCCTTTGCCCATAGGTAGTTGGGTAATTTCTTCTCATTAATCATGGACCTTGTTGCCTCCACAATGGTCCTATTCTTCCTTTCTGCTACTCCATTTTGTTCTGGAGTATACCTAGTAGTGATCTCTCTTTTGATGCCTCTATCTTGGAGATATGCATCAAAACTCATGGAAGAAGTATTCTCCTCCTCCATCTGACCTTAGCCTTTTCAAGGTTTTTCCTTTTTTGTTTTCAACAAGAGCAAGATATTTATTGAAACAATTGAACACTTCATCCGTATCCTTCATAAAATATAGTATAGTCTACCTGTTACAATCATCAATGAATGATACATAGTACCTGGATCCTGAAATTGAAGGGTCTTTGCAAGGTCCCCAAACATCTATGTGGACTAGCTCCAATAGATCACCATGAATGTATCCTTTCTTCATAAAGGGTTGTATATGAGATTTCACAAGTTGACATGCACAGCACTTATATATCATATGTTGCTTGGATATGTTTGGCAACCCAAGCACACTCTAGTCCCTACATATTTGCTTCAACCTCTTGTGTGAGCTAATCTTTTGTGCCACATTTCTAATTTTGATAAGGTTTGTCCTCCATAATGAAAAAGTGCTATATTTCTAGTATCTTGTAACTCAAATGTAAAGAGTCTACCTGTCTTTTATCCTTTTGCTATCCTCTTGAACCTTGTTGAGGATCTTCAACAAATGCTCCGTTTCTTGTGAACCTTACCTGCAATTCTTTTTCTACAATTTGTCCAACACTTATCAAATTCTTGGTTATGGTAGGTACATACAATACCTTACTAAGTAGATTCATATTTCCATCTAGAGTATTTACATTTCCAATCGTTTCAATTGAGTGCCTAGTATCATCTCGTGTCTGTACCTCATGCTTGTTCCTTGGATCCTCCAAGTCAGATACTAATGCCACATTTCCTACCACATGATTTGAACAACCAGAATCTATATAGAACACATGCTCATCTGCTTTACCTTGCCTCATGGTCATGTTCATCATTAAAAGTGAGTCCTCTTGTGCCTGCTCCTCAGTGTAAGTGTTGTAGTCTCTTCTTCCTCTATAGCCTCCTTGGTTATTGTAGTTATTGTAGTTGTTGTTGTAGTTGTTGAAATTGTTTGATCTTCCTCTTTCATAGCTTCCTCTATTGAAGACTCTTCCTCTCTGATTTCTAGGGTTCTTGAAACAATTCTCAGTTGTATGGTTAGTCAATCCACATATGGCACATGGAGAGGTGTTTTGAATCTCCCCCTACCTTGTCTACCTCCTCTACCTCTTCCTCTTGTACCTCTACCTCTTCCTGCAAAGTTAGTTTGGGAGGTACTAGCTTCATCATCAGATTTTTTGCCTTTACCTTTACTATCCTTACTCTTGTTCTTATCAGTGTATAGGGCAAAGGATCAATTACCGTTTGAGTTCTCATTGTTCTTCACAAGCTTGGCTTCATGAGTGAATAGTTGCCCCATTAGTCCTCCATAATTAAAAAGTGCTATATTTCTAGTATCTTGTAACTCAAATGTAAAGATTCTACTTATCTTTTCTCCTTTTGCTATCCTCTTGAACCTTGTTGAGGATCTTCAACAAATGCTCCATTTCTTGTGAACCTTACCTGCAATTCTTTTTCTACAAATTTTCCAACACTTATCAAATTCTTGGTTATGGTAGGTACATACAATACCTTACTAAGTAGATTCATATTTCCATATGGAGTCTTCACATTTCCAATCTTTTCAATTGAGTGCCTAGTGTCATCTCGTGTCTGTACCTCATGCTTGTTCCTTGGATCCTCCAAGTGAGATACTAATGCCACATTTCCTGCCACATGATTTGAACAACCAGATATAGAACACATGCTCATCTGCTTTACCTTGCCTCATGGTCATGTTCATCATTAAAAGTGAGTCCTCTTGTGCCTACTCTTCAGTGTAATTGTTGTAGTCTCTTCTTCCTCTATAGCCTCCTTGGTTATTGTAGTTATTGTAGTTGTTGTTGTAGTTGTTGTTGTAGTTGTTGTTGTAGTTGTTGAAATTGTTTGATCTTCCTCTTTCATAGCTTCCTCTATTGAAGACTCTTCCTCTCTGATTTCTAGGGTTCTTGAAACAATTCTCAATTGTATGGTTAGTCAATCCACATATGGCACATGGAGAGGTTTTTTGAATCTCCCTCTACCTTGTCAACCTCCTCTGCCTCTTCCTCTTGTACCTCTACCTCTTCCTGCAAAGTTAGTTTGGGAGGTACTAGCTTCATCATCAGATTTTTTTTCTTTACCTTTACTGTCCTTACTCTTGATCTTATCAGTGTATAGGGCAAAGGATCGATTACCGTTTGAGTTCTCATTGTTCTTGTTGAAGATAAATGTACAAGCTCATTTTCATATGAGCCATGCTTGGATAAATTTACCAAATATAAAGATAAAGGAAAAGTAGAGGAAAAAGGAAAAAATAAGAAAAGAAAAAGTCTATACAAAACTTCATGATGAGTAAGAGATACAATATCTTGCCTTCTAGTTAGTAGCATGTAGTGGAGAAAGTGCTGAGTTAAGAAGGAGGCACAAACTTCTTCACATGCTCATTGGTTATAAAATTTTTGAAGTGGGAGCACATTCAAAACAAGGAGAGAAAGAGGCAAGAGCTCCCAGTAGTCGGATCTAGCCATTTTGTCATTTTGGTTTTCCCTTAGACTCCTTCCAGTCGCATGTCAGTTTGTACACAGCTCTGTTGCAGAGCTCATATCTCAGTGCATATGTAACCATTTTGTGCGTTTAAACATTCATTGGAAAGCGTATCTTGTGTACTTTTTGCATATCAAATATCTCTTTGAAAGCTTATGTAGTTTATGAGATATCAATGAAAGAGTGAAGTCCAGTTTTTCAGTATACCTATATAGATAGGTAGTCTATTTTGGTCGGTTCAGTTTCCTAACCAAAACATATCCAAATTGCGTGATTTTTGTCTTGTTAGAAAGCTCTTGACCTCTACGTTCAGTATCTCAAATATCTCATTCAGATCATTCATACTCTATGAGATATCGGTTAGAGAGTAAAGTCTAGGTTTACAGTGTACTTATGTGTGCAGGTGGTCTATCTTGATGAGTTGAGTTTCCTAATCAAAACTCATCCAAGTTACTTGATTTTTAGCTTGTTGGAAAGCTATTTGTGTCTTCTTTCTCTGTACCAAATATCTTTCTCAAAAGATATATATTCAGAGAGCTATCAGTCCGAGAGTGAAGCTCAGTTCTTCAGCATACCTGTGTGGATAGGTAGTTCATCTTTGACAGTTGTGTTTCCTAATCAAAACTTGTCCAAATTAAGTCATCTATAGCTTTTTAGAAAGCTCTCTTTGTCTACTTTGATTGACTAAAGCATCAAGTCCATTTGAGTTTTATGTTGAGAGCAGAAAGCTATCTAAGGTGCAGATGTTTGTCCAAGTGCTGGACATACAAGGGTTCACTACACACTTCCGTTGCGCATAGGAGAACTCATTCTCCACAGTTGGTATCAGAGCGAACTTGGTGTTGAAGCTTCATCATCAGAGCTGGAGTTGAAGCAAAGCAAAAGAGGAGCTACAAAACAAGAGGGAGCTTCACAAACGCAAGAGCAAAGGACTATAACTATTCGAGGTAACTCTCAAAGTCTTTGATACTCTTCAATGGCTGACTTGGGTCAACAAGTAGAGAAGTTGGACAAGGATAACTATCCCGTGTGGAAGTTTAGAATGACCAACTACCTAATGGGCAAAGGCTTGTGGGGTATTGTGAGCGGCGATGATGCTCAACCTTAAATCAATCAAGGTATGGCCACCGAAGTCCAAAGGAGGCAAGCAAAAGAATGGGAAGAGAGGAATAGGAGAGTCATGTTCCTCATTTCGCAAGTCATTACTAATGCCATGGTAGGGCATATTCAACATCTAGAGAAAGCTAAGGATGCTTGGGAAGCTCTTGAAAGGATGTATTCAACAAATACCAAAGCTAGGAAACTTCAACTCAAGAATGAGTTGAACACAATCAAGAAAAGTTCAAGTCAATCCATAGCTGAATATACTTTGAAGATTAAGGAGCTAAGCGATGCTTTAGCTTCTATTGGCACAACGGTTGAAGACGAAGACCTTGTGTGTTATACTCTCAATGGCTTGAGAGAAGATGAAAGATGGAAGCCTTTTATAACTTCCATTAACTTGAAAGATGTATATCCAGGTTTTGAACAACTAATCCCTCATCTTGTCACAGAAGAGCTTAGCTTCGATGGTCCCAAAGGAAAGGATAGCCACAACCAAATGTTATATGCAGGTCGAGGCAAAGGAAAAAACTCAAGAGGAGGCTCAAGAGGAAAAGGAAGAGGTCACAACCACTCCAACTACAATCAAAACAATTCGGAAGAAAGGATGCATCAAATGCCAACACATAAGGAAGAGGTCGAGGTAGAAGTAGAGGAAGA
>CM035406.1:234446781-234456781 GCA_020310875.1 Ceratopteris richardii | reverse complement strand
ATCATGGATGTGCAAACTCCAGACTTCAACATCTTTCTTGGACAACTCTTCAATTAAGAAGCCAACAATAACATAAAGGAAGGTAACTCTTATCATGGTAATTCAAGTAGTGCTCTATATGCAGATAAAAAGGATAAGAAGCAGAAATGCAAGAAGAAGGAAGAAGATGAAGAAGAGACCTCCCAAGCCAACTTCGCAAGCAAGAGCAAGTGGAAAGAGAAGAAGAAAGGACCAAAGCAAGACAAAGCCAAAGCTTCCAATGGCAGGAGAAACATTCTAAGTAAGGTTCTCTATGTACCCATTATTACTAAAAACCTACTAAGTGTAGGCCAAATAGTTGAAAAAGGCTTGCAAGTTAGGTTCACCCAACATGGAGCTTTTGTGGAAGATCCATGTGAAGGCTTCAAAAAGATAGCCCGAGGTGAGAAGCATGGTAGGCTCTTTACTTTTGAAGTAGGAGAAATCAGGAACATAGCTCTATTCAACTTTGGGTCTCAAACCCTAAGTGAGCTTGAAGTACGGCATAAGAGACTTGCTCATGTGAATGAAAGAACCTTGAAGGATATATGCAGGATTCAAAGTGTTCTAGGACTGTCGAACATATCAAAGCAACACATGATCAACAGGTGTGATGCATGTCAGATTGGGAAGGCACAAAGACAACCATTCAACCACAAAGGCTACATCCACAACAACTTATTGGACTTAGTACATACAAATGTATGGGGACCAAGTCAAGAACCTTCATTGGCAGGATCAAGGTATTATGTCTCATTTATTGACGACCATAGTAGATGGATTCTTCTATACTTTATCAAGAGTAAGAATGAAGTGTTTGATTGCTTCAAGAAGTATCTTGCACATGTGGAGAATCATACAGGTAGATCACTAAAGAAGCTCAGATCTGATGGAGGGGGAGAACACTTCTCCAAAGAGTTTGATGAGTTCTTGTAGGAAAAAGGTATCAAAAGGGAAGTGACTACTAGGTACTCTCCTCAACTAAATGGAATTGCAGAGAGGAGAAACAAGACATTGGTTGGATCAGCCCAAACAATGCTTGAAGAGAAGAATTTGCCACATGGGCAGAAGCTATTTCAACTGCTGTGTACCTTGTCAATCGACTACCATCCAAATCACTTCAAGGTATGACTCCTTATGAAGCATGGCATGGAAGAAAACCTAGTCTTGGACATTGCAAGGTTTTTGGTGGTTTAGCTTATGTTCATGTACCATCACAAATAAGAGGTAAGCTAGATGAAAGGGCAACAAAGGTAGTCTTTATTGGATATGATTCAACTCAGATGGGTTACAGGTACTTCAATCCTTCAACCAAGCAATTCACTACAAGTAGAGATGTTGTGTTTGAAGAACACAGCTCTTGGTATGATGAAGACAAACAAAAGGTAACACTACCATATGATCTTGATTCTGACTCTCATCAATTAGGAAGCAAGCATGATACACAGGTCCAGGATCCAAGAAGTGATACAGACGATGACCAAGATGAAAGAGAAAAGAATTACAATTTACGGAAGTCAAGAGGCAAAGCAAACATGCAAGAGGTTGGAGAATGCTCCAAACAAGCACCTAGAAGATCAACAGGAGAGAAGAAACAACGAGAAAGGTATGGATATGATTCCACATTTGTTATGAAGCATTCAATATACTTGGCAAAAGACTCTATTTCAAAGGAACCCTCAACCTATGAAGAGGCAAAGGGAAACCCTAATTGGGAAAAGGCCATGAAAGAAGAGATAGATGCATTGAAGGAAATGGACACTTGGGATTTGGTTCCAATGTCACCGAATCAAAAGGTAATTGGTTGCAGATGGGTATATAAAGTTAAAAGAAATTCAGATGGATCAGTTTGCAGGTACAAGGCAAGATTAGTTGCCAAAGGATGCTCACAAACTCATGGTATAGACTATGAGGAAACATTCTAACCAGTTGCAAAGATGACTACAATCAGGACATTGATAAGTGTAGCTGCTGCAAGGAATTGGAGACTCCTCCAACTTGATGTGAAAAATGCATTCTTGAATGGTTGGATAAGTGAAGAGGTATACATGTCACAACCACCAGGTTTTGAAAACCCTAATCATCCTCTTATGTTTGCAGACTTAAGAAAGCATTGTATGGATTGAAACAAGCTCTTAGAGCTTGGAATTACAGGTTGGTTATATATCTTCAAGATCAAGGGTTCAAAGCTAGCAGCTCAAATCCTTCTCTATTCATCAAAAGGGATCACAATGAGGTTATCTATCTATGTGTATATGTAGATGATATTATTGTGATAGGTGATGATCTAAATGGCATTCAAAGGATCAAGAGACACATGCAAGAGGAGTTCAAAATCAGTGACCTAGGTGAGCTCACATATTTCCTAGGTATGCAGGTGATATATACAGATGAAGGAATGTATTTGACTCAAAGAAGATACATTCAGGATCTTGTTCTCAAGTTCAAAATGGATAACACTAAACTTGCAGGTACACCTTTGGAGATGAATCATAAACTAAGTGTTTATGAAGGTGAGAAAATTGAAGACATTGAAGAGTATCAAAGCTTGGTAGGTAGCTTGATATATGCTACTCATACAAGGGCAGACATCTCATATAGTGTGGGAGTGCTTAGTCAATTCATGCACTCACTGAGAAGACCACACATGGATGCGGCTAAGAGAGTACTTAAGTATCTCAAAGGTACAATCAACGAAGGTATATTCTATCCTTACTCTTCAGATTTGGATATCGAAATCTATTCAGATGCAGATTGGGCAGGAGCTAAGGATGACAGAAAAAGTACATCTAGTTACTTAGCATTTGCAGGTTCGAAGCTAGTGTCATGGAGTTCCAAGAAGCAACCAACAGTTGCTTTATCCTCAACTGAAGCAGAGTACAGAGGCTTGACCACAGCAACTCAAGAGGCAATATGGTTAAAAGCATTGTATACAGATTTGGGACTAGTGAGTTCCAAACCTCAAATATTTGGAGATAATGTAAGTTCCATGCATCTAGCGGCAAATCCTATTTTCCATGCGAGAACCAAGCACATAGAAGTCCATTACCACTTCATCAAGGAGAAGCTCATGGCAAAGGAGATTGACATTTCTTTTGTTCCAACTAAAAAACCAAGTAGCAGATATGATGACGAAGGCACTTGAGGGAATAAAGCTTTGTAGATTCAAAGTTATGGCAGGTATTCAACCTATCAGAGAATGAAGACTCAAGCATACTTTAGCTTGCAGGGGAGCTGTTGGAACATCAAGCTTACACTATGCTTGAGCTGGATTTGATCTACATCAAAGGCTATCGCATCGAAAAAATATCCGTTGGAGAGTTCTTTTTTCTTATGCTCATTTATTGTATTTTTTGAGAGATTTTTTACCGTTGTAAAAGCGTTGAGCTTTGCACATGTAAAGGTAGAAATATAGAGCCCAAATCCCACGAATTTGTGGTGGTTGAAGTTGCATTCAATCAAGCAATCAATCACCTAAAAGTAGATCAAACTAGATCTTCACTTTTCCTAGATTGTAGGAAAGTAAATTGATTCCCCTCTAACAACCATTCCCACCTTCATTTGAATTCAAAATCCACTTGTAGAAGTCGTGGAACACTCCTAGATTCTATATAAAGACTTGAAATCACTTGTACAATACATGGAAGCAATATACATACACTTGGGACCATCATTGTCTTGCTCCTTCAATTCTCTGCATCATCTTCTTCGCCAACGGTAATCTTGCAGAGGTTGCTGCTCTCTCTTCAGAGCTCCAAATTGAGTGCAATATGCCTCATTGGAAATGTATATGTCTAGTTTATGCCTATAAATTTTCAAAGCATTTGGTTCAGTAGATTGGGAGAAATCAGAGTTTTTTTGTCTCAGGGTCAATCTCTACGTATTCCTGAAAAATAGGAAGTACCACCGGTGAATGTCGCATTCATTCCTATAGCATATTTTGCTTATTCCTTATACTTTTGTGCATTCCATACACTCAACCCTATGTGTATCACTCCCATAAAAGGATTTTTTTTTAATTGTAATCACGCTGGTCGCTATGGGCATTTGAAGTTCATTCTCTCTTCCATAGATAGTAAGTTTTTTGAGCTAGTCGACCCGCGAACCTATCTGTTTTGTATCGACTCATTCTCCTTGATGCTCCAAAGTACATAGTGAGTTTCTTTGCACTTATCACATGCTTATAAGGTCTATTTGAGTCTCCAAAAGCTCAAGGGCTGGTCTTGTGCCACTTGGCTTGACCAAACTTCGTTGCTTCGAAACGCACTTTTCTACCTTCTACAATCTTCTCCAAGTTCTTTCAATGGCCACCGGACACTTCTTTGTATATGTTCTTTAATAAAACATATAGTGGCCTAGTCAGTCATAGACTGTAAGTTTTACCGCATTTGTAAGACCTAATAAGTCTATCTTCGTGCTCCCTGTGTATTGTGTTTTCTGCGTATTTTGTAGCCTCTGTGCATAGTACTATGTGCGGCCTTAGGAGCTCGGTTTTCTACTCTGAGCATATTTTCCTGGAGCTTTCGAGAAAGAGAGCACACTGTGGTGCATCGTCATCGAAATACTTCACTGGTATTAGAGCAGTTCGAGGCAAAAGCTTTGTTCCTTTTGTGCAAGTGAAGCAAGCACCCACCCCTAAGGCTTTCGACTAAGGCAGCGACCAAGGCATAGACCTTGGATACCTTGTCATTCGAGTCACCAAAGTCACCATTGGCTGCACGAAAGGGAGGACCTCAACCATCAAGGAATATAGAGGTTCCCGGTACTTCCTGGGAGGTCACCCATCCAAGTATTGTTCCCCCCAGAGCTCGCTTAACCGTGGCAATCTCTTGCCACTAAGCTACACTCTTGTGGTGTCTGAAGAAGGGGAAAGAATAAGGTTGACATTACATTGAACAAGTTTTGGTCCCTCAAAGCTTCATTCTTTGCTTTCAATGCCTATTTTTGAAGCATTTTTGGGGTGTCCTTTGGAGCCATTTTGGAGTAATTTCGCACATAGTTCTCTTCACACAGGTCCAAGAACATGAAGAATAGTGTTCTTTGTACTTCTCAAACAATAAATATCAACCTTTGGGCCTGTATTTTCTGCCACACTCGTAAAACTACAGGTTTCTCGAGAGGTTTTCAATTTTGGTGGGAGCAGCCACTGCAAATTTATGCAGGTTTTTTTTTAAGCCTAAATTATCAGAGTTGACAGACACTTCCAGGTGTTACTAGCTAGTTTTTGGGCTGTGTATTCAGCCTTTTCGTGTCATTTTACTGCATATATTGAGCACATACACACCATGTACGCTTCTGTGGATACCGCTTATGTACGTCCATGTGGTCATTGATATAGCGGTTACGTTCTTTGCATAAAGCCTTTTACATTTGATAAAGACGGTCGTGATGAGGTTTTCTTAACTAGGAGACACCCAGATGTCGGGGTCTCTTCAGTGATGCAGGTGGAAGACTTACCTAGCCTCGCCATAGGAGATGTATGATAGTTGTTCATAGGTGCTCGGTAAGCCTAGTTGGCTTCTATTGGGTAACTGATTATATGCAGTGGAGTTAGTGATTCACTATGCAGATAGACATGTCAGTAGTGGCAGTTTTATGATACTTTGACACTGGTCATATGCTAATTTTGCAGAGGATACTCTGGCAAAATTTTTCCACATTTCTGGTTTAGTCAACTATACAGTGGTTGATTTACTCCTTGATACACTTATTTGTTGGTGTTTGGACTCTTCTAGCTCCATTATCATTCTCTACCATCATGGCATCAAAGGTCTCAGGCACATCCGGTGGATCAGGGTCTAGTGCTAGTGTTCTGAGGAGGAGCTATAACTTGCAGGGCAAAGACCATTTTGAAATCCAAAAATTTGATGGCACAAAATTTGCTCTATGGAAGAATCAGATTAAAGATGTGCTGATTCAAAGGAGGCAATGGAAGCGAGTAAGTGGGATTTCAAAGAAGCCTGCTGACATGGATGAAGATGATTGGGATGAGTTAGATGAAATGGCCAGGTCTACCATTTGCTTGCACCTGGCAGATAATGTTTACTTTACAGTATTAGACTGTGAAAGTGTAGAGGAGCTTTGGAAGAAGTTATGTAATACATCTAAATGAGTTTGATGCTATATTCTCCCAGTTACAGGCTCAAAAAATGGACATGGATAATGAAATGAAAGCAGTATTGTTGTTATGCACCCTGCCATCATCATGGGATACGTTTTGCATAGCTATTAGCAACAGTGCACCTGGTGGTAAACTCGTCTATGATGACATATGTGGAGCACTCTTGAGTGAGGAGATTCGTAGAAAATCTATGGTTGGCACTCAGAGTGGAGATGCATATAATGTTCGTGATTCTTACCAAGGAAAGAATCAGCAACGTGGCAGGAGCAAGAGCAAGGAAAAGAATGGTCAATGGAATAAGAGTAGAACTAAATCAAGGAAGAGGGATATCGAATGCCATTTTTGTCATTATTAAGAAAGGACACATGAAGAAAGACTGTTATGCATTAAAGAATGCTAAAGGTAAAGGGCAGAATGTTGATGGGCATGTTAAACAATTACCTGCACCATCTACTTCGAGTGTGAAGATTGAAGAAATTAATGCTATTTCTGATGATGCTGATGTGTTGACACTTGATGGTACTGTGCCATATGAGGCACTTATGGCTGATTCTCTTTCCCACACCTGGCTGCTGGATTCTGGTGCTTCTTTCCTTGTGACACCACATAGAGAATGGTTCTCTAATTATGCAGCAAAGTCTCTTGGTACCGTGAGACTTGGTGACTCTTACCAGTGTGATGTTGTGGGGATTGGAGATGTGGTTGTGCAGTTCATTGATGGTTCAAGATTTACTATGCATAATGTACGCCATGTACTTTAGTTATCACGTAGTTTGATGTCAGTTGGTCAACTTGATGACCTTGGTTACAAGGTGGTCTTCTATACTCAGTCCTTTCGTATATCAAAGGGCAATATGGTTATTGCAAAAGGAAGCAAAGTTGGCTCACTTTATCCTTTATTTTTATCACAAAAAGAACACTTGTTAGCTGTAACTGAACAGCTTATGGCTTGTATTTGGCATGGTCATTTGGGCCATATATCTCGTAGTGGAATGGAAAATCTTTCTTGTTTTGGCTACTTACCTGTGTTATCTTTCTCTGATTTTTCATTTTGTGAGCATTGTCAATATGGAAAGCAAACCAGAAATGTGCATAGAATGCTTATTGACTCTTCAATTCAGCCTTTAGATCTTGTTCATACAGATGTGTGTGGTCCTATGCCCACTAGGTCCTTAGGTGGTTCTCTTTACTTTGTCACTTTCATAGATGATGCTACTAGAAA
Organism: Ceratopteris richardii; assembly: GCA_020310875.1. Taxonomy (NCBI): domain Eukaryota; kingdom Viridiplantae; phylum Streptophyta; class Polypodiopsida; order Polypodiales; family Pteridaceae; genus Ceratopteris; species Ceratopteris richardii. The sequence continues at coordinate 234,449,420 of CM035406.1, read as the reverse complement.
AGTCTAGGTATATCCTATCAAATCAAAGGATGATGTATTCCCTACTTTCAGAAAATGGCTTGCTTTAATTGAGACTAAAAAAGGAACTAAGCTTAAGGATTTACGTTCAGATAATGGGGGTGAGTATACCTCACATGAATTCAGCCTTTTCTGTCAGTCTAGAGGGATTCGTAGAGAGTTTACAGCTCCTTATACCCCAGTACAGAATGATGTAGCTGAGAGCATGAATAGAACCATTCAAGATAGAGTAGTCTCTATGTTGCATCATGCAAACCTCTCACAAGGTTTTTGGGCAGAAGCAGTATTGACTGCAGTTCATGTGATTAACCTTTCACCTAGTACTGCCAAAGGTTTGAAAGTGGCACAAGAGTTATGGATAGGGAAACCACCATATTATGATCATCTTTGAGTTTTTGGGTGTGAAGCATATGTTTATATACCCAAGAATCTTAGACAAAAGTTGGATCATAAGTCAAAGAAATGCATTTTTCTTCGATATGGTTGAGAAGGACGATTTGGATATTGCTTATGGGATCTTGAAACACGGTCAATGATCAGAAGTAGTGATGTCATTTTTAATGAGTCTAAGATGCATAAACAACCCATTAACGAGGTTGAAGTGAGAAGAGTGGTGTTTGAGGATACTAGTCCTCCGGTTAGCATGCATAAAAATGCCGCACATAGGGATGTTCAAGAGAATTTCCATTCATATCAGTCTGCACATGTTCCTGTTCAGCAACCATTGAGACATTCTGCACGTGTCTCTCAACCATTGAGACATTCTGCACGTGTCTCACATCCACCTGATAGATATGTTCCAGGTTTAGATTTTGTTATGCTAACAGATGCCGATGAGCCTTCTTGCTACAAAGAGGCTACGCAGACAAAGGATCATGTCAAGTGGGAGCATGCCATGAAGAGTGAGTTGGATTCTATTCACAAGAATGGTACTTGGGACTTAGTACCTTTTCCAAAGGGCAGGAAAGCTTTACCATGTAAATGGGTATATAAGCTGAAATTCACATCAAATAGTGCTTCTCCAAAATATAAAGCACGACTTGTTGCAAAGGGTTTTAAGCAACAACATGGTGTTGATTTTGAGGAAATCTTCTCTCCAGTGGTCAAGATGACTACTTTGCACATGTTGCTTGGATTCGTTGCAATGGAGGACTTAGAGTTAGTCCAAATGGAGGTGAAAATAGCTTTCTTGCATGGGGATCTTACAAATGAGATCTATGTGGAACAACCAGAGGGTTATGTAGTTCCTGGCAAGGAAAGTCTAGTTTGTAAGCTCAAGAAGAGTTTGTATGGACTTAAACAGTCTCCTAGACAATGGTACCAAAAGTTTCATGCTTTTATGAAGTCCCAAGGCTCTTCTCGGAGCAATGAGGATCAATGTCTCTACACAAAGAGATGCTCTGATGGCAGTCTGATATGCTTGATACTTTATGTTGATGATATGTTGATTGCTGAAAGTCGTCTTATGATTTGTCAATTCTCAAAAAGCAGTTGATTCAGACATTTGATATGAAGGATTTGGGGGATGCCAAACATATTCTTGGCATGCGCATTACTCGTGATAGGAGTAAAAGTATACTTGTCTCAAAGTGAGTACATAGCCAAAGTACTTCACCGATTCAATATGCAAGGTGGAAAGGCATTGAGTACACCTTTACCCACATATGTGAAATTGAGCAAGGATGACTGCCCCAAATCAGATGAGGAAAAGGAATTCATGACCAAAATTCCCTATCAGTCTGTTGTTGGTAGTCTCATGTACGCTATGGTAGCTACGAGACCAGACATTGCATTTGCAGTGGGAGTTGTGAGCAGATATATGTCTAATCTTGGCAAGAAACATTGCGAAGTGGTCAAGATGATTTTGAGATATCTGAGTGGCACTAAGGACAAGTGTCTATGCTTAGGTAGAGGGAAAGCATCCATTATTGGTTACATAGATTCTGACTATGCTGGTTGTGTAGACAATCGTAAGTCTACATCAGGGTACATTTTTCATTTTGCTGGAGGTGCTATCTCTTGGAGATCTCGTCTTCAAGAATGTACAGTTGTTTCCACCACAGAAGTAGAGTATGTTGCAGCAAGTGAGGCATGTAAGGAAGCATTGTGGCTTTCTCGTCTTGCTTGTGATATGGGTTTACCACAGCATGTACCTCGCTTGCTCAGTGATAGTCAGAGTGCCATTGCTTTGGCTAAGAATCCGGTCTATCATGCAAAGACCAAGCACATTGAGGTGAGGTATCACTTCATTAGAGATTAATTAGCCACTGAGAGCATTATTCTTGAGAAGGTTCACACTCGAGATAATGCTACAGATGCTTTGACTAAAGCTCTACCACAGGATAGCTTTCGACACTGTTGTCACTTGATGGGGGTTACTTGATTCTTGATCTTACGCAGTCAGTTGTATGTTGTGTAACATGCCCATCAAGTGGGAGGTATAGTTTGTATACTTACACTCAGGTATTCTTTATCATTCTTTATTTTTCTCCCATAGTTACTCTGGCCATATCGGCCTTTAGTGGGAGATTGTTACCGTTAAAGTCTATGTGAAAGGCCAAATGGCCACCGGACACTTCTTTGTATACGTTATTTAATAAAACATATAGTGGTCTGGTCAG
>CM035406.1:234419281-234444281 GCA_020310875.1 Ceratopteris richardii | reverse complement strand
AATTAGATACCCCTAAAAGGAATTTTTCCAATTCCTACTGTGTTGGTCATACTAAGCAAAAGATACAGCAAGTATCTAGTCAAAAATAGAAGTTTTTTCTTGAAGACTTGAAGTTCAAAGTTGTCTGTTTTGATTCTATCTTTTCATACATCATTTCAAAAGTACATAGGCCATTTTATGGTGTCATTGGAAAGCTAAGAAGGTCCACTTATCAACTCTGAAGCATAGAAGGGTGGTACAAAGCAGGATTTGGTAGTACCTACTCATCATCTTGAAGTGTCCATCCATCATTCCCAACAGTGGTATCAGAGCAAAGTCAAGGTAAAAATGGGAGATGGTTTTCCTTCATTTTTTGATAAATTGGACAGGAACAACTATCAGGCATGGTCTGTAAGAATGAAGACATACCTACAAGGAAGGAGTCTTTATGGATACATCTCAGGAGATGAGGAATTGCCCTCATTCAAAACCAGAGGGCTACCAACAAAGAAATCCATCTGCAACCCAATGATGCTGATCTGGATTAATGCCTTTATTCAGAGCAAAGGTAACTATTTGATCTTCATACTCATCATGCATTTTTCTGATAAATTCCATTCTTGACTCTCTATTGGTCAATAATTTCTGGACAAAATCTTCAGAATAGTTTTCCTCTGATTCTTCAGCTGCTGGTTCCTTGTTCTCTTGTTCTCTATCAAAATTCCCTGTTTCATATTCCCTTTTATCTGTATCTTCTGCCTGTACTTGATCTTGAATTTCTTCTTGAACTTTTGGTTTCTCCAACTGTTTCTGTAATTCTTCTATAGTCATCATTGAACTTTTGTTCTGAGCTGCCCATAACTCCTTTTCCTTCCTCCACTCATCTCTTTCTTTCTCCATCTTTGTCTGCCATTCACTTCTTTCCTTTTCTACCTCCATATGTAATTGATGATACCCTCTCATTGATGTGGCAGCATGAGTGTTTGCCTGTTCTCCATTTCTTTGGCCTCTTTTAATTCTATTTGAAGTCTTTGAATTTCTTTATGCAGCTCTTCCTTTTCTTCCTCTGTCAATTGAGCAGGTTTACCTTCATTTCTTAGTTGACCTTCTTCTAACAACAATTTATTAATCTCTTCATGTGCTCTGGTCAGAATTTGATATGATGTTTGTAAAGTTCTGTATCTTCCTCCTATGGTTTTTAATTCCATTTCCATTTTGGCATTCTGCTCTGATAACTTTACACTCTTTTCTTCCAAATATTGGATTCTGTTCTGCTTTTCAACCTCAGCTTCTTCCAAAGCAATGATTCTATTGATATATTCTTCATTCTTTTCCTTCATCACTCTTAATTGCTCTGACATCTGCTCTTTTTCCTTCTTGTGCTCTTTGATAATTAAACTTCCTTTTTCAAATTCCGATTCAGCCACCATTCTTGATATGATCATATTTCTGCTAGATGGTATGAACTGTTCAATGTTGCTCATGATTATTTGACAAGCTGATCTTATATTTTTGGGTATTCTTTCCAACTCTACTTCTATTCCTGTCTGTCTAACTTTAATTTGCTTGTCTTCTTTACCCACATCATCTTCTTCTGCTGCTGTTTCATCATCTATATCCTGAATGTCTTGTTCTTCATAACTGTGATCATCATTCTTTGTCTCCTGATTGGTATCATCTTCTTCAGAATCTAATGCTTTGTCATTTGCACTCTTCTGCTCTGAAAAATCTGAAGCCCTCTTCTCTTCTAATGACTTCTTTTCTTCCAATACTTGTTGCTTCTCTGTAAAGAGCTGGTCTCCCTTAGTTTGTATCTCCTTCTCTTGTATTAGGGTTTCCTGACTTCTGTTTGAGTCCTTTCCAACAAGAGCTATTTGAACCTTCCTGAGTTGCTCTTCCTGTCCTTGTTTTTCCTGAACTAAAACTGATTCAATTTCTTTCATACAAGCAACCTGGTCATTACTTTTCTCATTTGTGTGTTCTCGTTCCTGTTCATCAATGTCCATGAGGTCTGCTTCTTCCTCTTGTTCTTGATCATCCTTGGATGTAAATTCCTCACTACTTTTTATATCATGTAATACATCCTTTATACTTTGAATGATCTCTTCTTCCATAACTTTCCCTGTGACCTTTGGAGCACTCTTTCCCATTTCTATCTTCTCTATTTCTTGATCCTTATTCACATCCTTTTGTTCTTTAATTGAACTACTCTTCTGTATCTCCTTTGTCAACTCCTCTAGCTTTTCATTCAATTTGAAGTGAGTCTGTGATGGTTTTGTCCATATGGGTTTTATTCCTGTATGCACCCACCCATAACTGACTTCTTCTCTTATTCGGCCTTCCTCTTCTGTCATTACTGCCTTTCCTTTTAACAGCCTTCTTCCTTCTTCTAAGCTCATCTGTTGAACTATTTCCTCCTGTGTCTGCTTTTCTTGAGACTTCTTAATTGAATCCTCAGGTGTCTTCAGCTTCTCTGTGGCCTGTGTAACCACATTAGGAGTATTTGGTATTGAAAGATTTAGACTTTTTAACAAGAAGCTTTCAATATCACTATCTGAATCGGATGAAAATCGTGAAGACCCCCCTATTTCAGGTTCTGTAGGCTTTGATACTTCTTCCACTGTGATAGGCTTCTGTGTTGCTTCCCTGATCACTTCTTCTGTGCCTTTCATTGTTGCAGCTTCAGTTATTACTTTTCCTTTCCCCTTCTTAACCAATTTCTTCTTTTGAACTGGTTTCCTTGGCACCTTCTTTTTCACAACAATAGTGGTTCTGGTCTCTGGAGGTCCTTGTAATTCCTTGAAGTAGGCCAGCAACTCCACCTCCTTCTTAACAAACACCTCTTCTGTATCAGCTGCCATCATTTCATCATGTAATGTTTCATAATGCTCCACTTCTTCTTGGATCCAATCTGTAGCTTTGCATGAGTAATCTTCCAACATTTTTTGATACTGCGCCTCATACATGGCTCTTTTGTTGTTTCCTTGGGTAAGATAAGTGTAGAGCTGTTCTTTACTTGTCTGTGGAGGATGAGGTTCACTAGAAGATTGTACCTCCTTTTGAGCTACCACATGTTCCTCTTTTGTTACTTCAGTCTGTTCCAATTCCACTCTCCTGGCATCCAACTTTCTCTTTTTGACTGGAATCTCTTCTTCAGAGATTATTTTCCTCTTCATCCCAGCTCCCCTCATACTAGTGTGTCCCACTGTTTCTTTAGGATGCATCCTTTTGGGAGGGCTTTTTACTCCTGCCATTAGATTCCTGAAGTACTGTGCTTCTAGAGCCAGTTTCAATTGTTCTTCCATTCCCAAAACATGATAGATGATTCTGGTGATGATCTGTTATTGGCAATGGATAATTATCCCTTATAGTTGCTGCATTCACTTTTTTCAAGTTAATGCATACCCTAAGTTTTCCATTCTTTTTTGGTACCACAACTATAGGTGATATCCATTCAGTATACTCAATTTCATAAATGAAGTTAGCAGCCAACAACTTGTCAATTTCTTCCTTTATCTTGGCAGAGTATTTATCATTGAATGTATAATGTCTCTGTTTACTAGGTTTTGCATCTGGAGTCATAGGAATTTTGTGCTCGCAGATTTTTGGATCAATTCCTTTTAAATCTTTATAACTGTAAGCAAATACATCCCTATAATTCTTTGCTAGGTTCTTTAGTGCTTCTTCTTCCTCTATGGTCATATCATCAGCTATTACAATATGTCTTTCCTCTCCTTCTTCCTGAGTAATCATGATCTTTTTAGTTTGTTCTTCATTATCATAAGCTTCTCCTTTCTTTTTTTCTCTCTTTGGTTTCATTTTTAGAAGTAGTCTGTCTTCCACTTCATAGGTTTTAAAATTTGCTGGTACATCAAAGTATTGATCCTTGTTTATTTCCTTCTCTTTCTTCTCAATTTCTTGTTCCTTTTCCATTTCTATGTGTTTATGTTCCTTGTTTTTGCCTGAGATTTTATCTTTGATTGCATCTTCAGCTTTTACTATCTCCAAATATTTTGTTTTTCCTTTTTTTAATACCATTTCTGAATCTTGATCCTCCTCTGTTTTTGATACACTTATCATGTTTATACTAATGTGAAAAATATCAAACCCTTCTTCATTTTGAAATTCCACTCCTACATACTCCTCACTGGCTATGTCCATGGTAGCCAAAATTTGGTTCCACCCGTAGGGCTCAAACTCTTCATCCTTAAATTGTTGTGGCACATAACTTTCATCTTGCACTTTTCTTCCTTCCACACAATCTTCTCTTTTCAGTCTCCTTTTTCTATTGGTGAGGTTTCTTATTATGTTACACTTCCATATTGCTGATTCACTCTCTTCCTGATCCTCCAACTCTGATTCTTCACTTTCTTCTTGATTTTGATGTATTTTGTACCATTCTTGAGGAGATATATCACAGTAGTGCCCATTTCTTAAGTTCACTCTTGTTATTCTTCCTTTGCTTTGGAGATATAAACAATCATTACCCCAATCCTGCACAATTTGCATTTGTCTCATGAAAGGCCTTCCTAAGATGATTTCATATGAAGTGGATTGTGGAAATTCTACTATGGCAAAAGTGTGTTCTATTTCTGTTCCACATATGTCCACAATTACTTTTTCCCAAATACCTAGGGGTTTTTCTATATGCCCATCTGCAAGTTGCAATCTCATCTTAGTGGGTAGTAATTCGTTGCTTCCCCATTTCTCCCAAGTTTGTTTAGTCATTATGGCCACTCCTGATCCACTATCCAAAATGGCTTTAGCAAAGTTTTTTCCATATTGTATTTTTAGGGTTGAATTTCCTTCTTCCCCTTCACAATACCCTCCTATTTTATCAATAGGAATATACCATAATTCCTCTAATTCTTGTAATGGTGAATGAAGGTTTCCAGGTATTGTTTCCCCTTTGTTCATTTTGTTTTGTAAGTGAGGATTTTGTTTCAACAGTTCTTCCCATGTTGTGTGACATGTAATGCTACATTGTTCATCTATAATCATCTGGAATGTTATTTGTAGATTTTCTTTTTTGTTAGCATTTTCCCTTGTTTTCGTTTTCTCAAGTTGTTCAACTGTTCTCTGCGAGCTACCTCCTTCCCCCATTCTGAGTTGTACTTCCTGAATGATTTGTTTGCACTTTTGCATCCTTTCATGCTCTAACTCTGGCATGGGATAGGCCACTGCATGATCTGCAAGACTTGGTCCTTCTTGAATCCTTCCCTTATATGCTTTGATTAGGGTGTCTAGACTCTGAGAACTTCCTATTTCATATTGATTTTGTGTCTTTTGAGGAGGAGTACTTTTTGACTGATCCTGATTGTCTTCTTCCAAATTTTTGCCCATCCTTCTCTTCTTTTCCCATTTCCCTTTTTGTCTATTTCTCTTCACCTTTGAGGCTGAACCTTCATTTTGTTCCTTAATTGTTCCTTGTTGCTTGGCTTGAGCCCTTGTTATAATATTTATTCCAACTTGGTCATTTTCACTCAATTCTTCCTGTTCCATAATGTTAACTGTTTTTAAAGGTATGTTATTAGGTGTGTTCTGTTGTTTTTTGGGATTCTTTGGGCAATCTTTTATCAAATGTTCTCTGCCACAATCCTTACAGTAGGCTCCCTCTATTCTCAATGTAGGAGGTTGCAGACAGTCTCTAATGAAATGCTCTCCCCCACACCTATAACAAGTTATCTTTGGTCCCCCTTTGAATTGAGGTTTTTGGTTGGACATGTAATTGTTGGTAATATACATGAATGTTGCTGTGTCCATTTCAATTTTCCCATTTCCCAAGTCTAGGGCTTTTAACTCAGGTTCTCTTATTTCATATTCTTCCCAATCTTCTTGATATCCCTCACTCCATTGATATTCTTCCTTATATGGTGATCTTAGTCTTGAATTCCCCTCCTCTATTGGTGTATACTTGATTGGTACCACATTAGTTGGTATAGGAGGTTGTTGTCCAAGCACAGGTCTTGGTTGTTCAGTATAACCTGATTCCCTTTGAGCCATATAATCTCTTTCCTTGATGGGTTGTTTGTTATAGAAGCATTCCTCCCTGGTATGGTTTGTCCATTTTCTCTCTAGTGTACAGTACTTAAGTGTCTTCCTATCTTGTAAGTGTGGTGGCTTCTGATATTGGCATTGTTGTGCCAGATGATTTTCTCCACAAATGTAACATTTTTTATTTGTGTTTATCCTAGAGTTTATCAGATTAGTTTTAGTGCTTACCTCTAGGGCTTTAGCAATAGCCTGAGCCAACTCTTCTGCTGGAGGAATTTTGTCTTCATATGATCTAGGTTGATCAAATGCTAACAGATCTTGACCTCTATTGTCCTCCAAATCTATTGCTTCCTTTACACAGGCTGCTAAATCAGGACATCCTCTATAATACACTAGGGTTCTTAGTTGGGCACTTCTCAAACCCTCAATGAATAAGGATACTTGTTTTGCCATGGAAGGTACTTCCTCTCTTGGGCATCTATCAATGTATTGTTTAAATCTTCTGGCTGCTTCTCTAACATTTTCATCCTTTTGTTGCTTGAAACTATGTATCAATGTGGCTGTACTATGTTTTATCCCGGTCTTAGAGAATTCCCCAATGAAGGCTTCTAAGAAAGATAATCTGTGTCCTCCTCCCATGTTGTTGTTCATTACCGGTATAGTTTTCATTTGGCCTAGGTAAATTTGTCTGCTCCATGTTATGTTCCCAAGGTCCTTTGTCAGTACATTGCCCTAGATCATTTGAATTTTCTGGGTCTTGAGAGAATATGTACACACATCCTTGCCTATCTTCATATCTCCCATCTTTGAATTGAGCTACAGGGGTTATATTCAGGGGAACTTCTAAATTTCTCAATCTAATGAGAAATTTATGCATTCCATCCTGATATACATAGGTTCCAAACCTATTTGTATACATATACTTGAGGATGTTTCTAAAATCCCCAGTTTCCATAGGCTCATTTGTTTCATTTATGTTTTCCATGTTGTTTTCTTGCCCTAAACTTCTTTCTTGCCCTTTACCTTTTACTGTTTCTGTCTCCTTCCTTGTTAGGTCTTGTTTAGAAAGTTTGTTTCCAGATCTAAGTATCATTCAATTAATTTTCTCAATCTCAAACTCAACAGAGTGTTTGTCACAATTTCCTAACTAAGGTATTAATTTTTCCACAATTTTCTGACTATATTTTTTTTTTTCACGATTTTCTGACTATTTTTGTATTTTTCACGATTTTGTGATCAGAATCGTGTTTTCCCACAATTTTCTGCCTAAAGTATTGATTTTCCACGATTTTATGATCTGAATCATGTTTTCTGATTATCTCTATGTTTTTCACGATTTTGTGATCAAAATCGTGTTTTTCACGATTTTGGGTGAAAATCGTGTTTTTCACGATTTTGTGAACAAAATCGTGTTTTTCACGATTTTGAGTGAAAATCGTGTTTTTCACGATTTTGTGATCAAAATCATGTTTTTCACGATTTTGGGTGAAAATCGTGTTTTTCACGATTTTGTGATCAAAATCGTGTTTTTCACGATTTTGGGTGAAAATCGTGTTTTTCACGATTTTGTGATCAAAATCGTGTTTTTCACGATTTTGGATGAAAATCGTGTTTTTCACGATTTTGGGTGAAAATCGTGTTTTTCACGATTTTGTGTGAAAATCAGGTTTCTCACGATTTTGGGTGAAAATCGTGTTTTTCACGATTTTGTGTGAAAATCATGTTTTTCATGATTTTGGGTGAAAATCGTGTTTTTCACGATTTTGTGTGAAAATCGTGTTTTTCACGATTTTGTGTGAAAATCATGTTTCTCACGATTTTGGGTGAAAATCGTGTTTTTCACGATTTTGAGTGAAAATCGTGTTTTTCACGATTTTGTGTGAAAATCGTGTTTTTCACGATTTTGTGATGAAAATCGTGTTTTTCACGATTTTGATCCCAAACAATCGTGATTGCTCACAAATTTTAAAAACACGATTTTCTTAAGAAAATCGCGTTCTGGAATTCGCAATGTTGTCCTAATCGTTCAAAATCGCGATTTTGTGTGTGATTTACAGAATCGCGATTCTGAATGATTTTTTGAATTTTACAAGTTTTGATTTTTCAAAATTTTCTTTCTACACCAGAATCGCCTTACTGAAATTTTGACATGCAATGAAACACTTAAATGCAAAATTAAGGTTTTCCTAATGAAAAAACTCAAAATACAGAAAATCGCGATTCCGTGATTTTTAGTTATTTCTCATTTCTTGGTGCTATGTGATCACTTAATGCAAAAATGTATATTCCAAATTAATGCTAAAGTCTTTACCTTGCTTGCTTGGTAGAGAAATCCTCAAAAATCCACTGGTTGCTGGAAGTCGCGATCTTGCTCTCTCTCTCTCTCACTCACTCTCACACAAATGAATTTTTCTTTCAATTTCAGGTTTTTATAGTGTCCAGAAAATCGCGATTTTGTATGATTTCCACTATTCCTCACTCTTTCACTTGTTCAACTTCACTTACTCAATCTTAATGACCTCCTCTACACTTTCTTATCTCAAAGTACCCAAGTATACTAGAATTTCCAAAAATTTTCTCTTACAGAAAATCGCGATTTTGTGTAGAGAATCGTGTGTTTTTTTATCTTGTAGATCTTATCTTGTGCAATTTTGAGTATTCTTTGTCCTTGCTTTCTTTCAATACCTTCTCTTCTTTGTAATCCTCCAAAATCCTGAACTATTGCACAAAAACCTCAACCTTACTCAGAAAATCGCGATTTTGTACAGAAAGTCGTGTTTTTGCTTACTGTTGATTTTATGCCAATTTGAGTAGTCTTTTCTTCTTAATTCCCTTCCATAGCCTTCAACAACTTTAATTCATCAATCACTTGAAATATTACTCCAAAATCAACACTTTTTTTTCAGAAAGTCGCGATTCTGTGTTAGAAAATCGTGTTTTCTAATTTTTTGGTTTTTTGACCATTTTTTGTTCTTCTTCCACTTTTCCACAATCACTCTTGTCCACTACACCTCACTTCAGCTTCCTAACAAGAAAAGAAATTTTTTTTTTATTGTTTTTGATGAGTTTTATGAATTTGTTTGGTATTTTTGCCCTAAAAATAAAGGTGAACACTTTACTTAGGGTTTCTGGTTTTGATGATCCACTGATTCCATGTTTCTTGATTGGTTATGAGTTTCTATGTCCTTAGCTATCACTAAAGTGCAAAAGAAAATCTCTCAAATGAAAATGTGTTATGGAAGGCAAACAATTTCTGCAAAGATAAACTCAATCACATCTTTCTTTTCAAAATGCAGGACAACTCAAGATTGATGCTTAGATTTGGTCAACAACTGAATCCTTTATACTTACATCTAGCTACTTTAACTGTCCTTTCCTTAGTATCACCATGTTATCTTCCCAAGATCACCCATGGTGCCTAGTACTTGGGCAAAAAGAAATCTAGAAATGCAAGAATAGACTCAAGTTACCTCATCTTCAGCTTTCTTGGCTCAAATCTTCCATACACCTGCACTTTTACTTCAACAATATGATGAGCAACTATCAATTTACAAAGATTTCAGCACTTCCAATTCTACAAGATATCAATTGCTTTCTTTTTTCCCCAAAGACAAACAATGACATCTACCTATTCATGTGCACATTTCTTGATTGATGAGTTTTACCTTTTTCTTGTGTTGGTTACCATCATCAACAGAAGATCCAGCAAAGGTCCAACTTCAATGAAGTTCTTGGAATTTCCCCTGCAACGGCGCCAAAAAATGTTTGTTATTGACTTTGGAGTTATCCTCTCCAATCATGAAGTACAAAAGAATCAACAAATCATCTTTATTTTGTCAATCCTGGGAATATCCATAAGACCACAGCCCCTTCTAGATGATAGATTCATAGAAATAAGAGATTGATGGCTGGAATTCTGAGAAAATGAAAATGAAGAGGAAATATCTAGAGTTTACCTTATCTAGAGCAAATCTTCATCATTTTCTATGATCTTTGTGTCTAATTCATGTTATTTTCTCATCAGAATACAAATATGAAATCAGAATTGGAAAATATCACCTGTATCACAGAGACGAGACAATCGCGATTCTGTACCAGTAGACGATTTTCACATTTCTGCAACATTCTTCAATCCTTCTTCACTCAATACATCAGTAATCATCTCCCTTCATACATCTTACTCAGCATTACACAAATGAAACTCACAAATCTCCATGATAAAGCAAGAAACAAGCTTTCACATCAAAGGAAACACACATAACAGAAGAAAACACGATTTCAGCAGAAACTCTCTCTTCTCTATTGATAGCATGTACAAATGACTAACCAACCTCTCCAAAATAGAGAAAATTGACTTATATACATTTTCAAGTGTCCTCTTTCACACTTGAATTTTGGTCCTTTCCTCTATTATTCTAAAAATATGCTATCTAAGAGTTTCCAAAAATTCTAGAAAAAATACATAAGATTCTATCCTACATAAGGAAGACTCTTCCTTATTTTTACAACAATTGCATAAATATTTCTACAAATTTCTATCATTTTACAATATTTTTCCTTCAAAAAAGGTTTCCAAAAATGCATCTTCCAACATCCTTCCCCTCCCAAGCCTTTCGACTCCTGACAAAAGATTTTCCTGCTCCTCTGCACTGATCACTTTTCTTCATTTCTTCTTTCTTTGATATACTTGTGACAGCAAATCATGACTTTTTCTTTCTGTTACATTTAGATTGTTGACCATCTCGAATAAAGGCTTTCTCCACTGTACTGCAGCTTCAGGTTTATCTATGACATCCTTTTTCAAGTACTCTGTGTAAGCAGCTTCATATGCTGTAAGTCTGGACTTGGTAACGACTGATAGGTTTCCAAAAATTTCTGACTCCCTCTCAAAAAATCCATAATCGAAGGCATCCTCAAAAATCTGTAAATAATGGCTACCCAAAAATATAATTCTGCTGTAGTAGGCCATCAGACAGATCCTATCAGGTGTCTCACTTAGATCAAATAATAAGGCATCTGTAGGAGAATTGAAACCAATGTAATTGAAAACTCTAACATCTGTATCTGTATATGTTTCTATACAAGCTAGAAGTACCCTCATTATTTTGATAAGTAATATGCAAGCAGGGTCATTAACATCTTTATACATAGCTATGACTGACTCGGTAGTGTTCACCATATGACTCTTTGTACGCCAAGTTCCTGCCTTTGGACCTGCTATCTTAGGGAAGTTTAACCATTTAGCTGGGATCTGACCTTCTTTTCTTCTCTTCCAAAAAACAGTCCATTCTCTTCTTCTGGCAACTAGGCAATAAGCTGGATTGATCTTTAAATGCAGAGGTGCCTCTTTCCAGATTTTCCTACATTCCTTATTGGCATCCAGCCACTTATTCCTCCATTTGGGATTGGCTCTTTCGAATAACTCCTTCGTGACATTAATATCTTCTTTATATTCAAGGTATTTGTTTGGAGATAACCCTACTCTGGCCAATTGATAATTCTTTATACTCTCCAACATCATACAGAAGGGTATTCCTAATCCATCTGCAACCCAATGATGCTGATCTGGATTAATGCCTTTATTCAGAGCAAAGGTAACTATTTGATCTTCATACTCATCATGCATTTTTCTGATAAATTCCATTCTTGACTCTCTATTGGTCAATAATTTTTGGACAAAATCTTCAGAATAGTTTTCCTCTGATTCTTCAGCTGCTGGTTCCTTGTTCTCTTGTTCTCTATCAAAATTCCCTGTTTCATATTCCCTTTTATCTGTATCTTCTGCCTGTACTTGATCTTGAATTTCTTCTTGAACTTTTGGTTTCTCCAACTGTTTCTGTAATTCTTCTATAGTCATCATTGAACTTTTGTTCTGAGCTGCCCATAACTCCTTTTCCTTCCTCCACTCATCTCTTTCTTTCTCCATCTTTGTCTGCCATTCACTTCTTTCCTTTTCTACCTCCATATGTAATTGATGATACCCTCTCATTGATGTGGCAGCATGAGTGTTTGCCCGTTCTCCATTTCTTTGGCCTCTTTTAATTCTATTTGAAGTCTTTGAATTTCTTTATGCAGCTCTTCCTTTTCTTCCTCTGTCAATTGAGCAGGTTTACCTTCATTTCTTAGTTGACCTTCTTCTAACAACAATTTATTAATCTCTTCATGTGCTCTGGTCAGAATTTGATATGATGTTTGTAAAGTTCTGTAGCTTCCTCCTATGGTTTTTAATTCCATTTCCATTTTGGCATTCTGCTCTGATAACTTTACACTCTTTTCTTCCAAATATTGGATTCTGTTCTGCTTTTGAACCTCAGCTTCTTCCAAAGCAATGATTCTATTGATATATTCTTCATTCTTTTCCTTCATCACTCTTAATTGCTCTGACATCTGCTCTTTTTCCTTCTTGTGCTCTTTGATAATTAAACTTCCTTTTTCAAATTCCGATTCAGCCACCATTCTTGATATGATCATATTTCTACTAGATGGTCTGAACTGTTCAATGTTGCTCATGATTATTTGACAAGCTGATCTTATATTTTTGGGTATTCTTTCCAACTCTACTTCTATTCCTGTCTGTCTAACTTTAATTTGCTTGTCTTCTTTACCCACATCATCTTCTTCTGCTGCTGTTTCATCATCTATATCCTGAATGTCTTGTTCTTCATAACTGTGATCATCATTCTTTGTCTCCTGATTGGTATCATCTTCTTCAGAATCTAATGCTTTGTCATTTGCACTCTTCTGCTCTGAAAAATCTGAAGCCCTCTTCTCTTCTAATGACTTCTTTTCTTCCAATACTTGTTGCTTCTCTGTAAAGAGCTGGTCTCCCTTAGTTTGTATCTCCTTCTCTTGTATTAGGGTTTCCTGACTTCTGTTTGAGTCCTTTCCAACAAGAGCTATTTGAACCTTCCTGAGTTGCTCTTCCTGTCCTTGTTTTTCCTGAACTAAAACTGATTCAATTTCTTTCATACAAGCAACCTGGTCATTACTTTTCTCATTTGTGTGTTCTCGTTCCTGTTCATCAATGTCCATGAGGTCTGCTTCTTCCTCTTGTTCTTGATCATCCTTGGATGTAAATTCCTCACTACTTTTTATATCATGTAATACATCCTTTATACTTTGAATGATCTCTTCTTCCATAACTTTCCCTGTGACCTTTGGAGCACTCTTTCCCATTTCTATCTTCTCTATTTCTTGATCCTTATTCACATCCTTTTGTTCTTTAATTGAACTACTCTTCTGTATCTCCTTTGTCAACTCCTCTAGCTTTTCATTCAATTTGAAGTGAGTCTGTGATGGTTTTGTCCATATGGGTTTTATTCCTGTATGCACCCACCCATAACTGACTTCTTCTCTTATTCGGCCTTCCTCTTCTGTCATTACTGCCTTTCCTTTTAACAGCCTTCTTCCTTCTTCTGAGCTCATCTGTTGAACTATTTCCTCATGTGTCTGCTTTTCTTGAGACTTCTTAATTGAATCCTCAGGTGTCTTCAGCTTCTCTGTGGCCTGTGTAACCACATTAGGAGTATTTGGTATTGAAAGATTTAGAATTTTTAACAAGAAGCTTTCAATATCACTATCTGAATCGGATGAAAATCGTGAAGACCCCCCTATTTCAGGTTCTGTAGGCTTTGATACTTCTTCCACTGTGATAGGCTTCTGTGTTGCTTCCCTGATCACTTCTTCTGTGCCTTTCATTGTTGCAGCTTCAGTTATTACTTTTCCTTTCCCCTTCTTAACCAATTTCTTCTTTTGAACTGGTTTCCTTGGCACCTTCTTTTTCACAACAATAGTGGTTCTGGTCTCTGGAGGTCCTTGTAATTCCTTGAAGTAGGCCAGCAACTCCACCTCCTTCTTAACAAACACCTCTTCTGTATCAGCTGCCATCATTTCATCATGTAATGTTTCATAATGCTCCACTTCTTCTTGGATCCAATCTGTAGCTTTGCATGAGTAATCTTCCAACATTTTTTGATACTGTGCCTCATACATGGCTCTTTTGTTGTTTCCTTGGGTAAGATAAGTGTAGAGCTGTTCTTTACTTGTCTGTGGAGGATGAGGTTCACTAGAAGATTGTACCTCCTTTTGAGCTGCCACATGTTCCTCTTTTGTTACTTCAGTCTGTTCCAATTCCACTCTCCTGGGATCCAACTTTCTCTTTTTGACTGGAATCTCTTCTTCAGAGATTATTTTCCTCTTCATCCCAGCTCCCCTCATACTAGTGTGTCCCACTGTTTCTTTAGGATGCATCCTTTTGGGAGGGCTTTTTACTCCTGCCATTAGATTCCTGAAGTACTGTGCTTCTAGAGCCAGTTTGAATTGTTCTTCCATTCCCAAAACATGATAGATGATTCTGGTTAAGAATTGACCTCCATTTATAAACTTCTTCTGTTCCCAATGTTTTGCTGCTTCTTTCATATGTTCATGGATGTATGGAGAGACATCCATTACTCCAAATGGTTTTGTTCTATCTTCGTTGTTAAACATCAATAAAGTCACTAACTTATGTGGCATTATGTATCTTGGTAGTTTTGGAAAACAGAAGAATTGTAAGAACATCCTTACAGCATATTCTTCTTTCTCCCTTCCTTTAAAATCAGTGAACTTTGTAAATCCTGTGTAGGTTCCCTTATTCTTTTTGACAAAGCTTGGGTCTAGTTTGGTTCCCATTGGAAAGAACTGTAAAGCAGCTCTGATATGTTCTGCTTTGATAGTAACCCGTACCTCCTGATTGTCTTTGTTCTTTACTTTGCATCTGAAGTAAGCATCATTACCTTTCCCAACTTCTTTCAAACTACCCATCACTTGTGCTACTCTTTCAAAGTCAATAAAGAAGATAGGTTCTTCCAAGAGTTTGTGCAATCCCACAGCTTTCCATCTCTTTATGTTGACAGGAGTTCTCTGAAACCTATAAAATTCCTGGCACAGCATAGTGTACTTATATCCCCCAATTCCCACTGTAAAAATATGTTGTCCTATCATTCCCAAAATTTCTTTAAGTTCTTTTACTACTTTTTCAGCTTCTGGGATTTCTGGGTCTTCATCTGATTCTAAGTCCACCTGTTCCTCAGCTGCATCACTATCCAGAAACCAGTGTCCTCTGGACAAAGTTACCGAATCTGCTCTAAAGTCATGGATTTGTAATTCTTTCGTATTCACCATCCTGTATTTGTAACATACAAAAGAAGAGAAAACACTCCACCCATATAAGTCACAAAAATCCAGAAAAAATTAATGTTTTCTTTTGGAATATACTTGCCATGAAAATAAAGAAAGAAAGTCTTCCAAATAAATTTTGCTTCTTCAAAAGACTCAATTAAAGTGATCATTACAGGTGTAGCAAGATGTCTAATGTGCTTCCTTTAATTGTCACTTCCTTGCTTGTCATTCCTTTTCAAAAAGAGAATAATTCTTGAAGAAAGAAATGATGGAAACAATGATTAATGGAAAAAAAAAACCTCAAAAAAAAAAAAAAAATCAAAAGATGATCATAGAAAATTGAAACAAAATAATACAAATTTTCCATAATAATTTACTTTCCTCCTCCCTATATCTTGCTTTGTGCTTTATAAATTTAAAAACAAAATAAAATACACACTGTGTCCAGTTTTTCTTAACCCATTTGTTCTCTTTTTTTTTTTTTTAATTTGTGTGTTTTTTTTTTAATATTTGTGTGTGTGTGTGTGTTTTTTTTTTTTTTTTTTTTTTTTTTTGCTTTGTCCTCCTTTTCTTCCCCTCCTAATTCTCTTTTAAGGGAAAAGGTTTAAAAGAAAATACTTTTGTCATCCTTCTCTCTTTTTTTTAATATTTTGTTCTGAAATTCTGAAGATAGGTCAAATGTGGATGATCTTTCTGCCATTGACATAATTCTGATTTTTTTACCCAATAATGTTTAACTGCAATTGTCCTTATGTCATCCAAACATCCATGCTTCCCAGACCAACATTTTGTAGCATTTTTTGGTCTCCATACCCATTTTGCTCTAACTTCCTGTTTTAATGAGTAATATCAGTGTATGCCTTCTTTCCATGTCCCTCTTGTTCTGATTTGTTGATGTTTCAAATTAGGCAATAAGTGTCTTCCTCGTTTTGTCTCACCATTCTTCTTTACTCCAGAATTCTCTTGCTGGTTTTGATTGTAAGAAGCTTGATCATTTTGTAGTGGCAATATGTCCCTGTCCTTCATTGAGAAAGTAAATCCTTCCATATCTGGGTCATAAACATCTAGATGAACTTCCTGTTCTTCATTACTCAGAAAAAACATTAAAAATTTTTTGTCATTTATGGTCAAACTGAGCTTCATTTTTTCAACGTTCAAAATAACTTTACCTAGTTCGAGCCAGGGTTGTCCCAAAATCAATTTTTCAATCATCAAATGATCTGGCCACTCTTCACAATCTATCTTCATATATTCATTATTAAATTTAACTTTAATAACAAGTGAAGACAAACTCTGAATCATTTTTCCTTCTAATGTTTTAATCATCATTCTGTTTTTATTCCTCTTTATGCTAAATTTATTTACCAAGGCTGAACTGATCAAGTTCACTTGAGCTCCTGAATCTACCAAAACCCTTATGTTTTCATTTTGATGATCCATTTCTATCACAGGCAAATGTTCTCTTTGTTTTAGAGTGCTTTCACATAAACACACCTCCTTAAGTTCTTTCATTTTTCTTATTCTCTCCTTTGCTTCTTGTTGAGCCTCCTTTCTGATGTTTTCTTCTTCTCTTTTCCTATTTTGAGCCTTTTGCAGTCTTCTCCATTCATCAGTAGTTAATGGACACTCATACCTCTTAACTCTACATCCAATTATAAAATATGGCATGATTTCTCCATCAATGTTAGCTAATTGAATGGCTCCACTCTTGCTTATCTTATGTATGATGTATGGCCCATGACCTTTCTTCTGAAATTTTTTCTGATGCTCCTTGACTGTGTATGCCAGAACCAAGTCTCCTTCTTGGAGATCTTTTTCTTTTATATGCACATCATGGTAGGCTTTTTGTCTTCTCTTGTCTGTATATATACTCATTACTGCTTGAAGTCGAGAAGCTCCCAGTTTTTCTAAATCTATGACCCTCTCAGATAGTTCATGTCCTGTCCAATTGTATTGACTACCCACTTTTAATGTTGGAATAAGAAATTCCATGGGTAAAACTGCATTTTGTCCATATACCAAATTGAATGGAGTAGTCCCTAAAGCAGTTTTGTATGCCACTCTATAAGCCCAGAGAACATGATGAAGTTGAGAATCCCAATCATTTCTGTTTGTGTTGACTAATTTGGACAATACAGTGCAAAGTACTTTATTAGTACTTTCTGCTAACCCATTAGCTTGTGGGTGATATGGGGTGACTTACTATGACGAATCATGAAATATTTGGTCATGTTTTCTATGATCTGGTTCAAAAAATGAGTTCCCCTATCACTTACTAATTCAATTGGAAGTCCAAATCTAGTAACAATATTTTCATACAAAAATTTTGCAGTTGTATGAGCATCATTTCTTTTAGTGGCTTTGGCCTCAGCCCATTTTGTCAAATCATCAGTAGCCACTAATATGTATTCTGCATGAGATTGTCTAGCTGGAGGATGTATAGGTCCAATGAAGTCCAATCCCCATTTGCTAAAAGCTCTGGCTGAAATTAATGGGATTAATGGCATGTTATCTCGTTTATTTGGTTGACTCACTCTTTGACAGATGTCACATCTTTTTACATAAGTTCTTGCATCAAGAAATAGAGTTGGCCACCAAAAGCCAGAATACAAAATGAGTTTGGCTGTTCTATCACTAGAAAAGTGTCCTCCTACCACTCCACAGTGTGCCATTTCCAACATCTCCAAATACTTCTCTTCAGGAACACATATTCTTAAATAACCATCCATTCCTTTTTTGTATAATTGTTCTCCTATGAGTTGATATTCTTCAGAGATTTCTTGTAAATTTCTTGAATCTGTACCAGCTATAAGTTGCTTCCCTTTCTCCTTTTTCTTTAATTCTTCAACAATGTTCTCACTCCATTCAGGGTTTTTTTTAAACCAATATAGAGTTATTAAATCTGAATTCTGCAAATCTTGACATTCTTGACATTTAGCAACATATCTTTCCACATCTTGAATTTTATTTGGCCAGTGTACTCCCATCCTACTAAGATTGCTTAAAGTGACTATTTTGGAAGCATGAGTGCATGGGTTCCAGCAATGAGCTCTTCTTACATATTCATGTTGCTCCTCTTCTGGAGTACAGTATTCCAGTATACCTGACTGATTGAGGTGATACAAATGCCCAGCTAGCAACATAAAATTCCTGCTTTGTAACACCAAATGTGTGTTATTTGCTAATGACTTACAAGGTCCCATGGTTAACAAAGGAACTAATGATATGGACCATTCAGGAACACTTTCTACTTTGAATAGGTATGTATCTGGCAGGTCATCGTCTAAGGGTGAACTAGGTTCTTTGGACTGAATTCTAGACAAATGATCTGCTCTTCAGTGTGTTTTGCCTTGTCTAACCACCACCTCAAATTCAAATTCCATTAGTAAAAGAAACCATCTAACTATTCTTCCTGTATTACATGGTTTATTTACTAAATAAAGTAGAGCTTGGTGATCCACAAAGAATTTAAACTTGTTGGCCAATAGGTAATGTCTGTATTTTTTAACAGCAAATATCATTCCCAACCCTTCTCTCTCAGTGGTTGTATAGTTCTTTTCTGCAATGTTCAATTGTCTACTAGCATATGCTACTGGGAAATCTAATTTACTTCCTTCTATAGGTTGTGCCAACACACATCCCAAAGCATAATTTGAAGCATCTACATGCACATGAAATATTTTATCCCACTGAGGTGTTTTTAGAATTGGGGCTGTCACCAAACAAGTTTTCAATGTTTCAAAGGCTTGGTCACATTCTTTATTCCACTCAAACTTTGTGATGAGGGCATATAAGGGTTTAGCTATATCTGCAAATTTGTGAACAAATTTCCTATAGTACCCACAATGTCCCATAAAAGTTTGGAGTTCCTTCACATTTGTAGGTCTTGGAAGCTCTATTATAGCTTTTATCTTCTTCTCATCAGTAGAAATTCCATTTTTTGAAACTATGTGACCCAACATTCTTCCTTGTCTTACAAAGAATACACACTTTTCAGGATTTAAGCATACTCTGTATGTCCTGCATTTCCTGAATATTCTTTCTAAATCTTGTAAATGATCCTGTCTTTTTAAAGAGAAAGTGCACAGATCATCTACATAGATTTCCATCACATTTCTCAAGAATTCTTTGAAGATATGACACATCATTCTTTGAAAAGTTGCTGGGGCATTGGTCAATCCAAAGGGCATAACCCTAAAAGCATAAATCCCCCATTCTATAGAAAAGGCAGTCTTATGTTGGTCCTCCAAGGCTATAGGTACTTGATTGTATCCTGAGAAACCATCTAGAAAGCTATAAACTTCCTTTCCTGCAACTCTCTCAAGAAGATGATCTGTTATTGGCAATGGATAATTATCCCTTATAGTTGCTGCATTCACTTTTTTCAAGTTAATGCATACCCTAAGTTTTCCATTCTTTTTTGGTACCACAACTATAGGTGATATCCATTCAGTATACTCAATTTCATAAATGAAGTTAGCAGCCAACAACTTGTCAATTTCTTCCTTTATCTTGGCAGAGTATTTATCATTGAATGTATAATGTCTCTATTTACTAGGTTTTCATCTGGAGTCATAGGAATTTTGTGCTCGCAGATTTTTGGATCAATTCCTTTTAAATCTTTATAACTGTAAGCAAATACATCCCTATAATTCTTTGCTAGGTTCTTTAGTGCTTCTTCTTCCTCTATGGTCATATCATCAGCTATTACAATATGTCTTTCCTCTCCTTCTTCCTGAGTAATCATGATCTTTTTAGTTTGTTCTTCATTATCATAAGCTTCTCCTTTCTTTTTTTCTCTCTTTGGTTTCATTTTTAGAAGTAGTCTGTCTTCCACTTCATAGGTTTTAAAATTTGCTGGTACATCAAAGTATTGATCCTTGTTTATTTCCTTCTCTTTCTTCTCAATTTCTTGTTCCTTTTCCATTTCTATGTGTTTATGTTCCTTGTTTTTGCCTGAGATTTTATCTTTGATTGCATCTTCAGCTTTTACTATCTCCAAATATTTTGTTTTTCCTTTTTTTAATACCATTTCTGAATCTTGATCCTCCTCTGTTTTTGATACACTTATCATGTTTATACTAATGTGAAAAATATCAAACCCTTCTTCATTTTGAAATTCCACTCCTACATACTCCTCACTGGCTATGTCCATGGTAGCCAAAATTTGGTTCCACCCGTAGGGCTCAAACTCTTCATCCTTAAATTGTTGTGGCACATAACTTTCATCTTGCACTTTTCTTCCTTCCACACAATCTTCTCTTTTCAGTCTCCTTTTTCTATTGGTGAGGTTTCTTATTATGTTACACTTCCATATTGCTGATTCACTCTCTTCCTGATCCTCCAACTCTGATTCTTCACTTTCTTCTTGATTTTGATGTATTTTGTACCATTCTTGAGGAGATATATCACAGTAGTGCCCATTTCTTAAGTTCACTCTTGTTATTCTTCCTTTGCTTTGGAGATATAAACAATCATTACCCCAATCCTGCACAATTTGCATTTGTCTCATGAAAGGCCTTCCTAAGATGATTTCATATGAAGTGGATTGTGGAAATTCTACTATGGCAAAAGTGTGTTCTATTTCTGTTCCACATATGTCCACAATTACTTTTTCCCAAATACCTAGGGGTTTTTCTATATGCCCATCCGCAAGTTGCAATCTCATCTTAGTGGGTAGTAATTCATTGCTTCCCCATTTCTCCCAAGTTTGTTTAGTCATTATGGCCACTCCTGATCCACTATCCAAAATGGCTTTAGCAAAGTTTTTTCCATATTGTATTTTTAGGGTTGAATTGCCTTCTTCCCCTTCACAATACCCTCCTATTTTATCAATAGGAATATACCATAATTCCTCTAATTCTTGTAATGGTGAATGAAGGTTTCCAGGTATTGTTTCCCCTTTGTTCATTTTGTTTTGTAAGTGAGGATTTTGTTTCAACAGTTCTTCCCATGTTGTGTGACATGTAATGCTACATTGTTCATCTATAATCATCTGGAATGTTATTTGTAGATTTTCTTTTTTGTTAGCATTTTCCCTTGTTTTCGTTTTCTCAAGTTGTTCAACTGTTCTCTGTGAGCTACCTCCTTCCCCCATTCTGAGTTGTACTTCCTCAATGATTTGTTTGCACTTTTGCATCCTTTCATGCTCTAACTCTGGCATGGGATAGGCCACTGCATGATGTGCAAGACTTGGTCCTTCTTGAATCCTTCCCTTATATGCTTTGATTAGGGTGTCTAGACTCTGAGAACTTCCTATTTCAGACTGATTTTGTGTCTTTTGAGGAGGAGTACTTTTTGACTGATCCTGATTGTCTTCTTCCAAATTTTTGCCCATCCTTCTCTTCTTTTCCCATTTCCCTTTTTGTCTATTTCTCTTCACCTTTGAGGCTGAACCTTCATTTTGTTCCTTAATTGTTCCTTGTTGCTTGGCTTGAGCCCTTGTTATAATATTTATTCCAACTTGGTCATTTTCACTCAATTCTTCCTGTTCCATAATGTTAACTGTTTTTAAAGGTATGTTATTAGGTGTGTTCTGTTGTTTTTTGGGATTCTTTGGGCAATCTTTTATCAAATGTTCTCTGCCACAATCCTTACAGTAGGCTCCCTCTATTCTCAATGTAGGAGGTTGCAGACAGTCTCTAATGAAATGCTCTCCCCCACACCTATAACAAGTTATCTTTGGTCCCCCTTTGAATTGAGGTTTTTGGTTGGACATGTAATTGTTGGTAATATACATGAATGTTGCTGTGTCCATTTCAATTTTCCCATTTCCCAAGTCTAGGGCTTTTAACTCAGGTTCTCTTATTTCATATTCTTCCCAATCTTCTTGATATCCCTCACTCCATTGATATTCTTCCTTATATGGTGATCTTAGTCTTGAATTCCCCTCCTCTATTGGTGTATACTTGATTGGTACCACATTAGTTGGTATAGGAGGTTGTTGTCCAAGCACAGGTCTTGGTTGTTCAGTATAACCTGATTCCCTTTGAGCCATATAATCTCTTTCCTTGATGGGTTGTTTGTTATAGAAGCATTCCTCCCTGGTATGGTTTGTCCATTTTCTCTCTAGTGTACAGTACTTAAGTGTCTTCCTATCTTGTAAGTGTGGTGGCTTCTAATATTGGCATTGTTGTGCCAGATGATTTTCTCCACAAATGTAACATTTTTTATTTGTGTTTATCCTAGAGTTTATCAGATTAGTTTTAGTGCTTACCTCTAGGGCTTTAGCAATAGCCTGAGCCAACTCTTCTGCTGGAGGAATTTTGTCTTCATATGATCTAGGTTGATCAAATGCTAACAGATCTTGACCTCTATTGTCCTCCAAATCTATTGCTTCCTTTACACAAGCTGCTAAATCAGGACATCCTCTATAATACACTAGGGTTCTTAGTTGGGCACTTCTCAAACCCTCAATGAATAAGGATACTTGTTTTGCCATGGAAGGTACTTCCTCTCTTGGGCATCTATCAATGTATTGTTTAAATCTTCTGGCTGCTTCTCTAACATTTTCATCCTTTTGTTGCTTGAAACTATGTATCAATGTGGTTGTACTATGTTTTATCCCGGTCTTAGAGAATTCCCCAATGAAGGCTTCTAAGAAAGATTCAATATCCTGGTACATTTCCTTTCTCAAACAAATGAACCAAGATAAGGCTGGTCCTGTTAGGGTTAGACCAAATGCCTCAAATTGTACTTTGTAATCTTCTACCTCTTCAGCTCTAATCAATTGCCTAAATTCTGCAGCATGAGCATGAGGATCTGAATAACCCTCATATTGGTTCTTCATACATTTGGCAACTTGGTATGGTCTAAGCATTCTACCTTGAGGCTACCAATGGGATCTTCTTCTGAATGGGAAGTCATTATATCCTTCTGGTTCCTTGTCAAAGGGATTTGGGGAAATCTGTGTCCTCCTCCCATGTTGTTGTTCATTACCGGTATAGTTTTCATTTGGCCTAGGTAAATTTGTCTGCTCCATGTTATGTTCCCAAGGTCCTTTGTCAGTACATTGCCCTAGATCATTTGAATTTTCTGGGTCTTGAGAGAATATGTACACACATCCTTGCCTATCTTCATATCTCCCATCTTTGAATTGAGCTACAAGGGTTATATTCAGGGGAACTTCTAAATTTCTCAATCTAATGAGAAATTTATGCATTCCATCCTGATATACATAGGTTCCAAGCCTATTTGTATACATATACTTGAGGATGTTTCTAAAATCCCCAGTTTCCATAGGCTCATTTGTTTCATTTATGTTTTCCATGTTGTTTTCTTGCCCTAAACTTCTTTCTTGCCCTTTACCTTTTACTGTTTCTGTCTCCTTCCTTGTTAGGTCTTGTTTAGAAAGTTTGTTTCCAGATCTAAGTATCATTCAATTAATTTTCTCAATCTCAAACTCAACAGAGTGTTTGTCACAATTTCCTAACTAAGGTATTAATTTTTCCACAATTTTCTGACTATATATTTTTTTTTTTTTTCACGATTTTCTGACTATTTTTGTATTTTTCACGATTTTGTGATCAGAATCGTGTTTTCCCACAATTTTCTGCCTAAAGTATTGATTTTCCACGATTTTATGATCTGAATCGTGTTTTCTGATTATCTCTATGTTTTTCACGATTTTGTGATCAAAATCGTGTTTTTCACGATTTTGGGTGAAAATCGTGTTTTTCACGATTTTGTGATCAAAATCGTGTTTTTCACGATTTTGGGTGAAAATCGTGTTTTTCACGATTTTGTGATCAAAATCGTGTTTTTCACGATTTTGGGTGAAAATCGTGTTTTTCACGATTTTGTGATCAAAATCGTGTTTTTCACGATTTTGGCTGAAAATCGTGTTTTTCACGATTTTGGGTGAAAATCGTGTTTTTCACGATTTTGGATGAAAATCGTGTTTTTCACGATTTTGTGTGAAAATCATGTTTCTCACGATTTTGGGTGAAAATCGTGTTTTTCACGATTTTGGGTGAAAATCGTGTTTTTCACGATTTTGGGTGAAAATCATGTTTCTCACGATTTTGGGTGAAAATCGTGTTTTTCACGATTTTGTGATCAAAATCGTGTTTTTCACGATTTTGAGTGAAAATCGTGTTTTTCACGATTTTGTGTGAAAATCGTGTTTTTCACGATTTTGTGATGAAAATCGTGTTTTTCACGATTTTGATCACAGACAATCGTGATTGCTCACAAATTTTAAAAACACGATTTTCTTAAGAAAATCGCGTTCTGGAATTAGCAATGTTGTCCTAATCATTCAAAATCGCGATTTTGTGTGTGATTTACAGAATCGCGATTCTGAATTATTTTTTGAATTTTACAAGTTTTGATTTTTCAAAATTTTCTTTCTACACCAGAATTGCCTTACTGAAATTTTGACATGCAATGAAACACTTAAATGCAAAATTAAGGTTTTCCTAATGAAAAAACTCAAAATACAGAAAATCGCGATTCCGTGATTTTTAGTTATTTCTCATTTCTTGGTGCTATGTGATCACTTAATGCAAAAATGTATATTCCAAATTAATGCTAAAGTCTTTACCTTGCTTGCTTGGTAGAGAAATCCTCAAAAATCCACTGGTTGCTGGAAGTCGCGATTTTTCTCTCTCTCTCTCTCACTCACTCTCACACAAATGAATTTTTCTTTGAATTTCAGGTTTTTATAGTGTCTAGAAAATCGCGATTTTGTATGATTTCCACTATTCCTCACTCTTTCACTTGTTCAACTTCACTTACTCAATCTTAATGACCTCCTCTACACTTTCTTATCTCAAAGTACCCAAGTATACTAGAATTTCCAAAAATTTTCTCTTACAGAAAATCGCGATTTTGTGTAGAGAATCGTGTGTTTTTTTTCTTGTAGATC
>CM035406.1:234361781-234389281 GCA_020310875.1 Ceratopteris richardii | reverse complement strand
AATTCTTAAGGATTCTTTCCAATGATGGGCTTAGTGTCTAAGCAATCCTAATGAAGTGATACCTCACCTCAATGTGCTTGGTCTTTGCATGACACTCTAGATTTTTAGCCAAAGCAATGGCACTTTGACTCTCACTGAGCAAACAAGGTATGTGCTGAGGTAGACCCATATCACAAGCAAGATGAGAAAGCCACAATAATTCCCTACATGCCTCACTTGTTGCAACATACTCTACTTCTGTGGTGGAAACATCTCTTCATTCTTGAAGATGAGATCTCCAAGAGATAGCACCTCCAACAAAATGAAAAATATACCATGATGTAGATTTTCCATTATCTACAAAACCATCATAAACAAAATCCGTGTAATGAATAATGGATGGCTTTCCTCTAACTAAGCATAAAAACTTTTCCTTAGTGCCACTCAAATATCTCAAAATCATCTTGACTGCTTCCGAGTGCTTCTTACCAGGGTTAGACATATATCTGGCCACAAGTCCCACTACAAATGCAATGTCTCAACTCGTAGCTACCATAGCATACATGAGACTATCAAAAGCAAACTGATAAGGAATTTTGGTCATGAATTCCTTTTCCTCATCTAATTTGGGGAAATCATCCTTGCTTAGTTTCACATATGTGGGTAAAGGTGTATTCAATGCTTTTCCACCCTGCATATTGAACATTTGAAGTACTTTGGATATGTACTCACTTTGAGACAAATATATGCATCTTTTACTCCTATCATGAGTAATGCACATGCCAAGAATATGTTTGGCATCCCCAAAATCCTTCATATCAAATGTCTCACTCTACGTCTTTTTGAGAAATGACAATTCATAAGAGGGCTTTCCACCAATCATCTGTTGGAGAATTCCTCTCCTAATCGCAGTGGAAAGTGTAGAAGACCTTCTCAGGATCAAGACTCTTGCCAACAGTAGAACCTTCAAATGAAAACTGGTACCAATTCAAATATCCAATGAACTTGAAACTTTGTTCACTCAAACTAGACACCTAGAGCTTTCAAATGAGATATCAAACACTCAATTTGGAGTAGATTTGGGTTGGTAACTATTTGATTCAAAATAGACTACCTGTCCATTCAATTAGGCTGAAAACTAGACTTCACTAAAACCTAAATAACTCACAGAGCATAAAGAATTTCATAAAACTCTTTTACGTAGAGGAAGTACTGGAGATAAGCTTTCCAACGAATGTTTAAACACTAAAATTGGATACATATATTGAGAGATATGACTCTCACAAGTAGACTACCCAAAAATGGGTGTGCGGCTGGACATACTCTATGAGAGTAAACTGAACGAAATGACTCAAAACAAATGAAGTAGCTACAAGGGGGCTTCCATGCCTTCTTCCTCTATCTTTGAGTGTCCTTCCTTGCCTCTTTTATAGCCAAGTGACCAAAAACTCTCATGATGAGTTTGAGAGCTCTTCTCCATCATTTCTCCACTACTTTGGACAGCCACTCCTCTTACATTTCAGTTTTTGGATTTGATTCTCTTTTGAATGATTCTCTTTTGGTCTCCACTACTTGCTGAAGTAAATGCTTCCATCTCTTCTTGCATAGCTTCTTGCCATTCTTTTTGTGTACATGCTTCTTCATATGCATCCGGTTCTTTATCTTTGACCACCTGTGTCATATATGCAAAATGCTTTGCAATAAAACTATCATAGCTCAGCCTTTCAATTGGATACCTTGCTCTTGAAGACCTCCTTTCATTTCCTTTTGAACATTGCTTCTTCAACCGGTTCAAGTTTACCTTCGGTGTGATCACCTCTTCATACTCTTCTTCACTTGCATTTGAATCACTATTTT
The DNA here is from genome assembly GCA_020310875.1 of Ceratopteris richardii. Lineage (NCBI taxonomy): Eukaryota > Viridiplantae > Streptophyta > Polypodiopsida > Polypodiales > Pteridaceae > Ceratopteris > Ceratopteris richardii. The sequence goes on along the minus strand of CM035406.1, from coordinate 234,387,445 downwards.
GGGCAGCACTTTCAACTTTAGATCTTTCATAAGCTGATGTTGGTGATGAGGAATGACTCCTTAGTCTCCCCTTCCATGTTGAGCTTTCTTCAAGTGATGTAGAAGCTTCTGGACCTGACATTTGAGTGCTTGTTTGCTGAAATTCTTCTTGGACAGCACCTCCATAATCTTTGCAATCTTCTTCAAGAATCTTCTCTTTCCCTTTGTCTCCAAACCATGGTCTTAGCTCATCAAATACCACATCTCGTGAGACTCGTAGCTCCTTTGTCATCGGATTGTAGCACCTATATCCCTTTTGCTCTGATGAATATCCAATAAAAATACATTTTTCGGACTTTGCCTCCATCTTTTTCCTTAGTTCTTGAGGGATGTGAACATAACACACACATCCAAAAACTTTGAGATGTGTAAGGTCAGGCTTCTTACCGGAATAAACCTCCTCGAGAGTTAGATTATGCACTCCAGCCGTTGTGCACTTGTTCATCAAATAAACGGTTGTACTAGTTGCTTCAGCCCAATAGTTTAGTGGCATCTTCATCTCGTTGAGCATGCATCTTGCAACTTCTGTGATATGTTGATTTTTCCTTTCAGCTATTCCATTTTGTTGAGGTGTGTACCTACATGTAAATTGTCTCTTGATGCCATTTTCATAAAGAAAATCTGAAAATTCTTTAGAGAAATATTCTCCTCCTCCATCAGACCTCAAGGTCTTTATGTAGCGTCCTGTTTCCTTTTCTACCTGTGCTTTAAATCTCTTGAACATGGAGAACACATCTGATTTTTGTTTTATGCAAAACATCCATACTTTCCTTGAATGATCATCAATAAAAGTGACAAAATATCTATTACCAGCCACTGATGGTTGTTGTGATGGTCCCCATACATCCGTGTGTATCAAGTCGAGGACATTCCTTGCCACATAGTTGCTTTTCTTGAATGGTTGTCGAGTTTGCTTTCCTAGTTGGCATGCTTCACAAAACTCATGTAGTCCGGAATAATTGAATATTGGAAGACCTCTTACCACTTCATGGTTGCTCATGTCCTTGAGCTTGGGAATGTTGATATGTCCAAACCTTTTGTGCCACAAATCGATTTCAGCAATCCTCTTGTTTCCAAACTGAATATACATCACTTTTCCATGCGGTTGTTGAATGTCCAAAGTGAACATCCTTCCTTCTTTCCTTCCTTGAGCAATGACCTTGAATCCTTCTTTTGGATTCTTTATAAAGCAGCCTTGTTCATTGAAGATAACATGATATCCTTTCTCTACCATTTGTCCTACTGAAATCAAATTCTTTGCAATAGTAGGAACATGAAGAACATCAACCAATACCTTCTTGTCTCCAAACTTGATATCTCCAACATGCTCAATTGTGTGTTGAGTTTCATCGCCGGTCTCCACACATCCTTTTCCACTTGGAGCTTGTAGCTTTGTGAACAAATCTCCTTGGCATGTCATATGGTTGCTGCAACCTGAATCTATGAACCATTTTTGGTCATCACTTCTCGAGTTGTTGTAGTCATGCTTCATGGCAAGCATGGTTTGCTTGTCTCCTTCAATTGATGTACTCGCATAGTTATTTTGGCTCCTTTGGTTGCCTCCATTCAGCCTTCCATTCTTTTTCCAACAATCATTTGCATAATGTCCTAGTTTACCACAATGATAACATGTTATACCTTTATGAGGATTGTATGAACCTCGACCTCTTCCTCTATTTCTTCCTCGACCTCTTCCATGTGTGTTTTCATTTGAGTTGTCCAGTTCCTTCCTCTACCTCTTCCTGCATATAACATTTGACTATGGCTGTCCTTACCTTTGTTGCCTTCTCCTTGTTGAGAAACCTCTTCAGCCACAACATTTGGTATAATCTCATCGAATGTTGGTAGAGGATCTCTATAAAGGATGTTTGTGATGAGGGGCTTCCACTTTTCTTCACTTCTCAAGCCATTGAGGGTTGTTTGGATGATGTCTTCCTCTTCTATCTTGCATCCAACTGATGCTAGCTGATCTCGAAGCTCTTTGATCCTCAATGTATACTCACTAATGCTTTGGTTTGATCTTTTCCTCATGTTGTTGAGCTCGTTCTTGAGTTGCATCCTTCGAGACCTTGTTGAGGTAGCATACACCTTCTCCAATGCTTCCCAAACTTCCTTGGCTGTTTCTAAGCTTTGCACATGACCAATCATAGTGTTACAAATAACTTGTGGGATGAGGAACATCACCCTTCGATTCCTTTCTTCCCAATCAGCAAATTGTCTCCTTTGTGCCGGAGTAATGTTGGGATCTTCAATGTCCACCGATTGTGGATCGTCTCCACTAACTAGACTCCATAAACCTTTACCTTTAAGGTAATTTATCATTCTATACCTCCAAGATTGAAAATTATCTTTGTCTAACTTCTCAACTTGTTGTCCTAAATCAGCCATTGAAAACTTCCAAGATTGAAGTTTACCTCAAGTATGTTGTGGTGCTCTTTCTTGACTTCACGAAGCTCCCCCTTGATTTGTAGCTTCTCCTTTGCTTCAATTCAGTTCCAATGCTTTGAATCTTCAAACTCCAATGCTCTGATACCAATTGTTGGAGAATTCCTCTCATAATCGCAGTGAAAAGTGTAGAAGACCTTCTCAGGATCAAGACTCTTGCCAACAGCAGAACCTTCAAATGAAAACTGGTACCAACCGAAATATCCAATGAACTTGAAACTTTGGTCACTCAAACTAGACACCTAGAGCTTTCAAATGAGATATCAAATACTCAATTTGGAGTAGATTTGGGTTGGCAACTATTTGATTTAAAATAGACTACCTGTCCACTCAGTTAGGTTGAAAACTGGACTTCACTAAAACCTGAATAACTCACAAAGCATAAAGAATTTCATAAAAATATTAGATAGAGGAAGTACTCAAGATAAGCTTTCCAACGAATGTTTAAACACTAAAATTGGATACATATATTGAAAGATATGACTCTCACAAGTAGACTACCCAAAAATGGGTGTGCGGCTGGACATACTCTATGAGAGTAAACTGAACGAAATGACTCAAAACAAATGAAGTAGCTATAAGGGGGCTTCCAAACCTTCTTCCTCTATCCTTGAGTGTCCCCCCTTGCCTCTTTTATAGCCAAGTGACCAAAAACTCTCATGATGAGTTTGAGAGCTCTTCTCCATCATTTCTCCACTACTTTGGACAGCCACTCCTCTTACAGTTCAGTTTTTGGATTTGATTCTCTTTTGGTCTCCACTACTTGCTGAAGTAAATGCTTCTATTTTTCATTTTTGTATTTTTCTTCTACTTGAAGAAAATCCTTTTTGCAAAAATATATACGAGCTTACTTCTTTATTTTTAACATCATCGGCATAAAGTATCAAGCATATCAAGGTGCCATCTGAACATCTCTTTATGTAGAGACAATGATCCTCATTGCTTTGAGAATAGCCTTGCCACTTCACAAAATTATCAAACTTTTGGTACCCTTATCTAGGGGACTATTTAAGTCCATATAATCTCTTCTTCAACTTATAAACTAGCCTTTCTTTGCCAAGAATTACACAACCCTCTTGTTGTTCCATATAGAATCATCTATAAGATCTCCATGCGAAAGTAGTTTTCATATCCATTTGGACTACCTCTAAGTCCTTCATTGCAACGGGCCCAAGCAACATGCACAGGGTAGTCATCTTGAATGCTAGAGAGAAAATTTCCTCGAAATCACATGTTGTTGCTTAAAAACCTTTGCAACAAGTCGTGCTTTATACTTTGGAGAAGCACTATCTGATGTGGATTTCAGCTTATATACCCATTTACATGGTAAATCTTTCTTGCCCTTTGGCAAGGTACTAAATCACAAGTACCATTCTTGCGAATAGAATCCAACTCCCTCTTCATGGCATTCTCCCACTTACATGATCCTTTATCTGCATAGCCTCTTTATAACAAGAAGGCTCACCAGCATCTATTAGCATAACAAAATCCAAACTTGGAACATATTTATCATGAGGATGTGAGACAGTTGCAAAGTGTCTCAATGGTTGTTGTATAGGAGTGTCGACGTTGTAGCATCGCACACACTTACAATATCAATCCAGTGAGCTATCTCATGAGACCCAAGTGTGGGTGGAACCTAAGCATACATAATGGAGCTTCAACATCAAGCATGACACAAATCCACATGTACAGTTGAAGTAAAGCACTCAATAAGCAACACACTCAACATCAACCACACATGTGGACATGCAAGCCACAAGCGAAGAAGGTCACAAGCTTGATGAACAAGGAAGAAAAAGCAAATCCATGAGACTCATGAGACTCGTGAGACACAAGCATGTACTCTCCAAAAGAGCAACATCTTCTTATGAGCCAAAATGGACACCCGTTATAATGACTTGTGACCTCCTTTTGTACACTTTGGCCACTTTTCCCTCTATGTGGGATTATTGTGCTCAATGGAGATTGATTCTAAAAGAGCAAAAAGTGTGGCACTCCCACACCACTATACATGAGTGCTTATGAGTAGGAAAAGATCAATCTAAACTATTCTAAAGTGGAACAAAGTAACGACATATATAAGTGATGATGAAAAAGAGTTGATTTAAGTTGTGCTTCTAATACTACCACCCTCCTTGACTTTGTCATCAATGACAAAGACTTTGCAAGTGTTGGGGCTTTGAGGAAGAGCACCTTGTAATCTTCTATATTCTTGAACATTTTGTCATTTAAAGTGCTTTGCTTTATTCCATGATGCCCTTTCTTTGTCTCTTTGAGTTGTCTGGCAATTGACCTCCTTTGTGTTGTTTTTGCTTCTTTTTAAGATTTTGGAGAGAAACTTGTCAAAAGAGTGCTTCGTTTCTTTTCTTTTCTTTTTTTCTTTTTTTTTTATTCGTATAATCCAACTATGAGAATGTAATGGAATATGGAATGATCTGTACAAATAGATGAAATAAATTCATCTCTTCTTAGTCCATGTAAACAAACAAATGGGACTGAGGGTGCATGGGTGGAAAAAGAGAAAGTGCATATGCATGGTCTTATAATGAGACCCTAACTCATGCATACTCTAAAAATGCATACTCCAAAAATGCATACAAAAAACAATGGTGCAAAATAGAAGTCTTGAAAAAAGTTCTCAAGGGTGTGGCAATGATGAGGCTTTCTCCAATTGTGCAACTCCGAGATTCTACTCCTTTACATCATCCATTGTAATGGATGATACCTTTGTCCACCATCCTGAAAGAAGAAAAATGAAAAGCAAATTTTTACAACATATGTACATGTGCCCTCTTTGTGCCTGGGTTGAACTTAAGGTGCCTAATGCATGGCCTTTGGATGAGGCCCTAATTGCATGCATACTTGATGTTCATCTTGAACATATATATATATATATATATATAGTAGGTTTTTTTTCAACACCCTACACAATATTCCACAATCCTTTTGCAACCAATGCATGATGCATCATATATGACCATAATGGGTGATTGACACCATCCAACTTATCCTCAACAACCAACATACCAAATACATCATTGCTTTCAGCCATGGCCACTGACTAAAATACCCTTGATGCAGAAAAGTGATTGTATCTCAAAAAGTTGAACAAGAGTACCTTGCCGAGCTCTGCTAAACCTATAGTGGACTTTGAGGTGGTTGTACTGGCGAACTAAAACTTGTACATATGTTTGACACAAAATGACGAAATCACCCACACAATCACTACGATAGTGCTTTAGAGGTCGAACAAGCTCAGATCCAAATTTTGACACCATAGAGTGAAGCTGTTTTGAATTCCTGATCACCCTAAGTATGCTCACCAAATTTCATGCAATTTTGGGACTGTGACCCAAGGGGTGTCGGCAACGACCTAGATAAAGCAGCGACATGTTCTGATACCAATTGTTGGAGTTTGAGGTTTGCAAAAGCACGCGAACATCACAAGGAAGAAGAAGAAGCTTGGAGCACAACACACAATATTGAATTTATTACCAAGTGAATGTACAAAGATAAGTAACATGTGAGGGTTATAGGAATATATACAAGCCGAAAAAAAACCTCCTAAAGAGGGAAAAAGTGTCCCAATAGTCCTAGTGCATTCACATACATCACTACTGAAATATATCAACAGACAAGACCTTTACATCAAGAAGAAGAAATCCCATTCCCTTGTAATTCCAAGTAAATTTGGGTAGCCAAGCAATTACTCACAATCAAACCAAATCACACTAAGATATGGGTACCAAAGACATCCATTTTACAAAATCAAAGAATTCACAAAAAGCTCCATAATTCATGGTCTAGACCCATCACACCTTATCTTGAAAAAGAACACTTCCAACCAAAGGATCTAGATTAATCAATTCAAAACCTGAAAGAGATTCTCAGAAAAACTTCAAAGCTAGGTTAAGAAGGTGATGAAGATGGCATTGAAGATGATGATCTTCAGGTTCCTGTTCATGTTGCGATTCCTGGTGCACCTACTATAGAGCAACTTCGATTCCTAGTGCACCTACTATAGAGCAACTTTGTTGGGATGGCAGAGATGTTCAAGCACAAGAATTGATAACTTTGTCTATCAAATGTTCCATTATCCCTCATATTTGCTCTTGCAAAATAGCAAAGTATGCTTGGGATACACTTACCACTTTGTACTAGGCAAGAAATGAGGCTGGTGTTGCTTACCCCCAAAAATAGTTGGATGGTGAGCATCTGAATGAAGGACTCCTGCCAAAAAAACCATTGGAATTAAATGGGTATACAAGTTGAAGCATAAACTTGATGGAACAGTTGACATTTATAAGTCTAGGCTTGTTGCAAAAGGTTATGGTCAAGAAAGAGGCATTGATTTTGATGAGACCTTTGCAGTCACTTGACAAATGACCATTGTTCATAGCATTTGTGCACTTGGAGCTCATTATGGTTGGAATGTACATCAGCTAGACATTAAAACTACATTTTTGAATGGGGACTTGCATGAAGAAGTGTATGTATTTCAACCCCATGTTTTTGTGTAGAAAAGGCATGAAAACAAAGTGTGCATGTTGAAAAAGGCATTATATGGTTTGAAGTGAGCACCATGTGCTTGGTATGAAAAGATACATGCCTACTTGATTGCACATGGTTTTGAGAACATTCCAATTGAGAGCACCTTATATGTTAAGTTTGCAGATGATGTGCTTCTGATCATTGTTGTCTATGTTGATGACATCTTGATCATTCGTCCTAATGAGAAGCATATTGCTGATTTTAAGGCTGATTTGCATGCCTCTTTAAAGATGTCAAATTTGGGGCATTTGCATCATTATTTGGACATTCAGTTTATGCAAGTTGATGGTGGAATACCTCTCCTATGTAAACAGGTACATTCTTGCATCTTCATGATGCCGAAGATGCATTTGATGTTGTTCTCTATCAACAGGTTGTTGGATGCTTGATTTACTTATGCATAACTCAGCCTGATATTTAGTTTGTTGTCACACAGATGAGCGGGTTTATGCATTGTCGAGGTGGCAAGCATTGGCTAGCGGTTAAGCGCATCTTTCACTTCTTGAGTGGTACCCAGGTACTTGGATTTTTTAATCCCAAGGGGGGATCACTATCACTAGATTTACATGCTTTTTTTTACTTTCACTGTGTTGGTTGCTATGACACTCGTGTCCACAAATGGTTTTTGCTTCATGCTTGGTAGCTCATGCATATATTGGTTGAGCAAGAAGAAGACTATTGCGGCCACTTCATGAAAACACCACTTGAAGGAAGGAACATAGGAACTTATGCTTATAAGTTCTTACCATTTTACTCCTTGTAAAAGTCTAAAAGACTTGGCATTTCTTATGTACACACCTACTTGATTAGAGACGTGGAAAAAGTTGTTGGATGATTGAGAGAATATCTCATTACCTTTTTAGGTGAAAGATTCTAGGAGTTTTGAATTTGAATTCAACTCAACTCTATAAAAGATGCAAGTCAAAAGTCGCGGGTAGCTTAGCTCATTCTAGCTCACTTCCCGAGACATCTATCAGTTGTATCTGAGAGTGTATGAGTGCTACATTGAAGCCCATACCTCATTACCTCATCTAGCTATGGTTATCATGCTAATGAGATTGTACAATTATGTCAATTAATAGATATATTCACATACATCAACACTGTGTTCTCTGAGTGTACCGCTTCAAGTCTATCAACTTCAAAGAGGCATATCTCAGTGCCTACTTCACCAAATCAAATGATTCAAATCTTGGTGGATCCAGCTCAAAGCATACTACAAGCATACAAAGTTTGAAGCAACTTGGTTCAGCCAATCTTGAGAAATCGCCGTCGGAATGATCACTGGTATTTGTCTCCATACTTCCTAAAAAGTCGGGGGTGTCCATAAATTTGCTAAAGATATTTCTCCTAGTATAGTTTATCATTTTGAATGATTTCACTTGCAAATGGTAGCTTACTAAGCTAATAGAATACCTCTAGAAGGAATTTTGCCAATTGTAAGTGTACTGGTCATACTGAATGAAAGACTGAGCAGGTATCAACACCAAAATAGAAAGTTTTCTAGCTTTGTGATTCACAAACTCATCTGTTTTGATCAAGTCATTACTCAAACCTTTTCAAAAGTACATATAGCATTTCTTGGTATCATTTGGAAGCTAAGGGTGTCTACTAATCATATCTGGAGTCACTGAGGGCTGGTGCAAAGCAAGATTAGCAGCACCTACTTAATCTTCTGAAGGATCCATCCATCTTTCCCAACAGTGGTATCAGAGCAAACAAGGTAACATGAGAGATGGTTTTCCTTCATTCATTGATAAATTGGACAGGAACAATTATCAAGCTTGGTCTCTGAGGATGAAGACCTATCTACAAGGAAGAAGTCTATTTGGATTCATCTCAAGAGATGAGGAATTTCCCTCATTCAAAGCAAGGGGTCTACCCACCAAGGAAGAACAAGAAAGGCTTAATACATGGTGTGCAAAAGATGCATTGGCAAGGTCTTATCTTCTTAACTCTATATCTGATTTCCTTTTACCTCACATCAGGAATTGTAAGACTTCCCAAGAAACTTGGGAAACCTTGTCATCATATTTTTCATCTAATACAAGGGCCAGGAAGAATCAATTGTGGATTGAATTCACAACCCTTAGGAAGCAACCAAAGCAATCAGTCTCAGAATTTGTGACCAAGATCAAGGATGTGGCAGACCAATTAGCAAGCATAGGAGAGGAGATTGAAGAGGAACAAATAGTAGGGCAAGTAACCAATGGACTAAAGGCAGATGATAAGTGGGAAAGCTTCACCACTGCATTGGATCTCTACAGGGACATACATACCCCAGATCTCACAACTCTGATGGGCCAACTATTCACACATGAAGCAAAGTTCACAAAGGTTGGAGATACATCTAAAGGTAACACTCCTTCTGCCCTATATACTGATAAAAAGATTAAAGACAAAGGTAAAGGTAAAAAGCAAGAAGATGAAGGCTCTACCTCCCAAGCCAACTATGCAGGGAGAGGTAGATCTTCAAGAGGCAGGGGCAGAGGAGGTAAGCAAGGTAGGGGGAGACTCTACAATTCATCACCATGCAACATTTGTGGACTGTCTAACCACACCACAAAAGAGTGCTACAGAAACTACAAAAATCAGAGAGGAAGAGGCTATCAAAGAGGTGGATACTCTCAAGGCAGACGAAGGTTCAACCAACACCAAGGCTACAATGGCTACAACAATAACTACAACAATAATTACAACAACAACCATAATGTAACTACCAAGGAGGATTCAGAAATAAGAAAGATTACAACAACTACACAGAGGAGCAAGATGACTCCCTATTGATCATGAATATGACTTCCAAGTCAGCTATCAAAGATGATCATCGGTTTTATATTGATTCAGGGTGTTCTAATCATGTAGCTGGCAATGTGGCACTACTCTCTGATCTTGAGGAACCCAAGGGCAAACATCAAGTACAGACAGGTGATGATATTAAGCATTCCGTAGTAAAAATTGGAAATGTAAAAACTTGTGATGGTAACCAGAACCTATTGAGCAGGGTACTTTATGTACCAACCATTACCAAAAACTTAATGAGTGTTGGTCAGATTGTGGAGAAAGGTTTGCAGGTCAGGTTCAATCAACATGGAGCATATGTGGAGGACCCAAGACATGGATTCAAAAGGATAGCCAAGGGAGAAAAATCAGGTAGATTATTTACTTTTGAGCTAGAAGACACCAAAAACATTGCTTTATACAATTACAAGGATCAAACACTTTCAGAATTAGAAATATGGCACAAGAGATTAGGTCACATAGGTGAAAGGACCTTAAAGCAAATGTGCAGGGATCAATGTGTGCTTGGGATACCTAATGTATCCAAGCAACACATGATTTACAAATGTGGTGCTTGTCAGTTTGGTAAGTCTCACAGATTGCGCTACTCAAGGAAAGGTTTTATGCATGAAGACTACCTAGACTTGGTACACACAGATGTTTGGGGACCTAGCAAGGATCCCTCCATTTCAGGATCAAGGTACTATGTGTCTTTCATTGATGATTATAGCAGATGGACTGTGTTATACTTTATGAAGCACAAGGATGAAGTGTTTAATTGTTTCAAAAGATATCTTGCACTAGTTGAAAATCAAACAGGAAGGAACTTGAAGAAGCTAAGGTCAGATGGAGGAGGTGAATACTTCTCCAATGAGTTTGAGGACTTCTTGCAGGAAAGAGGCATCAAAAGGGAGATAACCACAAGGTACTCACCTGAACAAAATGGGGTAGCTGAGAGAAGGAATAGACTTATTGTTGAAACAGCTAGGTCCATGCTTAATGAAAAGAAGTTGCCAAATTATCTTTGGGCAGAGAGTATCTCTTGCCACCTATCTCATAAACAGGTTGCCATCAAAGTCACTTGATGGAATGACACCTCATGAAGCTTGGCATGGTAAGAGACCATCATTGGATCATTGCAAAATTTTTGGTTGTATAGCATATGTGCATATTCCCTCACAGGTAAGGGGAAAGCTAGACCCTAAAGCAGAAAAATGTATTTTCATTGGTTATGACTTAAATCAAAAAGGGTACAGATTCTACAACCCAACCAATAAAGGGTTCAAGGTAAGCAGAGATGTCATCTTTGATGAGAATGACTCATGGTATGAGAATAATTGCAGGAAGGTTAGTCTACCCTATGATTTGGAAGAGGAGTTTCCAAAACTCTCAAAGGAAGAACCAATCCAGAAGGAAGACTCAAGTTCAGAAGATGATGACACAATCAATCTTGAAGAATTCAAGGCATGGAAGTCCAGAGGCAAGATAAAGATGAAGAAGCTTGAGGATATACCAGAATCTTCAATTCAAGCAATAAGGAGATCTCAGAGAGAAAGTAAGAAGCCTATCAGATATGGGTATGATACATCTCTTGTAACTAAGCATTCAATTTATCTTGCAAAGGACTTGTTAAATGAAGAACCAGGTTCATATGAAGAGGCAATCACCAAACCAGAATGGAAAGGAGCTATGGATGAAGAAATAGAAGCTCTCAAGGAGAGTGACACATGGGACTTGGTACACAAGAAGGACTCTATGAAGGTGATAGGATCCAGATGGATCTACAAACTAAAGAGGAACTCTGATGGTACAATCAACAGGTACAAAGCTAGGTTGGTAGCCAAGGGTTTTGCACAAACCCAAGGCATTGATTATGAGGAGACATTTTCTCCTGTGGCTAAGATGCCAACAATCAGAGTATTGGTGAGTGTAGCTGCATCCAAAAATTGGAACATATACCAATTAGATGTCAAGAATGCTTTCTTGCATGGATGGATATCTGAAGAAGTCTGTATGTCACAACCACCTGGCTATGAAGATCCCAAGAAGGTAAATTATGTTTGTAAATTGAAGAAGGCTCTATATGGATTGAAGCAGGCACCTAGGGCATGGAACTACAGGCTGACAACATACCTCCAAGACCAAGGGTTTACTATGAGCAAGGCAGACACTTCATTGTTTATCAAAAGGAGCAATTCAGAGGTAATCTATCTCTGTGTTTATGTTGATGACATCATCATTACAAGTAATGATGTTCAAGGAATCAGAAGCATAAAAAACCAGATGATGAAGGAGTTCAAGATCAATGATCTTGGATTATTGAAATACTTTCTAGGACTTGAATTGATTTATACTAATTCAGGTATATATATCACTCAGAAAAAGTATGTACAAGACATGTTGAAGAAGTTTAACCTACAGGATGCTAAAGTCTCAAGTACTCCAATGGAAGTCAACCTAAAGCTAAGTGCTCATGAAGGGGATGAAGTCCAAGACATTACAGGATATCAAAGTATGGTAGGTAGTTTGAATTATGCTACCTTGACCAGAATTGACATAGCATATGGAGTTAGTGTGCTAAGTCAATTCATGCACAAACCAAGGGTACCTCACCTTGAGGCTGCAAAGAAGATCTTGAAGTATCTAAAGGGAACTCAGAACCATGGTTTGTACTTTCATTATACATCAGATATTGACATTAAACTGTATTCAGATGCAGATTGGGCAGGATGCAAGGATGATAGGAGGAGCACATCAGGATATTTATCTTTTGCAGGTGATAAACCTATTCTTGGTCAGCTAAGAAACAACCAACAATGGCATTGTCATCCACTGAAGCAGAGTATAGAGGGCTAGCCAATGCCACTCAAGAAGCTATTTGGTTAAAGCTTTTGTATACAGAGCTAGGCCTATACACTAGGCCCCCACTTATCTTTGGAGACAACACAAGCTCTCTCCACCTTGCAGCTAATCCAATATATCATGCTAGGACAAAACACATAGAGGTTCATTACCACTATGTGAGAGAGAAGTTGTTAAGCAAGGACATTCAGTTGACCTATGTGTCTACTAATATGCAATGTGCAGATTTACTCACTAAAGCTTTGGATGGAAACAAATTGTGCAGATTCAAATCCATGATTGGATTGCAGGATGTGGTTGAAGATTGAAGATGAAGACTTAAGCCAAAGTGTTTGGCTTGAGGGGGAACTGTTGGTGCAATTCAAGCCTTCACAATTTGGCTTGGATTACTTCATGAAAACACCACTTGAAGGAAGGAACATAGGAACTTATGCTTATAAGTTCTTACCATTTTACTCCTTGTAAAAGTCTAAAAGACTTGGCATTTCTTATGTACACACCTACTTGATTAGAGACGTGGAAAAGTTGTTGGATGATTGAGAGAATATCTCATTACCTTTTTAGGTGAAAGATTCTAGGAGTTTTGAATTTGAATTCAACTCAACTCTATAAAAGATGCAAGTCAAAAGTCGCGGGTAGCTTAGCTCATTCTAGCTCACTTCCCGAGACATCTATCAGTTGTATCTGAGAGTGTATGAGTGCTACATTGAAGCCCATACCTCATTACCTCATCTAGCTATGGTTATCATGCTAATGAGATTGTACAATTATGTCAATTAACAGATATATTCACTTACATCAACACTGTGTTCTCTGAGTGTACCGCTTCAAGTCTGTCAACTTCAAAGAGGCATATCTCAGCGCCTACTTCACCAAAGTCAAGTGATTCAAAGCTTGGTGGATCGAGCTCAAAGCATACTACAAGCATACAAAGTTTGAAGCAACTTGGTTCAGCCAATCTCGAGAAATCGCCGTCGGAATGATCACTGGTATTTGTCTGCATACTTCCTAAAAAGTCGGGGGTGTCCATAAATTTGCTAAAGATATTTCTTCTAGTATAGTTTATCATTTTGAATGATTCCACTTGCAAATGGTAGCTTACTAAGCTAATAGAATACCTCTGGAAGGAATTTTGCGAATTGTAAGTGTACTGGTCATACTGAATGAAAGATTGAGCAGGTATCAACACCAAAATAGAAAGTTTTCTAGCTTTGTGATTCACAAACTCATCTGTTTTGATCAAGTCATTACTCAAACCTTTTCAAAAGTACATATAGCATTTCTTGGTATCATTTGGAAGCTAAGGGTGTCTACTAATCATATCTAGAGTCACTGAGGGCTGGTGCAAAGCAAGATTAGCAGCACCTACTTAATCTTCTGAAGGATCCATCTATCTTTCCCAATAGTGGTATCAGAGCAAACAAGGTAACATGGGAGATGGTTTTCCTTCATTCATTGATAAATTGGACAGGAACAATTATCAAGCTTGGTCTCTGAGGATGAAGACCTATCTACAAGGAAGAAGTCTATTTGGATTCATCTTAGGAGATGAGGAATTGCCCTCATTCAAAGCAAGGGGTCTACCCACCAAGGAAGAACAAGAAAGGCTTAATACATGGTGTGCAAAAGATGCATTGGCAAGGTCTTATCTTCTTAACTCTATATCTGATTTCCTTTTACCTCACATCAGGAATTGTAAGACTTCCCAAGAAACTTGGGAAACCTTGTCATCATATTTTTCATCTAATACAAGGGCCAGGAAGAATCAATTGTGGATTGAATTCACAACCCTTAGGAAGCAACCAAAGCAATCAGTCTCAGAATTTGTGACCAAGATCAAGGATGTGGCAGACCAATTAGCAAGCATAGGAGAGGAGATTGAAGAGGAACAAATAGTAAGGCAAGTAACCAATGGACTAAAGGCAGATGATAAGTGGGAAAGCTTCACCACTGCATTGGATCTCTACATGGACATACATACCCCAGATCTCACAACTCTGATGGGCAAACTATTCACACATGAAGCAAAGTTCACAAAGGTTGGAGATACATCTAAAGGTAACACTCCTTCTGCCCTATATACTGATAAAAAGATTAAAGACAAAGGTAAAGGTAAAAAGCAAGAAGATGAAGGCTCTACCTCCCAAGCCAACTATGCAGGGAGAGGTAGATCTTCAAGAGGCAGGGGCAGAGGAGGTAAGCAAGGTAGGGGGAGACTCTACAATTCATCACCATGCAACATTTGTGGACTGTCTAACCACACCACAAAAGAGTACTAGAGAAACTACAAAAATCAGAGAGCAAGAGGCTATCAAAGAGGTGGATACTCTCAAGGCAGAGGAAGGTTCAACCAACACCAAGGCTACAATGGCTACAACAATAACTACAAAAATAATTACAACAACAACCATAATGGTAACTACCAAGGACGATTCAGAAATAGGAAAGATTACAACAACTACACAGAGGAGCAAGATGACTCCCTATTGATCATGAATATGACTTCCAAGTCAGGTATCAAAGATGATCATCTGTTTTATATTGATTCAGGGTGTTCTAATCATGTAGCTGGCAATGTGGCACTACTCTTTGATCTTGAGGAACCCAAGGGCAAACATCAAGTACAGACAGGTGATGATACTAAGCATTCTGTAGTAAAAATTGGAAATGTAAAAACTTGTGATGGTAACCAGAACCTATTGAGCAGGGTACTTTATGTACCAACCATTACCAAAAACTTAATGAGTGTTGGTCAGATTGTGGAGAAAGGTTTGCAGGTCAGGTTCAATCAACATGGAGCATATGTGGAGGACCCAAGACATGGATTCAAAAGGATAGCCAAGGGAGAAAAATCAGGTAGATTATTTACTTTTGAGCTAGAAGACACCAAAAACATTGCTTTATACAATTACAAGGATCAAACACTTTCAGAATTAGAAATATGGCACAAGAGATTAGGTCACATAGGTGAAAGGACCTTAAAGCAAATGTGCAGGGATCAATGTGTGCTTGGGATACCTAATGTATCCAAGCAACACATGATTTACAAATGTGGTGCTTGTCAGTTTGGTAAGTCTCACAGATTGCCCTACTCAAGGAAAGGTTTTATGCATGAAGACTACCTAGGCTTGGTACACACAGATGTTTGGGGACCTAGCAAGGATCCCTCCATTTCAGGATCGAGGTACTATGTGTCTTTCATTGATGATTATAGCAGATGGACTGTGTTATACTTTATGAAGCACAAGGATGAAGTGTTTAATTGTTTCAAAAGATATCTTGCACTAGTTGAAAGTCAAACAGGAAGGAACTTGAAGAAGCTAAGGTCAGATGGAGGAGGTGAATACTTCTCCAATGAGTTTGAGGACTTCTTACAGGAAAGAGGCATCAAAAGGGAGATAACCACAAGGTACTCACCTGAACAAAATGGGGTAGCTGAGAGAAGGAATAGACTTATTGTTGAAACAGCTAGGTCCATGCTTAATGAAAAGAAGTTGCCAAATTATCTTTGGGCAGAGAGTGTATCTACTGCCACCTATCTCATAAACAGGTTGCCATCAAAGTCACTTGATGGAATGACACCTCATGAAGCTTGGCATGGTAAGAGACCATCATTGGATCATTGCAAAATTTTTGGTTGTATAGCATATGTGCATATTCCCTCACAGGTAAGGGGAAAGCTAGACCCTAAAGCAGAAAAATGTATTTTCATTGGTTATGACTTAAATCAAAAAGGGTACAGATTCTACAACCCAACCAATAAAGGGTTCAAGGTAAGCAGAGATGTCATCTTTGATGAGAATGACTCATGGTATGAGAATAATTGCAGGAAGGTTAGTCTACCCTATGATTTGGAAGAGGAGTTTCCAAAACTCTCAAAGGAAGAACCAATCCAGAAGGAAGACTCAAGTTCAGAAGATGATGACACAATCAATCTTGAAGAATTCAAGGCATGGAAGTCCAGAGGCAAGATAAAGATGAAGAAGCTTGAGGATATACCAGAATCTTCAATTCAAGCAATAAGGAGATCTCAGAGAGAAAGTAAGAAGCCTATCAGATATGGGTATGATACATCTCTTGTAACTAAGCATTCAATTTATCTTGCAAAGGACTTGTTAAGTGAAGAACCAGGTTCATATGAAGAGGCAATCACCAAAGCAGAATGGAAAGGAGCTATGGATGAAGAAATAGAAGCTCTCAAGGAGAGTGACACATGGGACTTGGTACCCAAGAAGGACTCTATGAAGGTGATAGGATCCAGATGGATCTACAAACTAAAGAGGAACTTTGATGGTACAATCAACAGGTACAAAGCTAGGTTGGTAGCCAAGGGTTTTGCACAAACCCAAGGCATTGATTATGAGGAGACATTTTCTCCTGTGGCTAAGATGCCAACAATCAGAGTATTGGTGAGTGTAGCTGCATCCAAAAATTGGAACATATACCAATTAGATGTCAAGAATGCTTTCTTGAATGGATGGATATCTGAAGAAGTCTATATGTCACAACCACCTGGCTATGAAGATCCCAAGAAGGTAAATTATGTTTGTAAATTGAAGAAGGCTCTATATGGATTGAAGCAGGCACCTAGGGCATGGAACTACAGGCTGACAACATACCTCCAAGACCAAGGGTTTACTATGAGCAAGGCAGACACTTCATTGTTTATCAAAAGGAGCAATTCAGAGGTAATCTATCTCTGTGTTTATGTTGATGACATCATCATTACAAGTAATGATGTTCAAGGAATCAGAAGCATAAAAAACCAGATGATGAAGGAGTTCAAGATCAATGATCTTGGATTATTGAAATACTTTCTAGGACTTGAATTGATTTATACTAATCAGGTATATATATCACTCAGAAAAAGTATGTACAAGACATGTTGAAGAAGTTTAACCTACAGGATGCTAAAGTCTCAAGTACTCCAATGGAAGTCAACCTAAAGCTAAGTGCTCATGAAGGGGATGAAGTCCAAGACATTACAGGATATCAAAGTATGGTAGGTAGTTTGAATTATGCTACCTTGACCAGAATTGACATAGCATATGGAGTTAGTGTGCTAAGTCAATTCATGCACAAACCAAGGGTACCTCACCTTGAGGCTGCAAAGAAGATCTTGAAGTATCTAAAGGGAACTCAGAACCATGGTTTGTACTTTCCTTATACATCAGATATTGACATTAAAGTGTATTCAGATGCAGATTGGGCATGATGCAAGGATGATAGGAGGAGCACATCAGGATATTTATCTTTTGCAGGTGATAAACCTATTTCTTGGTCAGCTAAGAAACAACCAACAGTGGCATTGTCATCCACTGAAGCAGAGTATAGAGGGCTAGCCAATGCCACTCAAGAAGCTATTTGGTTAAAGCTTTTGTATACAGAGCTAGGCCTATACACTAGGCCCCAAATTATCTTTGGAGACAACACAAGCTCTCTCCACCTTGCAGCTAATCCAATATATCATGCTAGGACAAAACACATAGAGGTTCATTACCACTATGTGAGAGAGAAGTTGTTAAGCAAGGACATTCAGTTGACCTATGTGTCTACTAATATGCAATATGCAGATTTACTCACTAAAGCTTTGGATGGAAACAAATTGTGCAGATTCAAATCCATAATTGGATTGCAGGATGTGGTTGAAGATTGAAGATGAAGACTTAAGCCAAAGTGTTTGGCTTGAGGGGGAGCTGTTGGTGCAATTCAAGCTTCACAATTTGGCTTGGATTACTTCATGAAAACACCACTTGAAGGAAGGAACATAGGAACTTATGCTTATAAGTTCTTACCATTTTACTCCTTGTAAAAGTCTAAAAGACTTGGCATTTCTTATGTACACACCTACTTGATTAGAGACATGGAAAAAGTTGTTGGATGATTGAGAGAATATCTCATTACCTTTTTAGGTGAAAGATTCTAGGAGTTTTGAATTTGAATTCAACTCAAGTCTATAAAAGATGCAAGTCAAAAGTCGCGGGTAGCTTAGCTCATTCTAGCTCACTTCCCGAGACATCTATCAGTTGTATCTGAGAGTGTATGAGTGCTACATTGAAGCCCATACCTCATTACCTCATCTAGCTATGGTTATCATGCTAATGAGATTGTACAATTATGTCAATTAATAGATATATTCACATACATCAACACTGTGTTCTCTGAGTGTACCGCTTCAAGTCTATCAACTTCAAAGAGGCATATCTCAGTGCCTACTTCACCAAATCAAGTGATTCAAAGCTTGGTGGATCCAGGTTAAAGCATACTACAAGGATACAAAGTTTGAAGCAACTTGGTTCAGCCAATCTCGAGAAATCGCCGTCGGAATGATCATTGGTATTTGTCTGTATACTTCTTAAAAAGTCGGGGGTGTCCATAAATTTGCTAAAGATATTTCTCCTAGTATAGTTTATCATTTTGAATGATTCCACTTGCAAATGGTAGCTTACTAAGCTAATAGAATACCTCTAGAAGGAATTTTGCCAATTGTAAGTG
Source organism: Ceratopteris richardii (assembly GCA_020310875.1). Classification (NCBI taxonomy): domain Eukaryota; kingdom Viridiplantae; phylum Streptophyta; class Polypodiopsida; order Polypodiales; family Pteridaceae; genus Ceratopteris; species Ceratopteris richardii. Next base: position 234,368,269 of record CM035406.1, on the reverse strand, counting down.
TACTGGTCATACTGAATGAAAGACTGAGTAGGTATCAATACCAAAATAGAAAGTTTTCTAGCTTTGTGATTCACAAACTCATCTGTTTTGATCAAGTCATTACTCAAACCTTTTCAAAAGTACATATAGCATTTCTTGGTATCATTTGGAAGCTAAGGGTGTCTACTAATCATATCTGGAGTCACTGAGGGCTGGTGCAAAGGAGGATTAGCAGCACCTACTTAATCTTCTGAAGGATCCATCCATCTTTCCCAACAAGGTTGAGTATAGGAAAGCTTTCACAATGACTATTGAGTGTGTGTGGCTCTGATGCCTTTTGGCTGATTTGGGTGTTGGTCGGTCTTCTGCCACCACCATCTTCATTGATAGTTTGAGCACATTGGTAGTTCCAAGGAACCCTATGTTCCATGCTCACATTAAGCACATTGAGGTGCACTATCATAATACTAGGGAGAGGTTCTCTGCGGGAGAGATCCGTTTGGCATATGTGCCCGCACATGAGAATGTTGTAGACCTTTTCACAAAGGCTCTGCCTAGAAGAAAGTTTGAAGCTTTCCAAAAAGCTTTGTGATTACTTCCTTTTGTGGATTGATTCCACATAGCTTGGCACTTCCTTATACATGAGTGCCAGCTCCTTGTTCACCACATCACTCCCAAGGGGGATTTGTTGATATATTTCGGTAGTGATGTGTGTGGACACACTAGGACTACTGGGGCAATTTTTCCCTCTTTAGGAGGTTTTTTTTCTTGGCTTGTATATACACCTATAATCCTAACAGGATACTTATCTTTGTACATTCACTTGGTAATACATTCAATATTGTGTGTTGTGCTCCAAGTGTCTTATTCTTCCTTGTGCTTCTCGCATGATTCCGCATAACTGAAACTCCAACATTTTGGGCCTTGCATAGAGTTCTCTAAGGTGTTCTCAAACTTACATAGGGAGTTCAAAGAATGGTGCTCCTCCATAGGGTTGGTTTGATCTTTATTTGATTGTGAGGTTAGGGGTTGATCTAGAGATTCATCTATACATTCAACCTTGTTATACAAAGAAGCTCGAGATTCACAAATAATGAATGAATTTTCTATATATGGAACATTTTGGAGCATAGAATCCATAGGATCCTTCATGGAACTGGTGCAAAGTGACGGTTCATCTCTATCTTGATGATCAAAAGATAGATCATCCTTGCTCCTGGATTCATGAGAAGATTCCAAACTTAGAGGAAGAGAGGGCCCTTCCACATCCTCCAAGCATTTGAAGTCATCCATTGCTCCATTCTTCAAAGATTCCTGTGACTTAAGTAAATCAAAGTGAGATGAGAAATTTACATTTAATTCAACATGTGAATCATTATGGATATTGCTTTCACTCATGTGGGAAAGTTTATGTGGATGATATATATAATCAATAAACAAGAGCTCATGCCCACATTGGTTACAATGATGATGCATATTAGGATGGTCACAACAAGAGTACGAAGGATGCCAATGCTTTCATAAGTTAACAATCTTTATTCTTGCCTATACTTTATTAGCCATGTGGAACCTAACATGACATCTTCATCCATGCATTCCAAAACATAGAACATCTCCCTAGAGCATATTTCATTTACAACCACACTTGCTTCTATCATACCTAAGCAATCCAAAAATTCAAAATTTATAGGAAGAATTTCTTCATCAATAAAGGGCACCACATCAATACTTACAAAATTCCATTCGCATCATTGATTGATTTCAGCATACAACACCTTAGAATAATTTCCTAATCCTGCATCTATAAATATAAGTTGGGATTTCTCAACTTCAATTTCATTTGATTCTATTTGTTTAGATGAGGGTGCTTTTTATTTGTTAATCACTCTTTCAATCACTTTTGGCTGATGTGTTTTCAATTTCTCTTGTACCTTTGTGTTTTGAATTTTCCCTTTCTTTCTCTTGTTTTCTTTATTTTTTCCCGTTTTAGATGAAGTAAAATTTTGGTTATTTTGAATGTTTTCTTAAATTTTTTTTTGGTTTTGTGTGTTTTTTAAATGTTTTTGATATCTGCAAATAAGTATTAATGGGGTTTTTTTAGAAAGAAAAAAGGATTTTCATAAAATATTAAATATATGGTGTATTCAAACTTGGGGGGGCATGTGTGTTCTTGTGAAAGGAAGTAACTTGCACCATACATTTCATCATCATATACCTTAAAGCATAAACAATAAAAAAGAATGACATAACAAAAATAGTTTGGAACATTAAGTTTCATTCAAGTACCATAACATCTAATTCAAGTTTTGATCTAGCACTTAATTACTATCACGACAAGGATAAAGATTCATGAATATGGGATGTCACAAAAAAATCTTTCATAGTTCCAGAGAAGTGTCAAATCAAACTTATGTTTCTTGGATCAAAAAGTTATTTGATACAACATCAAAACCCTTTCTTTGGTGCTACTCATTAACAAATACATGTATATATATATATATATATATATATATATATATATATATATATATATATATATATATATATATATATATATATATATATATATATATATGTATGTGTGTGTGTGTGTACACACACACATACATATATGTGGCATTTGAACTCATGACATACCAACTAGGAGTATGATGGGCTAACCACTTGCCCCAAAAGCCATGGTTGAGGATTATTTCCTAATCCTCCCTCTTAGGGTGTGGTTCAACCATCTCTTGCCCATCATTTCTTGAGTCTAGTGTGGAGAATGAGTTCTCCTATGCGCAACGAAAACGTGTAGTGAACCCTTGTATGTCCAACACTTAGACAAACAGCTGCACCTTAGATAGCTTGCTACTCTCAATACAAAATTCAAATGGACCTGTGCCTTTAGGCAATCAAAGTAGACAAAGAGAGATTTCTCAAAAGCTATAAATAACTTGATTTGGACAAGTTTTCATTAGGAAACACAACTGACAAAGATGAACTACCTGTCCACATAAGTATGCTGAAGAATTGAACTTCACCCTCGAACTGATAACTCCCTGAATAGATATCCCTTGAGGAAGATATTTGGGAAAGAGAAAGTACACACAAATTTACAAGAAGCTAAAAATCAAGTAATTTGAATGAGTTTTGGTCAGGAAACTCAACTGACCAAAATAGACCACCTATGCACACAAGTATATTGAAAAATTGGACTTCACTCTCTGAAAGATATCTCACAAAATATAAATTCTTTGAATGCAATATTTGGGACAAAGAAAGTGCATGCAAAGAGCTTTCCAAGAACCTAAAAGTCAAGCAATTTGGATACATTTTGGTTAGGAATTTTAACCGAGCAAAATAGACTACCTATCTACATAAGTATGCTAAAAAACTAGAGTTCACTCTTTCATTGATATCTCACAGAATATATATGCTTTGAAGGAGATATTTGAGAAAGCCATAGTATGCAAGATAAAATTTACAATGAGTGTCTAAACACAAGAAATGGTTACATATACACGGAGATATGAGCTTCACAACAGAGCTATGTACAAAATGACGTGCGACTGGAAGGAGTCTATGGGAAGAAAAAATGACAAAATGACCAGATCTTACTATTGGGAGCTTCTACCTCTTTCTCTCCTTGTTTAGAACATGCTTGCACTCCACTTTTATAACCAATGATCATGTGAAGAAGTTTGTGCCTCCTTCCTAACTCACCACTTTCATTTGATTGCCCACTACATGCCACTTAGTACAAGGCAGATATTGTATCTTTTACTCATCATGAATTTTGACTAGAATTTTTTTTCTTTTTTTCTTTTCTCTTATTTTCCTTTATCTTTATATTTGGTAAATTTATCCAAGCATAACTCATGTGAAAATGAGCTTGTACAATTATCTTCAATACTCCCCCTCAAGCTCATTTGGGAGTTATCTTCAACCATGCCTTGCAAATTTATCATATCCTTGAAACCTTTGAGTTTAGAAGCATCTAAGAACGTTGTAAACATATCTGCAACCTTCTCTTTGGTTTTGATAAACTTTATCTCCACATCTTTGCTCAATACCTTCTCCCTTACATAATGGTAGTGGACCTCTATGTGCTTGCTCCTTGCATGAAACATAGGATTGCTTGCCAAGTAAATACTTGACATGTTATCACCATATATAGGGATGGTTCCAACTTGCACTTCAAGATCAGCCAAAAGATTTTTAAACCACATTGCTTCACATGTGACAAATGCTAATCTTCTATATTCAGCCTCCATGGATGAAAGTGCAACAATAGGTTCTTTCTTTGGGCTCCATGTGATAGGTTTGCTTCCTATCATGAACACATAACCTGAGGTTGATCTCCTATCTTCCTTTGAGCCTGCCCAATCAACATCGCTAAAGCCTTTGACCTGCAATTATTCATCAAGCTTGTAAAATAAAGCATGATTAATTGTATGATTTATGTATCTCAACACTCTCTTGGATGAATGTAAATGTTCACTTGTCGGGGCTTGCATAAACTGAGAAAGTACACCAACAACATAAGATAAGTCAGGTCTTGTAATGTTTGCATAGATTAATAATCCTACAATGCTTCTGTATGTCGTTACATCTTCCAATAGTTCTCCATCATTTGAGCAAATCTTTGTATTTGTGTCCATGGGTTGAGTGAGTGGTTCGCATTCACTCATTCCAAATCTGAAAAGAACATCCAACAAGTACTTCCTTTGCATCAAGTAGATGCCAATCTTTCCATAAACAACTTCAATTCCTAAAAAATATTTTATTTCTCCAAGATCTAAAATTTTAAACTCCTTACCAAGCTTCCTTTTGATATCTTTAATCCCTGTAACATCATTTCTTGTTATGATGAGGTCATCGAGGTATATGCAAATATATACCTCTCTATTTTCTTCCTTCTTCATGTACAATGAAGGGTCTGCACTACTCATGTTGTATCCACACTTAGTTAGAAATTCTACGAATCTTTGATTCCATGCTCTTGGTGCTTGCTTCAAGCCATAAAGTGCCTTTCTCAACCTGCAAACAGAGCTTGGATGGTTTTCATCTTCAAATCCAACCGGTTGACTCATTTGTACCTCTTCTTGTAGTTCTCCATTGAGAAAAGAATTTTTTATGTCAAATTGATATAATGATCATCTGCTTGAAGCACCAATTGTGTATTACTGTTCTGATGGTTCCCATCTTTGCAACAAGGCTAAACTTCATCATGATCTATGCCTTGTGTTTGTTTCAATCATTTGGCAACTAATCTAGCTTTTATATCCAGCTAGTGAACCATCAACATTCCTCTTTACTTTAAACACCCATTTGTTTGGAACAATCTTCATACCTTCTTTCATTGGCACTAGCTCCCATGTGTGATTATCTTTGAGAGCTTTGATCTCCTCTTTCATACCTTGCTTCCATTCCTTTTGTGTGCAAGCTTCTTCATGTGTCTCAGGCTCTTTGTCTTTGATAACCTGCATCATGTATGCAAAATGTTTCGCCATGAAACTATCATAACTCAGCCTTTGAGTTGGATACCATATCCTTGAAGATCTTCTTTCATTGCCTTTAGAGAGTTGCTTCTTTAACCTATTCAGCTTTACCTTCGGAGTGATTACCTCTTCATATTCTTCTTCACTTGCATCTATCTCACTGTTTGGAGTAGCACTTGCTTCTCGGCTCTACTATGAGCTGAATTTGGAGACAAAGAATGACTCCCCCTCCATGTTGAACATTCTTCATTTGATGTAGATGCCTCTGAACCTGAAACCTTTGTGCTTGATTGTTGGAATTATCTTTGATTTGTTCTTGCATAATCATCACAATCTTCTTCAAGAATCTTTTCCTTTCCTTTATCTTCATACCATGGTCTTAGTTCATCAAAGACCACATCTCGTGAGACTCTTACTTCCTTTGTTCTAGGGTTGTAACACTTGTATCCTTTTTGCTCCGTTGAGTAGTCAATGAAAATGCATTTTTCTGACCTTGGTTCCATCTTTGTTCTAACTTCTTGTGGAATGTGAACAAAGCAAACTCATCCAAACACTTTGAGGTGTGTAAGATTAGGTTTCTTACCGGAATATACCTCCTCTGGAGTCAAGTGATGTATTCCCGATGTTGTGCACCTATTCATCAAGTAAATGGTGGTTGTGGTAACTTCGGCCCAATAGTACAATGGTACCTTCATCTCATTGAGCATGCATCTTGCAATTTCAGCAATTTGCCTATTTTTCCTCTGAGCTACTCCATTTTGTTGTGGTGTATACCTACAAGTAAACTGCCTTTTGATCCCATTCTATTGTAGAAAATCTGAAAATTCTTTGGAGAAGAATTCTCCTCCACCATCGGACCTTAAGGTTTTGATAGACCTTCCTATTTCTTTTTCAACTTCAACTTTGAATCTTTTGAATATAGAAAACACCCCTGAATTTTGCTTCATACAAAACAACCATACCTTTCTTGAGTGACCATCAATGAAGGTGACAAAAAATCTATTACTAGCCATTGATGCCTCTTGG
>CM035406.1:234304281-234356781 GCA_020310875.1 Ceratopteris richardii | reverse complement strand
GTCCTCACTAATCTATCAATGTGTCCAATCACTCTTAGTGCTTCAAATCCTCAATTTGCACCTTGAGGATTGCCTTGCATAGGGCAATCATTACTATGCAAATAATGTTTTATCTTTGGATTTGACTGTAGAAGTCTCACAATGCACCCTTGGCACTAAGTGATGTGTACAACATGTATGATGGTGGTCCAAAAGAGCTGCACTATCCTAAGTCTGATGACTCAACTTCGGGTTCACCCTAGAGCAATCAATTCCTTGATTTTTGATGACTTAAATGGGCTAGATTTTATCTTTGCTACCCATATGGGATTTCCTCCAACACTTCACCAATAAGTCTTAGCTACTAGAGTTTGTCGAACCCTAAATATACCGATAGGTCACAACTCAATATACAGCCATTGTTTCTATGAAAGGAATAGTTTTTCTTAGGTTCCTAGGGATTTGTGTTCTCAATCAAATGACTATTGCAGGCTCTTTTGGTCTTTTAGTCCTTCAATGATCAAATCTGATAGTTATATCCACTATGTCACTAAGGCAATAGAAATGGAGATTGTATTGCACTCAAAGTATGTCAAAACAACTCAAATAGAAGTCCTCACCTTCTAGGGATAACTCAAATCAAGGCAAGTGCTCCAATGTCCCCAAAATTTCATAGAGCAATTGCTTTGCTAGAGCAATTGTTCCTATACAATTTAGCTTTTCTCTGAAGTTTTTATTGATTTTGGTTATGGTCTATAATATTGGACACATCTTATGAGAATAGAACTATTCTTAGGTCATAAACCCTTCTAGGACTCAACCCTAGAGGTTTAATCTTTATGCACCTTAGGCAATCAACTTGAAGATTTCTACCTATTTGGAGTTCCCAAGGAACTAAGGCACAACACCCACTCTTTTTTCTCAAGGTTTGGAACTTGATTGTCACAAAAGCACTCAAAATTCTTAAGATTCTTTCCAATGATGGGCTTAGTGTCTAAGCAATCCTAATGAAGTGATACCTCACCTCAATGTGCTTGGTCTTTGCATGACACTCTAGATTTTTAGCCAAAGCAATGGCACTTTGACTCTCACTGAGCAAACAAGGTATGTGCTGAGGTAGACCCATATCACAAGCAAGATGAGAAAGCCACAATAATTCCCTACATGCCTCACTTGTTGCAACATACTCTACTTCTGTGGTGGAAACATCTCTTCATTCTTGAAGATGAGATCTCCAAGAGATAGCACCTCCAACAAAATGAAAAATATACCATGATGTAGATTTTCCATTATCTACAAAACCATCATAAACAAAATCCGTGTAATGAATAATGGATGGCTTTCCTCTAACTAAGCATAAAAACTTTTCCTTAGTGCCACTCAAATATCTCAAAATCATCTTGACTGCTTCCCAGTGCTTCTTACCAGGGTTAGACATATATCTGGCCACAAGTCCCACTACAAATGCAATGTCTCAACTCGTAGCTACCATAGCATACATGAGACTATCAAAAGCAAACTGATAAGGAATTTTGGTCATGAATTCCTTTTCCTCATCTAATTTGGGGCAATCATCCTTGCTTAGTTTCACATATGTGGGTAAAGGTGTATTCAATGCTTTTCCACCCTGCATATTGAACATTTGAAGTACTTTGGATATGTACTCACTTTGAGACAAATATATGCATCTTTTACTCCTATCATGAGTAATGCACATGCCAAGAATATGTTTGGCATCCCCAAAATCCTTCATATCAAATGTCTCACTCTACGTCTTTTTGAGAAATGACAATTCATAAGAGGGCTTTCCACCAATCATCTGTTGGAGAATTCCTCTCCTAATCGCAGTGGAAAGTGTAGAAGACCTTCTCAGGATCAAGACTCTTGCCAACAGTAGAACCTTCAAATGAAAACTGGTACCAATTCAAATATCCAATGAACTTGAAACTTTCTTCACTCAAACTAGACACCTAGAGCTTTCAAATGAGATATCAAACACTCAATTTGGAGTAGATTTGGGTTGGTAACTATTTGATTCAAAATAGACTACCTGTCCATTCAATTAGGCTGAAAACTAGACTTCACTAAAACCTAAATAACTCACAGAGCATAAAGAATTTCATAAAACTCTTTTACATAGAGGAAGTACTGGAGATAAGCTTTCCAACGAATGTTTAAACACTAAAATTGGATACATATATTGAGAGATATGACTCTCACAAGTAGACTACCCAAAAATGGGTGTGCGGCTGGACATACTCTATGAGAGTAAACTGAACGAAATGACTCAAAACAAATGAAGTAGCTACAAGGGGGCTTCCATGCCTTCTTCCTCTATCTTTGAGTGTCCTTCCTTGCCTCTTTTATAGCCAAGTGACCAAAAACTCTCATGATGAGTTTGAGAGCTCTTCTCCATCATTTCTCCACTACTTTGGACAGCCACTCCTCTTACATTTCAGTTTTTGGATTTGATTCTCTTTTGAATGATTCTCTTTTGGTCTCCACTACTTGCTGAAGTAAATGCTTCCATCTCTTCTTGCATAGCTTCTTGCCATTCTTTTTGTGTACATGCTTCTTCATATGCATCCGGTTCTTTATCTTTGACCACCTGTGTCATATATGCAAAATGCTTTGCAATAAAACTATCATAGCTCAGCCTTTCAATTGGATACCTTGCTCTTGAAGACCTCCTTTCATTTCCTTTTGAACATTGCTTCTTCAACCGGTTCAAGTTTACCTTCGGTGTGATCACCTCTTCATACTCTTCTTCACTTGCATTTGAATCACTATTTTGGGCAGCACTTTCAACTTTAGATCTTTCATAAGCTGATGTTGGTGATGAGGAATGACTCCTTAGTCTCCCCTTCCATGTTGAGCTTTCTTCAAGTGATGTAGAAGCTTCTGGACCTGACATTTGAGTGCTTGTTTGCTGAAATTCTTCTTGGACAGCACCTCCATAATCTTTGCAATCTTCTTCAAGAATCTTCTCTTTCCCTTTGTCTCCAAACCATGGTCTTAGCTCATCAAATACCACATCTCGTGAGACTCGTAGCTCCTTTGTCATCGGATTGTAGCACCTATATCCCTTTTGCTCTGATGAATATCCAATAAAAATACATTTTTCGGACTTTGCCTCCATCTTTTTCCTTAGTTCTTGAGGGATGTGAACATAACACACACATCCAAAAACTTTGAGATGTGTAAGGTCAGGCTTCTTACCGGAATAAACCTCCTCGAGAGTTAGATTATGCACTCCAGCCGTTGTGCACTTGTTCATCAAATAAACGGCTGTACTAGTTGCTTCAGCCCAATAGTTTAGTGGCATCTTCATCTCGTTGAGCATGCATCTTGCAACTTCTGTGATATGTTGATTTTTCCTTTCAGCTATTCCATTTTGTTGAGGTGTGTACCTACATGTAAATTTTCTCTTGATGCCATTTTCATAAAGAAAATCTGAAAATTCTTTAGAGAAATATTCTCCTCCTCCATCAGACCTCAAGGTCTTTATGTAGCGTCCTGTTTCCTTTTCTACCTGTGCTTTAAATCTCTTGAACATGGAGAACACATCTGATTTTTGTTTTATGCAAAACATCCATACTTTCCTTGAATGATCATCAATAAAAGTGACAAAATATCTATTACCAGCCACTGATGGTTGTTGTGATGGTCCCCATACATCCGTGTGTATCAAGTCGAGGACATTCCTTGCCACATAGTTGCTTTTCTTGAATGGTTGTCGAGTTTGCTTTCCTAGTTGGCATGCTTCACAAAACTCATGTAGTCCGGAATAATTGAATATTGGAAGACCTCTTACCACTTCATGGTTGCTCATGTCCTTGAGCTTGGGAATGTTGATATGTCCAAACGTTTTGTGCCACAAATCGATTTCAGCAATCCTCTTGTTTCCAAACTGAATATACATCACTTTTCCATGCGGTTGTTGAATGTCCAAAGTGAACATCCTTCCTTCTTTCCTTCCTTCTTTCCTTCCTTGAGCAATGACCTTGAATCCTTCTTTTGGATTCTTTATAAAGCAGCCTTGTTCATTGAAGATAACATGATATCCTTTCTCTACCATTTGTCCTACTGAAATCAAATTCTTTGCAATAGTAGGAACATGAAGAACATCAACCAATACCTTCTTGTCTCCAAACTTGATATCTCCAACATGCTCAATTGTGTGTTGAGTTTCATCGCCGGTCTCCACACATCCTTTTCCACTTGGAGCTTGTAGCTTTGTGAACAAATCTCCTTGGCATGTCATATGGTTGCTGCAACCTGAATCTATGAACCATTTTTGGTCATCACTTCTCGAGTTGTTGTAGTCATGCTTCATGGCAAGCATGGTTTGCTTGTCTCCTTCAATTGATGTACTCGCATAGTTATTTTGGCTCCTTTGGTTGCCTCCATTCAGCCTTCCATTCTTTTTCCAACAATCATTTGCATAATGTCCTAGTTTACCACAATGATAACATGTTATACCTTTATGAGGATTGTATGAACCTCGACCTCTTCCTCTATTTCTTCCTCGACCTCTTCCATGTGTGTTTTCATTTGAGTTGTCCAGTTCCTTCCTCTACCTCTTCCTGCATATAACATTTGACTATGGCTGTCCTTACCTTTGTTGCCTTCTCCTTGTTGAGAAACCTCTTCAGCCACAACATTTGGTATAATCTCATCGAATGTTGGTAGAGGATCTCTATAAAGGATGTTTGTGATGAGGGGCTTCCACTTTTCTTCACTTCTCAAGCCATTGAGGGTTGTTTGGATGATGTCTTCCTCTTCTATCTTGCATCCAACTGATGCTAGCTGATCTCGAAGCTCTTTGATCCTCAATGTATACTCACTAATGCTTTGGTTTGAGCTTTTCCTCATGTTGTTGAGCTCGTTCTTGAGTTGCATCCTTCGAGACCTTGTTGAGGTAGCATACACCTTCTCCAATGCTTCCCAAACTTCCTTGGCTGTTTCTAAGCTTTGCACATGACCAATCATAGTGTTACAAATAACTTGTGAGATGAGGAACATCACCCTTCGATTCCTTTCTTCCCAATCAGCAAATTGTCTCCTTTGTGCCGGAGTAATGTTGGGATCTTCAATGTCCACCGATTGTGGATCGTCTCCACTAACTAGACTCCATAAACCTTTACCTTTAAGGTAATTTATCATTCTATACCTCCAAGATTGAAAATTATCTTTGTCTAACTTCTCAACTTGTTGTCCTAAATCAGCCATTGAAAACTTCCAAGATTGAAGTTTACCTCAAGTATGTTGTGGTGCTCTTTCTTGACTTCACGAAGCTCCCCCTTGATTTGTAGCTTCTCCTTTGCTTCAATTCAGTTCCAATGCTTTGAATCTTCAAACTGTAGAAGACCTTCTCAGGATCAAGACTCTTGCCAACAGCAGAACCTTCAAATGAAAACTGGTACCAACCGAAATATCCAATGAACTTGAAACTTTGGTCACTCAAACTAGACACCTAGAGCTTTCAAATAAGATATCAAATACTCAATTTGGAGTAGATTTGGGTTGGCAACTATTTGATTTAAAATAGACTACCTGTCCACTCAGTTAGGTTGAAAACTGGACTTCACTAAAACCTGAATAACTCACAAAGCATAAAGAATTTCATAAAAATATTTTAGATAGAGGAAGTACTCAAGATAAGCTTTCCAACGAATGTTTAAACACTAAAATTGGATACATATATTGAAAGATATGACTCTCACAAGTAGACTACCCAAAAATGGGTGTGCGGCTGGACATACTCTATGAGAGTAAACTGAACGAAATGACTCAAAACAAATGAAGTAGCTATAAGGGGGCTTCCAAACCTTCTTCCTCTATCCTTGAGTGTCCCCCCTTGCCTCTTTTATAGCCAAGTGACCAAAAACTCTCATGATGAGTTTGAGAGCTCTTCTCCATCATTTCTCCACTACTTTGGACAGCCACTCCTCTTACAGTTCAGTTTTTGGATTTGATTCTCTTTTGGTCTCCACTACTTGCTGAAGTAAATGCTTCTATTTTTCATTTTTGTATTTTTCTTCTACTTGAAGAAAATCCTTTTTGCAAAAATATATACGAGCTTACTTCTTTATTTTTAACATCATCGGCATAAAGTATCAAGCATATCAAGGTGCCATCTGAACATCTCTTTATGTAGAGACAATGATCCTCATTGCTTTGAGAATAGCCTTGCCACTTCACAAAATTATCAAACTTTTGGTACCCTTATCTAGGGGACTATTTAAGTCCATATAATCTCTTCTTCAACTTATAAACTAGCCTTTCTTTGCCAAGAATTACACAACCCTCTTGTTGTTCCATATAGAATCATCTATAAGATCTCCATGCGAAAGTAGTTTTCATATCCATTTGGACTACCTCTAAGTCCTTCATTGCAACGGGCCCAAGCAACATGCACAGGGTAGTCATCTTGAATGCTAGAGAGAAAATTTCCTCGAAATCACATGTTGTTGCTTAAAAACCTTTGCAACAAGTCGTGCTTTATACTTTGGAGAAGCACTATCTGATGTGGATTTCAGCTTATATACCCATTTACATGGTAAATCTTTCTTGCCCTTTGGCAAGGTACTAAATCACAAGTACCATTCTTGCGAATAGAATCCAACTCCCTCTTCATGGCATGCTCCCACTTACATGATCCTTTATCTGCATAGCCTCTTTATAACAAGAAGGCTCACCAGCATCTATTAGCATAACAAAATCCAAACTTGGAACATATTTATCATGAGGATGTGAGACAGTTGCAAAGTGTCTCAATGGTTGTTGTACAGGAGTGTCGACGTTGTAGCATCGCACACACTTACAATATCAATCCAGTGAGCTATCTCATGAGACCCAAGTGTGGGTGGAACCTAAGCATACATAATGGAGCTTCAACATCAAGCATGACACAAATCCACATGTACAGTTGAAGTAAAGCACTCAATAAGCAACACACTCAACATCAACCACACATGTGGACATGCAAGCCACAAGCGAAGAAGGTCACAAGCTTGATGAACAAGGAAGAAAAAGCAAATCCATGAGACTCATGAGACTCGTGAGACACAAGCATGTACTCTCCAAAAGAGCAACATCTTCTTATGAGCCAAAATGGACACCCGTTATAATGACTTGTGACCTCCTTTTGTACACTTTGGCCACTTTTCCCTCTATGTGGGATTATTGTGCTCAATGGAGATTGATTCTAAAAGAGCAAAAAGTGTGGCACTCCCACACCACTATACATGAGTGCTTATGAGTAGGAAAAGATCAATCTAAACTATTCTAAAGTGGAACAAAGTAACGACATATATAAGTGATGATGAAAAAGAGTTGATTTAAGTTGTGCCTCTAATACTACCACCCTCCTTGACTTTGTCATCAATGACAAAGACTTTGCAAGTGTTGGGGCTTTGAGGAAGAGCACCTTGTAATCTTCTATATTCTTGAACATTTTGTCATTTAAAGTGCTTTGCTTTATTCCATGATGCCCTTTCTTTGTCTCTTTGAGTTGTCTGGCAATTGACCTCCTTTGTGTTGTTTTTGCTTCTTTTTAAGATTTTGGAGAGAAACTTGTCAAAAGAGTGCTTCGTTTCTTTTCTTTTCTTTTTTTCTTTTTTTTTTATTCGTATAATCCAACTATGAGAATGTAATGGAATATGGAATGATCTGTACAAATAGATGAAATAAATTCATCTCTTCTTAGTCCATGTAAACAAACAAATGGGACTGAGGGTGCATGGGTGGAAAAAGAGAAAGTGCATATGCATGGTCTTATAATGAGACCCTAACTCATGCATACTCTAAAAATGCATACTCCAAAAATGCATACAAAAAACAATGGTGCAAAATAGAAGTCTTGAAAAAAGTTCTCAAGGGTGTGGCAATGATGAGGCTTTCTCCAATTGTGCAACTCCGAGATTCTACTCCTTTACATCATCCATTGTAATGGATGATACCTTTGTCCACCATCCTGAAAGAAGAAAAATGAAAAGCAAATTTTTACAACATATGTACATGTGCCCTCTTTGTGCCTGGGTTGAACTTAAGGTGCCTAATGCATGGCCTTTGGATGAGGCCCTAATTGCATGCATACTTGATGTTCATCTTGAACATATATATATATATATATATATATATAGTAGGTTTTTTTTCAACACCCTACACAATATTCCACAATCCTTTTGCAACCAAGGCATGATGCATCATATATGACCATAATGGGTGATTGACACCATCCAACTTATCCTCAACAACCAACATACCAAATACATCATTGCTTTCAGCCATGGCCACTGACTAAAATACCCTTGATGCAGAAAAGTGATTGTATCTCAAAAAGTTGAACAAGAGTACCTTGCCGAGCTCTGCTAAACCTATAGTGGACTTTGAGGTGGTTGTACTGGCGAACTAAAACTTGTACATATGTTTGACACAAAATGACGAAATCACCCACACAATCACTACGATAGTGCTTTAGAGGTCGAACAAGCTCAGATCCAAATTTTGATACCATAGAGTGAAGCTGTTTTGAATTCCTGATCACCCTAAGTATGCTCACCAAATTTCATGCAATTTTGGGACTGTGACCCAAGGGGTGTCGGCAACGACCTAGATAAAGCAGCGACGTGTTCTGATACCAATTGTTGGAGTTTGAGGTTTGCAAAAGCACGCGAACATCACAAGGAAGAAGAAGAAGCTTGGAGCACAACACACAATATTGAATTTATTACCAAGTGAATGTACAAAGATAAGTAACATGTGAGGGTTATAGGAATATATACAAGCCGAAAAAAAACCTCCTAAAGAGGGAAAAAGTGTCCCAATAGTCCTAGTGCATTCACATACATCACTACTGAAATATATCAACAGACAAGACCTTTACATCAAGAAGAAGAAATCCCATTCCCTTGTAATTCCAAGTAAATTTGGGTAGCCAAGCAATTACTCACAATCAAACCAAATCACACTAAGATATGGGTACCAAAGACATCCATTTTACAAAATCAAAGAATTCACAAAAAGCTCCATAATTCATGGTCTAGACCCATCACACCTTATCTTGAAAAAGAACACTTCCAACCAAAGGATCTAGATTAATCAATTCAAAACCTGAAAGAGATTCTCAGAAAAACTTCAAAGCTAGGTTAAGAAGGTGATGAAGATGGCATTGAAGATGATGATCTTCAGGTTCCTGTTCATGTTGCGATTCCTGGTGCACCTACTATAGAGCAACTTCGATTCCTAGTGCACCTACTATAGAGCAACTTTGTTGGGATGGCAGAGATGTTCAAGCACAAGAATTGATAACTTTGTCTATCAAATGTTCCATTATCCCTCATATTTGCTCTTGCAAAATAGCAAAGTATGCTTGGGATACACTTACCACTTTGTACTAGGCAAGAAATGAGGCTGGTGTTGCTTACCCCCAAAAATAGTTGGATGGTGAGCATCTGAATGAAGGACTCCTGCCAAAAAAACCATTGGAATTAAATGGGTATACAAGTTGAAGCATAAACTTGATGGAACAGTTGACATTTATAAGTCTAGGCTTGTTGCAAAAGGTTATGGTCAAGAAAGAGGCATTGATTTTGATCAGACCTTTGCAGTCACTTGACAAATGACCATTGTTCATAGCATTTGTGCACTTGGAGCTCATTATGGTTGGAATGTACATCAGCTAGACATTAAAACTACATTTTTGAATGGGGACTTGCATGAAGAAGTGTATGTATTTCAACCCCATGTTTTTGTGTAGAAAAGGCATGAAAACAAAGTGTGCATGTTGAAAAAGGCATTATATGGTTTGAAGTGAGCACCATGTGCTTGGTATGAAAAGATACATGCCTACTTGATTGCACATGGTTTTGAGAACATTCCAATTGAGAGCACCTTATATGTTAAGTTTGCAGATGATGTGCTTCTGATCATTGTTGTCTATGTTGATGACATCTTGATCATTCGTCCTAATGAGAAGCATATTGCTGATTTTAAGGCTGATTTGCATGCCTCTTTAAAGATGTCAAATTTGGGGCATTTGCATCATTATTTGGACATTCAGTTTATGCAAGTTGATGGTGGAATACCTCTCCTATGTAAACAGGTACATTCTTGCATCTTCATGATGCCGAAGATGCATTTGATGTTGTTCTCTATCAACAGGTTGTTGGATGCTTGATTTACTTATGCATAACTCAGCCTGATATTTAGTTTGTTGTCACACAGATGAGCGGGTTTATGCATTGTCGAGGTGGCAAGCATTGGCTAGCGGTTAAGCGCATCTTTCACTTCTTGAGTGGTACCCAGGTACTTGGATTTTTTAATCCCAAGGGGGGATCACTATCACTAGATTTACATGCTTTTTTTTACTTTCACTGTGTTGGTTGCTATGACACTCGTGTCCACAAATGGTTTTTGCTTCATGCTTGGTAGCTCATGCATATATTGGTTGAGCAAGAAGAAGACTATTGCGGCCACTTCATGAAAACACCACTTGAAGGAAGGAACATAGGAACTTATGCTTATAAGTTCTTACCATTTTACTCCTTGTAAAAGTCTAAAAGACTTGGCATTTCTTATGTACACAGCTACTTGATTAGAGACGTGGAAAAAGTTGTTGGATGATTGAGAGAATATCTCATTACCTTTTTAGGTGAAAGATTCTAGGAGTTTTGAATTTGAATTCAACTCAACTCTATAAAAGATGCAAGTCAAAAGTCGCGGGTAGCTTAGCTCATTCTAGCTCACTTCCCGAGACATCTATCAGTTGTATCTGAGAGTGTATGAGTGCTACATTGAAGCCCATACCTCATTACCTCATCTAGCTATGGTTATCATGCTAATGAGATTGTACAATTATGTCAATTAATAGATATATTCACATACATCAACACTGTGTTCTCTGAGTGTTCCGCTTCAAGTCTATCAACTTCAAAGAGGCATATCTCAGTGCCTACTTCACCAAATCAAATGATTCAAATCTTGGTGGATCCAGCTCAAAGCATACTACAAGCATACAAAGTTTGAAGCAACTTGGTTCAGCCAATCTTGAGAAATCACCGTCGGAATGATCACTGGTATTTGTCTCCATACTTCCTAAAAAGTCGGGGGTGTCCATAAATTTGCTAAAGATATTTCTCCTAGTATAGTTTATCATTTTGAATGATTCCACTTGCAAATGGTAGCTTACTAAGCTAATAGAATACCTCTAGAAGGAATTTGGCCAATTGTAAGTGTACTGGTCATACTGAATGAAAGACTGAGCAGGTATCAACACCAAAATAGAAAGTTTTCTAGCTTTGTGATTCACAAACTCATCTGTTTTGATCAAGTCATTACTCAAACCTTTTCAAAAGTACATATAGCATTTCTTGGTATCATTTGGAAGCTAAGGGTGTCTACTAATCATATCTGGAGTCACTGAGGGCTGGTGCAAAGCAAGATTAGCAGCACCTACTTAATCTTCTGAAGGATCCATCCATCTTTCCCAACAGTGGTATCAGAGCAAACAAGGTAACATGAGAGATGGTTTTCCTTCATTCATTGATAAATTGGACAGGAACAATTATCAAGCTTGGTCTCTGAGGATGAAGACCTATCTACAAGGAAGAAGTCTATTTGGATTCATCAAAAGAGATGAGGAATTTCCCTCATTCAAAGCAAGGGGTCTACCCACCAAGGAAGAACAAGAAAGGCTTAATACATGGTGTGCAAAAGATGCATTGGCAAGGTCTTATCTTCTTAACTCTATATCTGATTTCCTTTTACCTCACATCAGGAATTGTAAGACTTCCCAAGAAACTTGGGAAACCTTGTCATCATATTTTTCATCTAATACAAGGGCCAGGAAGAATCAATTGTGGATTGAATTCACAACCCTTAGGAAGCAACCAAAGCAATCAGTCTCAGAATTTGTGACCAAGATCAAGGATGTGGCAGACCAATTAGCAAGCATAGGAGAGGAGATTGAAGAGGAACAAATAGTAGGGCAAGTAACCAATGGACTAAAGGCAGATGATAAGTGGGAAAGCTTCACCACTGCATTGGATCTCTACAGGGACATACATACCCCAGATCTCACAACTCTGATGGGCCAACTATTCACACATGAAGCAAAGTTCACAAAGGTTGGAGATACATCTAAAGGTAACACTCCTTTTGCCCTATATACTGATAAAAAGATTAAAGACAAAGGTAAAGGTAAAAAGCAAGAAGATGAAGGCTCTACCTCCCAAGCCAACTATGCAGGGAGAGGTAGATCTTCAAGAGGCAGGGGCAGAGGAGGTAAGCAAGGTAGGGGGAGACTCTACAATTCATCACCATGCAACATTTGTGGACTGTCTAACCACACCACAAAAGAGTGCTACAGAAACTACAAAAATCAGAGAGGAAGAGGCTATCAAAGAGGTGGATACTCTCAAGGCAGAGGAAGGTTCAACCAACACCAAGGCTACAATGGCTACAACAATAACTACAACAATAATTACAACAACAACCATAATGGTAACTACCAAGGAGGATTCAGAAATAAGAAAGATTACAACAACTACACAGAGGAGCAAGATGACTCCCTATTGATCATGAATATGACTTCCAAGTCAGCTATCAAAGATGATCATCTGTTTTATATTGATTCAGGGTGTTCTAATCATGTAGCTGGCAATGTGGCACTACTCTATGATCTTGAGGAACCCAAGGGCAAACATCAAGTACAGGCAGGTGATGATATTAAGCATTCTGTAGTAAAAATTGGAAATGTAAAAACTTGTGATGGTAACCAGAACCTATTGAGCAGGGTACTTTATGTACCAACCATTACCAAAAACTTAATGAGTGTTGGTCAGATTGTGGAGAAAGGTTTGCAGGTCAGGTTCAATCAACATGGAGCATATGTGGAGGACCCAAGACATGGATTCAAAAGGATAGCCAAGGGAGAAAAATCAGGTAGATTATTTACTTTTGAGCTAGAAGACACCAAAAACATTGCTTTATACAATTACAAGGATCAAACACTTTCAGAATTAGAAATATGGCACAAGAGATTAGGTCACATAGGTGAAAGGACCTTAAAGCAAATGTGCAGGGATCAATGTGTGCTTGGGATACCTAATGTATCCAAGCAACACATGATTTACAAATGTGGTGCTTGTCAGTTTGGTAAGTCTCACAGATTGCCCTACTCAAGGAAAGGTTTTATGCATGAAGACTACCTAGACTTGGTACACACAGATGTTTGGGGACCTAGCAAGGATCCCTCCATTTCAGGATCAAGGTACTATGTGTCTTTCATTGATGATTATAGCAGATGGACTGTGTTATACTTTATGAAGCACAAGGATGAAGTGTTTAATTGTTTCAAAAGATATCTTGCACTAGTTGAAAATCAAACAGGAAGGAACTTGAAGAAGCTAAGGTCAGATGGAGGAGGTGAATACTTCTCCAATGAGTTTGAGGACTTCTTGCAGGAAAGAGGCATCAAAAGGGAGATAACCACAAGGTACTCACCTGAACAAAATGGGGTAGCTGAGAGAAGGAATAGACTTATTGTTGAAACAGCTAGGTCCATGCTTAATGAAAAGAAGTTGCCAAATTATCTTTGGGCAGAGAGTATCTCTTGCCACCTATCTCATAAACAGGTTGCCATCAAAGTCACTTGATGGAATGACACCTCATGAAGCTTGGCATGGTAAGAGACCATCATTGGATCATTGCAAAATTTTTGGTTGTATAGCATATGTGCATATTCCCTCACAGGTAAGGGGAAAGCTAGACCCTAAAGCATAAAAATGTATTTTCATTGGTTATGACTTAAATCAAAAAGGGTACAGATTCTACAACCCAACCAATAAAGGGTTCAAGGTAAGCAGAGATGTCATCTTTGATGAGAATGACTCATGGTATGAGAATAATTGCAGGAAGGTTAGTCTACCCTATGATTTGGAAGAGGAGTTTCCAAAACTCTCAAAGGAAGAACCAATCCAGAAGGAAGACTCAAGTTCAGAAGATGATGACACAATCAATCTTGAAGAATTCAAGGCATGGAAGTCCAGAGGCAAGATAAAGATGAAGAAGCTTGAGGATATACCAGAATCTTCAATTCAAGCAATAAGGAGATCTCAGAGAGAAAGTAAGAAGCCTATCAGATATGGGTATGATACATCTCTTGTAACTAAGCATTCAATTTATCTTGCAAAGGACTTGTTAAATGAAGAACCAGGTTCATATGAAGAGGCAATCACCAAACCAGAATGGAAAGGAGCTATGGATGAAGAAATAGAAGCTCTCAAGGAGAGTGACACATGGGACTTGGTACCCAAGAAGGACTCTATGAAGGTGATAGGATCCAGATGGATCTACAAACTAAAGAGGAACTCTGATGGTACAATCAACAGGTACAAAGCTAGGTTGGTAGCCAAGGGTTTTGCACAAACCCAAGGCATTGATTATGAGGAGACATTTTCTCCTGTGGCTAAGATGCCAACAATCAGAGTATTGGTGAGTGTAGCTGCATCCAAAAATTGGAACATATACCAATTAGATGTCAAGAATGCTATCTTGCATGGATGGATATCTGAAGAAGTCTGTATGTCACAACCACCTGGCTATGAAGATCCCAAGAAGGTAAATTATGTTGGAAATTGAAGAAGGCTCTATATGGATTGAAGCAGGCAGCTAGGGCATGGAACTACAGGCTGACAACATACCTCCAAGACCAAGGGTTTACTATGAGCAAGGCAGACACTTCATTGTTTATCAAAAGGAGCAATTCAGAGGTAATCTATCTCTGTGTTTATGTTGATGACATCATCATTACAAGTAATGATGTTCAAGGAATCAGAAGCATAAAAAACCAGATGATGAAGGAGTTCAAGATCAATGATCTTGGATTATTGAAATACTTTCTAGGACTTGAATTGATTTATACTAATTCAGGTATATATATCACTCAGAAAAAGTATGTACAAGACATGTTGAAGAAGTTTAACCTACAGGATGCTAAAGTCTCAAGTACTCCAATGGAAGTCAACCTAAAGCTAAGTGCTCATGAAGGGGATGAAGTCCAAGACATTACAGGATATCAAAGTATGGTAGGTAGTTTGAATTATGCTACCTTGACCAGAATTGACATAGCATATGGAGTTAGTGTGCTAAGTCAATTCATGCACAAACCAAGGGTACCTCACCTTGAGGCTGCAAAGAAGATCTTGAAGTATCTAAAGGGAACTCAGAACCATGGTTTGTACTTTCCTTATACATCAGATATTGACATTAAAGTGTATTCAGATGCAGATTGGGCAGGATGCAAGGATGATAGGAGGAGCACATCAGGATATTTATCTTTTGCAGGTGATAAACCTATTCTTGGTCAGCTAAGAAACAACCAACAGTGGCATTGTCATCCACTGAAGCAGAGTATAGAGGGCTAGCCAATGCCACTCAAGAAGCTATTTGGTTAAAGCTTTTGTATACAGAGCTAGGCCTATACACTAGGCCCCCAATTATCTTTGGAGACAACACAAGCTCTCTCCACCTTGTAGCTAATCCAATATATCATGCTAGGACAAAACACATAGAGGTTCATTACCACTATGTGAGAGAGAAGTTGTTAAGCAAGGACATTCAGTTGACCTATGTGTCTACTAATATGCAATGTGCAGATTTACTCACTAAAGCTTTGGATGGAAACAAATTGTGCAGATTCAAATCCATGATTGGATTGCACGATGTGGTTGAAGATTGAAGATGAAGACTTAAGCCAAAGTGTTTGGCTTGAGGGGGAACTGTTGGTGCAATTCAAGCCTTCACAATTTGGCTTGGATTACTTCATGAAAACACCACTTGAAGGAAGGAACATAGGAACTTATGCTTATAAGTTCTTACCATTTTACTCCTTGTAAAAGTCTAAAAGACTTGGCATTTCTTATGTACACACCTACTTGATTAGAGACGTGGAAAAAGTTGTTGGATGATTGAGAGAATATCTCATTACCTTTTTAGGTGAAAGATTCTAGGAGTTTTGAATTTGAATTCAACTCAACTCTATAAAAGATGCAAGTCAAAAGTCGCGGGTAGCTTAGCTCATTCTAGCTCACTTCCCGAGACATCTATCAGTTGTATCTGAGAGTGTATGAGTGCTACATTGAAGCCCATACCTCATTACCTCATCTAGCTATGGTTATCATGCTAATGAGATTGTACAATTATGTCAATTAACAGATATATTCACATACATCAACACTGTGTTCTCTGAGTGTACTGCTTCAAGTCTGTCAACTTCAAAGAGGCATATCTCAGCGCCTACTTCACCAAAGTCAAGTGATTCAAAGCTTGGTGGATCCAGCTCAAAGCATACTACAAGAATACAAAGTTTGAAGCAACTTGGTTCAGCCAATCTCGAGAAATCGCCGTCGGAATGATCACTGGTATTTGTCTGCATACTTCCTAAAAAGTCGGGGGTGTCCATAAATTTGCTAAAGATATTTCTTCTAGTATAGTTTATCATTTTGAATGATTCCACTTGCAAATGGTAGCTTACTAAGCTAATAGAATACCTCTAGAAGGAATTTTGCCAATTGTAAGTGTACTGGTCATACTGAATGAAAGATTGAGCAGGTATCAACACCAAAATAGAAAGTTTTCTAGCTTTGTGATTCACAAACTCATCTGTTTTGATCAAGTCATTACTCAAACCTTTTCAAAAGTACATATAGCATTTCTTGGTATCATTTGGAAGCTAAGGGTGTCTACTAATCATATCTAGAGTCACTGAGGGCTGGTGCAAAGCAAGATTAGCAGCACCTACTTAATCTTCTGAAGGATCCATCCATCTTTCCCAATAGTGGTATCAGAGCAAACAAGGTAACATGGGAGATGGTTTTCCTTCATTCATTGATAAATTGGACAGGAACAATTATCAAGCTTTGTCTCTGAGGATGAAGACCTATCTACAAGGAAGAAGTCTATTTGGATTCATCTTAGGAGATGAGGAATTGCCCTCATTCAAAGCAAGGGGTCTACCCACCAAGGAAGAACAAGAAAGGCTTAATACATGGTGTGCAAAAGATGCATTGGCAAGGTCTTATCTTCTTAACTCTATATCTGATTTCCTTTTACCTCACATCAGGAATTGTAAGACTTCCCAAGAAACTTGGGAAACCTTGTCATCATATTCTTCATCTAATACAAGGGCCAAGAAGAATCAATTGTGGATTGAATTCACAACCCTTAGGAAGCAACCAAAGCAATCAGTCTCAGAATTTGTGACCAAGATCAAGGATGTGGCAGACCAATTAGCAAGCATAGGAGAGGAGATTGAGGAGGAACAAATAGTAAGGCAAGTAACCAATGGACTAAAGGCAGATGATAAGTGGGAAAGCTTCACCACTGCATTGGATCTCTACATGGACATACATACCCCAGATCTCACAACTCTGATGGGCCAACTATTCACACATGAAGCAAAGTTCACAAAGGTTGGAGATACATCTAAAGGTAACACTCCTTCTACCCTATATACTGATAAAAAGATTAAAGACAAAGGTAAAGGTAAAAAGCAAGAAGATGAAGGCTCTACCTCCCAAGCCAACTATGCAGGGAGAGGTAGATCTTCAAGAGGCAGGGGCAGAGGAGGTAAGCAAGGTAGGGGGAGACTCTACAATTCATCACCATGCAACATTTGTGGACTGTCTAACCACACCACAAAAGAGTGCTACAGAAACTACAAAAATCAGAGAGGAAGAGGCTATCAAAGAGGTGGATACTCTCAAGGCAGAGGAAGGTTCAACCAACACCAACGCTACAATGGCTACAACAATAACTACAACAATAATTACAACAACAACCATAATGGTAACTACCAAGGAGGATTCAAAAATAGGAAAGATTACAACAACTACACAGAGGAGCAAGATGACTCCCTATTGATCATGAATATGACTTCCAAGTCAGGTATCAAAGATGATCATCTGTTTTATATTGATTCAGGGTGTTCTAATCATGTAGCTGGCAATGTGGCACTACTCTCTGATCTTGAGGAACCCAAGGGCAAACATCAAGTACAGACAGGTGATGATACTAAGCATTCTGTAGTAAAAATTGGAAATGTAAAAACTTATGATGGTAACCAGAACCTATTGAGCAGGGTACTTTATGTAACAACCATTACCAAAAACTTAATGAGTGTTGGTCAGATTGTGGAGAAAGGTTTGCAGGTCAGGTTCAATCAACATGGAGCATATGTGGAGGACCCAAGACATGGATTCAAAAGGATAGCCAAGGGAGAAAAATCAGGTAGATTATTTACTTTTGAGCTAGAAGACACCAAAAACATTGCTTTATACAATTACAAGGATCAAACACTTTCAAAATTAGAAATATGGCACAAGAGATTAGGTCACATAGGTGAAAGGACCTTAAAGCAAATGTGCAGGGATCAATGTGTGCTTGGGATACCTAATGTATCCAAGCAACACATGATTTACAAATGTGGTGCTTGTCAGTTTGGTAAGTCTCACAGATTGCCCTACTCAAGGAAAGGTTTTATGCATGAAGACTACCTAGACTTGGTACACACAGATGTTTGGGGACCTAGCAAGGATCCCTCCATTTCAGGATCCAGGTACTATGTGTCTTTCATTGATGATTATAGCAGATGGACTGTGTTATACTTTATGAAGCACAAGGATGAAGTGTTTAATTGTTTCAAAAGATATCTTGCACTAGTTGAAAATCAAACAGGAAGGAACTTGAAGAAGCTAAGGTCAGATGGAGGAGGTGAATACTTCTCCAATGAGTTTGAGGACTTCTTGCAGGAAAGAGGCATCAAAAGGGAGATAACCACAAGGTACTCACCTGAACAAAATGGGGTAGCTGAGAGAAGGAATAGACTTATTGTTGAAACAGCTAGGTCCATGCTTAATGAAAAGAAGTTGCCAAATTATCTTTGGGCAGAGAGTGTATCTACTGCCACCTATCTCATAAACAGGTTGCCATCAAAGTCACTTGATGGAATGACACCTCATGAAGCTTGGCATGGTAAGAGACCATCATTGGATCATTGCAAAATTTTTGGTTGTATAGCATATGTGCATATTCCCTCACAGGTAAGGGGAAAGCTAGACCCTAAAGCAGAAAAATGTATTTTCATTGGTTATGACTTAAATCAAAAAGGGTACAGATTCTACAACCCAACCAATAAAGGGTTCAAGGTAAGCAGAGATGTCATCTTTGATGAGAATGACTCATGGTATGAGAATAATTGCAGGAAGGTTAGTCTACCCTATGATTTGGAAGAGGAGTTTCCAAAACTCTCAAAGGAAGAACCAATCCAGAAGGAAGACTCAAGTTCAGAAGATGATGACACAATCAATCTTGAAGAATTCAAGGCATGGAAGTCCAGAGGCAAGATAAAGATGAAGAAGCTTGAGGATATACCAGAATCTTCAATTCAAGCAATAAGGAGATCTCAGAGAGAAAGTAAGAAGCCTATTCAGATATGGGTATGATACATCTCTTGTAACTAAGCATTCAATTTATCTTGCAAAGGACTTGTTAAGTGAAGAACCAGGTTCATATGAAGAGGCAATCACCAAACCAGAATGGAAAGGAGCTATGGATGAAGAAATAGAAGCTCTCAAGGAGAGTGACACATGGGACTTGGTACCCAAGAAGGACTCTATGAAGGTGATAGGATCCAGATGGATCTACAAACTAAAGAGGAACTCTGATGGTACAATCAACAGGTACAAAGCTAGGTTGGTAGCCAAGGGTTTTGCACAAACCCAAGGCATTGATTATGAGGAGACATTTTCTCCTGTGGCTAAGATGCCAACAATCAGAGTATTGGTGAGTGTAGCTGCATCCAAAAATTGGAACATATACCAATTAGATGTCAAGAATGCTTTATTGCATGGATGGATATCTGAAGAAGTCTATATGTCACAACCACCTGGCTATGAAGATCCCAAGAAGGTAAATTATGTTTGTAAATTGAAGAAGGCTCTATATGGATTGAAGCAAGCACCTAGGGCATGGAACTACAGGCTGACAACATACCTCCAAGACCAAGGGTTTACTATGAGCAAGGCAGACACTTCATTGTTTATCAAAAGGAGCAATTCAGAGGTAATCTATCTCTGTGTTTATGTTGATGACATCATCATTACAAGTAATGATGTTCAAGGAATCAGAAGCATAAAAAACCAGATGATGAAGGAGTTCAAGATCAATGATCTTGGATTATTGAAATACTTTCTAGGACTTGAATTGATTTATACTAATTCAGGTATATATATCACTCAGAAAAAGTATGTACAAGACATGTTGAAGAAGTTTAACCTACAGGATGCTAAAGTCTCAAGTACTCCAATGGAAGTCAACCTAAAGCTAAGTGCTCATGAAGGGGATGAAGTCCAAGACATTACAGGATATCAAAGTATGGTAGGTAGTTTGAATTATGCTACCTTGACCAGAATTGACATAGCATATGGAGTTAGTGTGCTAAGTCAATTCATGCACAAACCAAGGGTACCTCACCTTGAGGCTGCAAAGAAGATCTTGAAGTATCTAAAGGGAACTCAGAACCATGGTTTGTACTTTCCTTATACATCAGATATTGACATTAAAGTGTATTCAGATGCAGATTGGGCAGGATGCAAGGATGATAGGAGGAGCACATCAGGATATTTATCTTTTGCAGGTGATAAACCTATTCTTGGTCAGCTAAGAAACAACCAACAGTGGCATTGTCATCCACTGAAGCAGAGTATAGAGGGCTAGCCAATGCCACTCAAGAAGCTATTTGGTTAAATCTTTTGTATACAGAGCTAGGCCTATACACTAGGCCCCCAATTATCTTTGGAGACAACACAAGCTCTCTCCACCTTGTAGCTAATCCAATATATCATGCTAGGACAAAACACATAGAGGTTCATTACCACTATGTGAGAGAGAAGTTGTTAAGCAAGGACATTCAGTTGACCTATGTGTCTACTAATATGCAATGTGCAGATTTACTCACTAAAGCTTTGGATGGAAACAAATTGTGCGGATTCAAATCCATGATTGGATTGCAGGATGTGGTTGAAGATTGAAGATGAAGACTTAAGCCAAAGTGTTTGGCTTGAGGGGGAGCTGTTGGTGCAATTCAAGCCTTCACAATTTGGCTTGGATTACTTCATGAAAACACCACTTGAAGGAAGGAACATAGGAACTTATGCTTATAAGTTCTTACCATTTTACTCCTTGTAAAAGTCTAAAAGACTTGGCATTTCTTATGTACACACCTACTTGATTAGAGACGTGGAAAAAGTTGTTGGATGATTGAGAGAATATCTCATTACCTTTTTAGGTGAAAGATTCTAGGAGTTTTGAATTTGAATTCAATTCAACTCTATAAAAGATGCAAGTCAAAAGTCGCGGGTAGCTTAGCTCATTCTAGCTCACTTCCCGAGACATCTATCAGTTGTATCTGAGAGTGTATGAGTGCTACATTGAAGCCCATACCTCATTACCTCATCTAGCTATGGTTATCATGCTAATGAGATTGTACAATTATGTCAATTAATAGATATATTCACATACATCAACACTGTGTTCTCTGAGTGTACCGCTTCAAGTCTGTCAACTTCAAAGAGGCATATCTCAGTGCCTACTTCACCAAATCAAGTGATTCAAAGCTTGGTGGATCCAGCTCGAAGCATACTACAAGCATACAAAGTTTGAAGCAACTTGGTTCAGCCAATCTCGAGAAATCGCCGTCGGAATGATCACTGGTATTTGTCTGCATACTTCCTAAAAAGTCGGGGGTGTCCATAAATTTGCTAAAGATATTTCTCCTAGTATAGTTTATCATTTTGAATGATTCCACTTGCAAATGGTAGCTTACTAAGCTAATAGAATACCTCTAGAAGGAATTTTGCCAATTGTAAGTGTACTGGTCATACTGAATGAAAGACTGAGCAGGTATCAACACCAAAATAGAAAGTTTTCTAGCTTTGTGATTCACAAACTCATCTGTTTTGATCAAGTCATTACTCAAACCTTTTCAAAAGTACATATAGCATTTCTTGGTATCATTTGGAAGCTAAGGGTGTTTACTAATCATATCTAGAGTAACTGAGGGCTGGTGCAAAGCAAGATTAGCAGCACCTACTTAATCTTCTGAAGGATCCATCCATCTTTCCCAACAGTGGTATCAGAGCAAACAAGGTAACATGGGAGATGGTTTTCCTTCATTCATTGATAAATTGGACAGGAACAATTATCAAGCTTGGTCTCTGAGGATGAAGACCTATCTACAAGGAAGAAGTCTATTTGGATTCATCTCAGGAGATGAGGAATTGCCCTCATTCAAAGCAAGGGGTCTACCCACCAAGGAAGAACAAGAAAGGCTTAATACATGGTGTGCAAAAGATGCATTGGCAAGGTCTTATCTTCTTAACTCTATATCTGATTTCCTTTTACCTCACATCAGGAATTGTAAGACTTCCCAAGAAACTTGGGAAACCTTGTCATCATATTTTTCATCTAATACAAGGGCCAGTAAGAATCAATTGTGGATTGAATTCACAACCCTTAGGAAGCAACCAAAGCAATCAGACTCAGAATTTGTGACCAAGATCAAGGATGTGGCAGACCAATTAGCAAGCATAGGAGAGGAGATTGAAGAGGAACAAATAGTAAGGCAAGTAACCAATGGACTAAAGGCAGATGATAAGTGGGAAAGCTTCACCACTGCATTGGATCTCTACATGGACATACATACCCCAGATCTCACAACTCTGATGGGCCAACTATTCACACATGAAGCAAAGTTCACAAAGGTTGGAGATACATCTAAAGGTAACACTCCTTCTGCCCTATATACTGATAAAAAGATTAAAGACAAAGGTAAAGGTAAAAAGCAAGAAGATGAAGGCTCTACCTCCCAAGCCAACTATGCAGGGAGAGGTAGATCTTCAAGAGGCAGGGGCAGAGGAGGTAAGCAAGGTAGGGGGAGACTCTACAATTCATCACCATGCAACATTTGTGGACTGTCTAACCACACCACAAAAGAGTGCTACAGAAACTACAAAAATCAGAGAGGAAGAGGCTATCAAAGAGGTGGATACTCTCAAGGCAGAGGAAGGTTCAACCAACACCAAGGCTACAATATCTACAACAATAACTACAAAAATAATTACAACAACAACCATAATGGTAACTACCAAGGACGATTCAGAAATAGGAAAGATTACAACAACTACACAGAGGAGCAAGATGACTCCCTATTGATCATGAATATGACTTCCAAGTCAGGTATCAAAGATGATCATCTGTTTTATATTGATTCAGGGTGTTCTAATCATGTAGCTGGCAATGTGGCACTACTCTCTGATCTTGAGGAACCCAAGGGCAAACATCAAGTACAGACAGGTGATGATACTAAGCATTCTGTAGTAAAAATTGGAAATGTAAAAACTTGTGATGGTAACCAGAACCTATTGAGCAGGGTACTTTATGTACCAACCATTACCAAAAACTTAATGAGTGTTGGTCAGATTGTGGAGAAAGGTTTGCAGGTCAGGTTCAATCAACATGGAGCATATGTGGAGGACCCAAGACATGGATTCAAAAGGATAGCCAAGGGAGAAAAATCAGGTAGATTATTTACTTTTGAGCTAGAAGACACTAAAAACATTGCTTTATACAATTACAAGGATCAAACACTTTCAGAATTAGAAATATGGCACAAGAGATTAGGTCACATAGGTGAAAGGACCTTAAAGCAAATGTGCAGGGATCAATGTGTGCTTGGGATACCTAATGTATCCAAGCAACACATGATTTACAAATGTGGTGCTTGTCAGTTTGGTAAGTCTCACAGATTGCCCTACTCAAGGAAAGGTTTTATGCATGAAGACTACCTAGGCTTGGTACACACAGATGTTTGGGGACCTAGCAAGGATCCCTCCATTTCAGGATCCAGGTACTATGTGTCTTTCATTGATGATTATAGCAGATGGACTGTGTTATACTTTATGAAGCACAAGGATGAAGTGTTTAATTGTTTCAAAAGATATCTTGCACTAGTTGAAAGTCAAACAGGAAGGAACTTGAAGAAGCTAAGGTCAGATGGAGGAGGTGAATACTTCTCCAATGAGTTTGAGGACTTCTTACAGGAAAGAGGCATCAAAAGGGAGATAACCACAAGGTACTCACCTGAACAAAATGGAGTAGCTGAGAGAAGGAATAGACTTATTGTTGAAACAGCTAGGTCCATGCTTAATGAAAAGAAGTTGCCAAATTATCTTTGGGCAGAGAGTGTATCTACTGCCACCTATCTCATAAACAGGTTGCCATCAAAGTCACTTGATGGAATGACACCTCATGAAGCTTGGCATGGTAAGAGACCATCATTGGATCATTGCAAAATTTTTGGTTGTATAGCATATGTGCATATTCCCTCACAGGTAAGGGGAAAGCTAGACCCTAAAGCAGAAAAATGTATTTTCATTGGTTATGACTTAAATCAAAAAGGGTACAGATTCTACAACCCAACCAATAAAGGGTTCAAGGTAAGCAGAGATGTCATCTTTGATGAGAATGACTCATGGTATGAGAATAATTGCAGGAAGGTTAGTCTACCCTATGATTTGGAAGAGGAGTTTCCAAAACTCTCAAAGGAAGAACCAATCCAGAAGGAAGACTCAAGTTCAGAAGATGATGACACAATCAATCTTGAAGAATTCAAGGCATGGAAGTCCAGAGGCAAGATAAAGATGAAGAAGCTTGAGGATATACCAGAATCTTCAATTCAAGCAATAAGGAGATCTCAGAGAGAAAGTAAGAAGCCTATCAGATATGGGTATGATACATCTCTTGTAACTAAGCATTCAATTTATCTTGCAAAGGACTTGTTAAGTGAAGAACCAGGTTCATATGAAGAGGCAATCACCAAAGCAGAATGGAAAGGAGCTATGGATGAAGAAATAGAAGCTCTCAAGGAGAGTGACACATGGGACTTGGTACCCAAGAAGGACTCTATGAAGGTGATAGGATCCAGATGGATCTACAAACTAAAGAGGAACTCTGATGGTACAATCAACAGGTACAAAGCTAGGTTGGTAGCCAAGGGTTTTGCACAAACCCAAGGCATTGATTATGAGGAGACATTTTCTCCTGTGGCTAAGATGCCAACAATCAGAGTATTGGTGAGTGTAGCTGCATCCAAAAATTGGAACATATACCAATTAGATGTCAAGAATGCTTTCTTGAATGGATGGATATCTGAAGAAGTCTATATGTCACAACCACCTGGCTATGAAGATCCCAAGAAGGTAAATTATGTTTGTAAATTGAAGAAGGCTCTATATGGATTGAAGCAGGCACCTAGGGCATGGAACTACAGGCTGACAACATACCTCCAAGACCAAGGGTTTACTATGAGCAAGGCAGACACTTCATTGTTTATCAAAAGGAGCAATTCAGAGGTAATCTATCTGTGTTTATGTTGATGACATCATCATTACAAGTAATGATGTTCAAGGAATCAGAAGCATAAAAAACCAGATGATGAAGGAGTTCAAGATCAATGATCTTGGATTATTGAAATACTTTCTAGGACTTGAATTGATTTATACTAATCAGGTATATATATCACTCAGAAAAAGTATGTACAAGACATGTTGAAGAAGTTTAACCTACAGGATGCTAAAGTCTCAAGTACTCCAATGGAAGTCAACCTAAAGCTAAGTGCTCATGAAGGGGATGAAGTCCAAGACATTACAGGATATCAAAGTATGGTAGGTAGTTTGAATTATGCTACCTTGACCAGAATTGACATAGCATATGGAGTTAGTGTGCTAAGTCAATTCATGCACAAACCAAGGGTACCTCACCTTGAGGCTGCAAAGAAGATCTTGAAGTATCTAAAGGGAACTCAGAACCATGGTTTGTACTTTCCTTATACATCAGATATTGACATTAAAGTGTATTCAGATGCAGATTGGGCATGATGCAAGGATGATAGGAGGAGCACATCAGGATATTTATCTTTTGCAGGTGATAAACCTATTTCTTGGTCAGCTAAGAAACAACCAACAGTGGCATTGTCATCCACTGAAGCAGAGTATAGAGGGCTAGCCAATGCCACTCAAGAAGCTATTTGGTTAAAGCTTTTGTATACAGAGCTAGGCCTATACACTAGGCCCCAAATTATCTTTGGAGACAACACAAGCTCTCTCCACCTTGCAGCTAATCCAATATATCATGCTAGGACAAAACACATAGAGGTTCATTACCACTATGTGAGAGAGAAGTTGTTAAGCAAGGACATTCAGTTGACCTATGTGTCTACTAATATGCAATATGCAGATTTACTCACTAAAGCTTTGGATGGAAACAAATTGTGCAGATTCAAATCCATAATTGGATTGCAGGATGTGGTTGAAGATTGAAGATGAAGACTTAAGCCAAAGTGTTTGGCTTGAGGGGGAGCTGTTGGGGCAATTCAAGCTTCACAATTTGGCTTGGATTACTTCATGAAAACACCACTTGAAGGAAGGAACATAGGAACTTATGCTTATAAGTTCTTACCATTTTACTCCTTGTAAAAGTCTAAAAGACTTGGCATTTCTTATGTACACACCTACTTGATTAGAGACATGGAAAAAGTTGTTGGATGATTGAGAGAATATCTCATTACCTTTTTAGGTGAAAGATTCTAGGAGTTTTGAATTTGAATTCAACTCAACTCTATAAAAGATGCAAGTCAAAAGTCGCGGGTAGCTTAGCTCATTCTAGCTCACTTCCCGAGACATCTATCAGTTGTATCTGAGAGTGTATGAGTGCTACATTGAAGCCCATACCTCATTACCTCATCTAGCTATGGTTATCATGCTAATGAGATTGTACAATTATGTCAATTAATAGATATATTCACATACATCAACACTGTGTTCTCTGAGTGTACCGCTTCAAGTCTATCAACTTCAAAGAGGCATATCTCAGTGCCTACTTCACCAAATCAAGTGATTCAAAGCTTGGTGGATCCAGGTTAAAGCATACTACAAGGATACAAAGTTTGAAGCAACTTGGTTCAGCCAATCTCGAGAAATCGCCGTCGGAATGATCATTGGTATTTGTCTGTATACTTCTTAAAAAGTTGGGGGTGTCCATAAATTTGCTAAAGATATTTCTCCTAGTATAGTTTATCATTTTGAATGATTCCACTTGCAAATGGTAGCTTACTAAGCTAATAGAATACCTCTAGAAGGAATTTTGCCAATTGTAAGTGTACTGGTCATACTGAATGAAAGACTGAGTAGGTATCAATACCAAAATAGAAAGTTTTCTAGCTTTGTGATTCACAAACTCATCTGTTTTGATCAAGTCATTACTCAAACCTTTTCAAAAGTACATATAGCATTTCTTGGTATCATTTGGAAGCTAAGGGTGTCTACTAATCATATCTGGAGTCACTGAGGGCTGGTGCAAAGGAGGATTAGCAGCACCTACTTAATCTTCTGAAGGATCCATCCATCTTTCCCAACAAGGTTGAGTATAGGAAAGCTTTCACAATGACTATTGAGTGTGTGTGGCTCTGATGCCTTTTGGCTGATTTGGGTGTTGGTCGGTCTTCTGCCACCACCATCTTCATTGATAGTTTGAGCACATTGGTAGTTCCAAGGAACCCTATGTTCCATGCTCACATTAAGCACATTGAGGTGCACTATCATAATACTAGGGAGAGGTTCTCTGCGGGAGAGATCCGTTTGGCATATGTGCCCGCACATGAGAATGTTGTAGACCTTTTCACAAAGGCTCTGCCTAGAAGAAAGTTTGAAGCTTTCCAAAAAGCTTTGTGATTACTTCCTTTTGTGGATTGATTCCACATAGCTTGGCACTTCCTTATACATGAGTGCCAGCTCCTTGTTCACCACATCACTCCCAAGGGGGATTTGTTGATATATTTCGGTAGTGATGTGTGTGGACACACTAGGACTACTGGGGCAATTTTTCCCTCTTTAGGAGGTTTTTTTTCTTGGCTTGTATATACACCTATAATCCTAACAGGATACTTATCTTTGTACATTCACTTGGTAATACATTCAATATTGTGTGTTGTGCTCCAAGTGTCTTATTCTTCCTTGTGCTTCTCGCATGATTCCGCATAACTGAAACTCCAACATTTTGGGCCTTGCATAGAGTTCTCTAAGGTGTTCTCAAACTTACATAGGGAGTTCAAAGAATGGTGCTCCTCCATAGGGTTGGTTTGATCTTTATTTGATTGTGAGGTTAGGGGTTGATCTAGAGATTCATCTATACATTCAACCTTGTTATACAAAGAAGCTCGAGATTCACAAATAATGAATGAATTTTCTATATATGGAACATTTTGGAGCATAGAATCCATAGGATCCTTCATGGAACTGGTGCAAAGTGACGGTTCATCTCTATCTTGATGATCAAAAGATAGATCATCCTTGCTCCTGGATTCATGAGAAGATTCCAAACTTAGAGGAAGAGAGGGCCCTTCCACATCCTCCAAGCATTTGAAGTCATCCATTGCTCCATTCTTCAAAGATTCCTGTGACTTAAGTAAATCAAAGTGAGATGAGAAATTTACATTTAATTCAACATGTGAATCATTATGGATATTGCTTTCACTCATGTGGGAAAGTTTATGTGGATGATATATATAATCAATAAACAAGAGCTCATGCCCACATTGGTTACAATGATGATGCATATTAGGATGGTCACAACAAGAGTACGAAGGATGCCAATGCTTTCATAAGTTAACAATCTTTATTCTTGCCTATACTTTATTAGCCATGTGGAACCTAACATGACATCTTCATCCATGCATTCCAAAACATAGAACATCTCCCTAGAGCATATTTCATTTACAACCACACTTGCTTCTATCATACCTAAGCAATCCAAAAATTCAAAATTTATAGGAAGAATTTCTTCATCAATAAAGGGCACCACATCAATATTTACAAAATTCCATTCGCATCATTGATTGATTTCAGCATACAACACCTTAGAATAATTTCCTAATCCTGCATCTATAAATATAAGTTGGGATTTCTCAACTTCAATTTCATTTGATTCTATTTGTTTAGATGAGGGTGCTTTTTATTTGTTTATCACTCTTTCAATCACTTTTGGCTGATGTGTTTTCAATTTCTCTTGTACCTTTGTGTTTTGAATTTTCCCTTTCTTTCTCTTGTTTTCTTTATTTTTTCCCGTTTTAGATGAAGTAAAATTTTGGTTATTTTGAATGTTTTCTTAAATTTTTTTTTGGTTTTGTGTGTTTTTTAAATGTTTTTGATATCTGCAAATAAGTATTAATGGGGTTTTTTTAGAAAGAAAAAAGGATTTTCATAAAATATTAAATATATGGTGTATTCAAACTTGGGGGGGCATGTGTGTTCTTGTGAAAGGAAGTAACTTGCACCATACATTTCATCATCATATACCTTAAAGCATAAACAATAAAAAAGAATGACATAACAAAAATAGGTTGGAACATTAAGTTTCATTCAAGTACCATAACATCTAATTCAAGTTTTGATCTAGCACTTAATTACTATCACGACAAGGATAAAGATTCATGAATATGGGATGTCACAAAAAAATCTTTCATAGTTCCAGAGAAGTGTCAAATCAAACTTATGTTTCTTGGATCAAAAAGTTCTTTGAAACAACATCAAAACCCTTTCTTTGGTGCTACTCATTAACAAATACATGTATATATATATATATATATATATATATATATATATATATATATATATATATATATATATATATATATATATATATATATATATATATATATATATATATATATGTATGTATGTGTGTGTGTGTACACACACACATACATATATGTGGCATTTGAACTCATGACATACCAACTAGGAGTATGATGGGCTAACCACTTGCCCCAAAAGCCATGGTTGAGGATTATTTCCTAATCCTCCCTCTTAGGGTGTGGTTCAACCATCTCTTGCCCATCATTTCTTGAGTCTAGTGTGGAGAATGAGTTCTCCTATGCGCAACGAAAACGTGTAGTGAACCCTTGTATGTCCAACACTTAGACAAACAGCTGCACCTTAGATAGCTTGCTACTCTCAATACAAAATTCAAATGGACCTGTGCCTTTAGGCAATCAAAGTAGACAAAGAGAGATTTCTTAAAAGCTATAAATAACTTGATTTGGACAAGTTTTCATTAGGAAACGCAACTGACAAAGATGAACTACCTGTCCACATAAGTATGCTGAAGAATTGAACTTCACCCTCGAACTGATAACTCCCTGAATAGATATCCCTTGAGGAAGATATTTGGGAAAGAGAAAGTACACACAAATTTACAAGAAGCTAAAAATCAAGTAATTTGAATGAATTTTGGTCAGGAAACTCAACTGACCAAAATAGACCACCTATGCACACAAGTATATTGAAAAATTGGACTTCACTCTCTGAAAGATATCTCACAAAATATAAATTCTTTGAATGCAATATTTGGGACAAAGAAAGTGCATGCAAAGAGCTTTCCAAGAACCTAAAAGTCAAGCAATTTGGATACATTTTGGTTAGGAATTTTAACCGAGCAAAATAGACTACCTATCTACATAAGTATGCTAAAAAACTAGAGTTCACTCTTTCATTGATATCTCACAGAATATATATGCTTTGAAGGAGATATTTGAGAAAGCCATAGTATGCAAGATAAAATTTACAATGAGTGTCTAAACACAAGAAATGGTTACATATACACGGAGATATGAGCTTCACAACAGAGCTATGTACAAAATGACGTGCGACTGGAAGGAGTCTATGGGAAGAAAAAATGACAAAATGACTAGATCTTACTATTGGGAGCTTCTACCTCTTTCTCTCCTTGTTTAGAACATGCTTGCACTCCACTTTTATAACCAATGATCATGTGAAGAAGTTTGTGCCTCCTTCCTAACTCACCACTTTCATTTGATTGCCCACTACATGCCACTTACTACAAGGCAGATATTGTATCTTTTACTCATCATGAATTTTGACTAGAATTTTTTTTCTTTTTTTCTTTTCTCTTATTTTCCTTTATCTTTATATTTGGTAAATTTATCCAAGCATAACTCATGTGAAAATGAGCTTGTACAATTATCTTCAATACTCCCCCTCAAGCTCATTTGGGAGTTATCTTCAACCATGCCTTGCAAATTTATCATATCCTTGAAACCTTTGAGTTTAGAAGCATCTAAGAACGTTGTAAACATATCTGCAACCTTCTCTTTGGTTTTGATAAACTTTATCTCCACATCTTTGCTCAATACCTTCTCCCTTACATAATGGTAGTGGACCTCTATGTGCTTGCTCCTTGCATGAAACATAGGATTGCTTGCCAAGTAAATACTTGACATGTTATCACCATATATAGGGATGGTTCCAACTTGCACTTCAAGATCAGCCAAAAGATTTTTAAACCACATTGCTTCACATGTGACAAATGCTAATCTTCTATATTCAGCCTCCATGGATGAAAGTGCAACAATAGGTTCTTTCTTTGGGCTCCATGTGATAGGTTTGCTTCCTATCATGAACACATAACCTGAGGTTGATCTCCTATCTTCCTTTGAGCCTGCCCAATCAACATCGCTAAAGCCTTTGACCTGCAATTATTCATCAAGCTTGTAAAATAAAGCATGATTAATTGTATGATTTATGTATCTCAACACTCTCTTGGATGAATGTAAATGTTCACTTGTCGGGGCTTGCATAAACTGAGAAAGTACACCAACAACATAAGATAAGTCAGGTCTTGTAATGTTTGCATAGATTAATAATCCTACAATGCTTCTGTATGTCATTACATCTTCCAATAGTTCTCCATCATTTGAGCAAATCTTTGTATTTGTGTCCATGGGTTGAGTGAGTGGTTCGCATTCACTCATTCCAAATCTGAAAAGAACATCCAACAAGTACTTCCTTTGCATCAAGTAGATGCCAATCTTTCCATAAACAACTTCAATTCCTAAAAAATATTTTATTTCTCCAAGATCTAAAATTTTAAACTCCTTACCAAGCTTCCTTTTGATATCTTTAATCCCTGTAACATCATTTCTTGTTATGATGAGGTCATCGAGGTATATGCAAATATATACCTCTCTATTTTCTTCCTTCTTCATGTACAATGAAGGGTCTGCACTACTCATGTTGTATCCACACTTAGTTAGAAATTCTACGAATCTTTGATTCCATGCTCTTGGTGCTTGCTTCAAGCCATAAAGTGCCTTTCTCAACCTGCAAACAGAGCTTGGATGGTTTTCATCTTCAAATCCAACCGGTTGACTCATTTGTACCTCTTCTTGTAGTTCTCCATTGAGAAAAGAATTTTTTATGTCAAATTGATATAATGATCATCTGCTTGAAGCACCAATTGTGTATTACTGTTCTGATGGTTCCCATCTTTGCAACAGGGCTAAACTTCATCATGATCTATGCCTTGTGTTTGTTTCAATCATTTGGCAACTAATCTAGCTTTTATATCCAGCTAGTGAACCATCAACATTCCTCTTTACTTTAAACACCCATTTGTTTGGAACAATCTTCATACCTTCTTTCATTGGCACTAGCTCCCATGTGTGATTATCTTTGAGAGCTTTGATCTCCTCTTTCATACCTTGCTTCCATTCCTTTTGTGTGCAAGCTTCTTCATGTGTCTCAGGCTCTTTGTCTTTGATAACCTGCATCATGTATGCAAAATGTTTCGCCATGAAACTATCATAACTCAGCCTTTGAGTTGGATACCATATCCTTGAAGATCTTCTTTCATTGCCTTTAGAGAGTTGCTTCTTTAACCTATTCAGCTTTACCTTCGGAGTGATTACCTCTTCATATTCTTCTTCACTTGCATCTATCTCACTGTTTGGAGTAGCACTTGCTTCTCGGCTCTACTATGAGCTGAATTTGGAGACAAAGAATGACTCCCCCTCCATGTTGAACATTCTTCATTTGATGTAGATGCCTCTGAACCTGAAACCTTTGTGCTTGATTGTTGGAATTATCTTTGATTTGTTCTTGCATAATCATCACAATCTTCTTCAAGAATCTTTTCCTTTCCTTTATCTTCATACCATGGTCTTAGTTCATCAAAGACCACATCTCGTGAGACTCTTACTTCCTTTGTTCTAGGGTTGTAACACTTGTATCCTTTTTGCTCCGTTGAGTAGTCAATGAAAATGCATTTTTCTGACCTTGGTTCCATCTTTGTTCTAACTTCTTGTGGAATGTGAACAAAGCAAACTCATCCAAACACTTTGAGGTGTGTAAGATTAGGTTTCTTACCGGAATATACCTCCTCTGGAGTCAAGTGATGTATTCCCGATGTTGTGCACCTATTCATCAAGTAAATGGTGGTTGTGGTAACTTCGGCCCAATAGTACAATGGTACCTTCATCTCATTGAGCATGCATCTTGCAATTTCAGCAATTTGCCTATTTTTCCTCTGAGCTACTCCATTTTGTTGTGGTGTATACCTACAAGTAAACTGCCTTTTGATCCCATTCTATTGTAGAAAATCTGAAAATTCTTTGGAGAAGTATTCTCCTCCACCATCGGACCTTAAGGTTTTGATAGACCTTCCTATTTCTTTTTCAACTTCAACTTTGAATCTTTTGAATATAGAAAACACCCCTGAATTTTGCTTCATACAAAACAACCATACCTTTCTTGAGTGACCATCAATGAAGGTGACAAAAAATCTATTACTAGCCATTGATGCCTCTTGGGTAGGTCCCCATACATCCGTATGTATCAAGTTCAAGACATTTGGGGCCACATAATTGCTCCTCTTGAATGGCTGCCTTGTTTGCTTTCCTAGTTGACAAGCTTCACATAACTCATGTAGTTCAATGATATTAAATTTTGGAAGATCTCTTACCACTTCATGTTTGCTCATGTCCTTCAACTTTGGAATGTTGATGTGTCCTATTCTTTTGTGCCATAAGTCCAGCTCTGAAATCTTCTTGTTCCCACATTGAATGTACATGACCTTTCCATGTGGATGTTGGAAGTCCAAAGTGAACATCCTTCCTTCTCTTCTACCTCGAGCAATGACCTTGAAGCCTTCCTTTGGATTCTTTATGAAGCACCCATTCTCATTGAATATGACATGATAACCCTTCTCTACCATTTGTCCTATTGAAATCAAGTTCTTTGAAATTGTAGGAACATGAAGAACATTAGATAGTACCTTTGCTCTACTTGTATCTCCAAGCCTTATATCTCCAATATGTTCAATCATGTGTTGAGTATCATCACCTGTTTCAACACATCCTTTTCCACTTGGTACTTGTAGATTAGTGAACAAACTTGCTTGGCATGAAATATGGTTACTACAACCTGAATCAATGTACCATTTTTTGTCATCTTCACAAGAGCTTCTATACTCATGTCACATTGCAAGTAGGGTGTCCTTGCTTCCTTCACCTGAGGTGCTTGCATAGTTGCTTTGGCTCCTTTGATTGCCTCCATTTGGCCTTCCCGCATGTTATACCTTTAAGAATTGTAGGAGCCTCGACCTCTTCCTCTACTTCTACCTCGACCTCTTCCTTGTGTGTTGGCATTTGATGCATCCTTGTTGTCTTCCGAATTGTTTTGTTTGTAGTTGGAGTTGTTATGACCTCTTCCTTTCCCTCTTGATCCTCCTCTTGAGTTCCTTCCTTTACCTCGACCTGCATATAACATTTGGTTGTAGTTTTCCTTTCCTTTGGGGCCACCAAAACTAAGCTCTTCTGTGACAAGATGAGGGATTAGTTGTTCAAAACCTGGATATACATCTTTCAAGTTAATGGAAGTTATAAAAGGCCTCCATCTTTCATCTTCTCTCAATCCATTGAGAGTATAAGACACAAGATCTTCATCTTCAATCGTTGTGCCAATAGAAGCTAAAACATCACTTAGCTCCTTAATCTTCAAAGTATATTCAGCTATGGATTGACTCGAACTTTTCTTGATTGTGTTCAAGTCATTCTTCAATTGAAGTTTCCTAACTTTGGTATTTGTTGAATACATCCTTTCAAGAGATTCCCAAGCATCCTTAGCTTTCTCTAGATGTTGAATATGCCCTACCATGGCATTAGTAATGACTTGTGAAATGAGGAACATGACTCTCCTATTCCTCTCTTTCCATTCTTTTGCTTGCCTCCTTTGGACTTCGGTGGTCGTAGCTTGATTGATTTGAGATTGAGCATCATGGCCACTCACAATACCCCACAAGCCTTTGACCATTAGGTAGTTGGTCATTCTAAACTTTCACATGGGATAGTTATCCTTATCCAATTTCTCTACTTGTTGACCCAAGTCAGCCATTGAAGACTATCAAAAGCTTTGAGAGTTACCTCGAATAGTTATATTGTCCTTTGCTCTTGTGTTTGTGAAGCTCCCCCTTGTTTTGTAGCTCCTCTTTTGCTTTGATTTAACTCGAACTCTATTGACAAAGCTTCAACACCAAGTTTGCTTTGATACCAACTGTGGAGAATGAGTTCTCCTATGTGCAACGAAAACGTGTAGTGAACCCTTGTATGTCCAACACTTAGACAAACAGCTGCATCTTAGGTAGGTTGCTGCTCTTAATACAAAACTCAAATGGACTTGTGCCTTTAGGCAATCAAAGTAGACAAAGAGAGTTCTAACAAGCTATAAATAACTTAATTTGGACGTTTTGATTAGGAAACACAACTGATAAAGATGAACTACTTGTCCATACAAGTATGCTAAAGAATTGAACTTCACTCTCGAACTGATAACTCTCTGAATATATATCCTTTGAAGAGGATATTTGGGACAGAGAAAGTGCAGACAAATAACTTTCCAATAAGCTAAAAATAAAGTAATTAGGATGAGTTTTGTTCAGGAAACTCAACTGACCAAAATAGACCACCTGCACACAAGTATACTTCACTCTCTGATAGATATATCACAGAATATAAACCCTTTGAACACGATAATTGGGAAAGATAAAGTACATGAAAAGACCTTTCCAACAAGCTAAAAATCAAGCAATTTGGATATGTTTTGGTTGGAAAAATTAATCGACCAAAATAGACTACCTGTCTACATAGGTATGCTAAAAAGTTAGACTTCACTCTTTGACTGATATCTCACAGAATATATTATTTTTGAAAGAGATATTTGAGATAAAAAAATGAGACAAGATAAGCTTTCCAATGAGTGTTTAAACACAAGAAATGGTTACATATACACGGAGATATGAGCTTCACAACAGAGCTGTGTACAAAATGATGTGCGGTTGGAAGGAGTCTATGGGAAGACAAAATGACAAAATGACCAAATCCAACTATTGGGAGCTCTTGCCTCTTTCTATCCTTGCCTAGAACATGCTCCCACTCCAATTTTATAACCAATGAGGCAGATATTGTATCTTTTACTCATCATGAATTTTGACTAGAATTTTTTTTTCTTTTTTTCTTTTCTCTTCTTTTCCTTTATCTTTATATTTGGCAAATTTATCCAAGCATAGCTCATGTGAAAATGAGCTTGTACATTTATCTTAAATATCTAGCACTCTCTTCCCCTTGTATAGATCATTTTCCTTAGTGATCAATCCTTGATTTCCCCTTGAATTGATGTCCTCACCCTTGCATAATCTCTTGAACCTTCTTGTTCTCAACCTTGGTCTCTTGAACCCTTGCTCTCAACCTTGGTATCTTGAACCTTGCCTTTTAGCTTCTTGGCAACTTGCCTACAAAGTTTCCTTGTTCGCAACCTTGGTCTCTTGAGTCCTTGTTCTCAACCTCAATATATTGAAACTATTTCTCACCCATGCTAGATAAATTGGATCCTCAATCTTCATTCCAAGAGCTTTCCAATGGTACCTTATATGTCTAAATCCAACCTATCGATTGGGAGATACACTCTAATCTTTGTTGGGTTCATTTTTGAAAGCAATGCATGCACCTTCAATCTATCTTGCCCAAGCCTACTCCATAGGCTTTGATACCGGGTTGTGGAAATTGAACTCATGATCTACCGGCTAGGAGTGTGATGGGCTAAGCACTTGCTCCAAAAGCCATGGTTGGGGATTAATTGCTAATCCTCCCTCTTAGGGTGTGGTTCAACCATCTGCTGCCCATCATTTCTTGAGTCTAACATATATGTGTGCATGTATCTCTCTTTCTCTCTCTCTCTCTCTCTCTCTCTCTCTCTATATATATATATATATATATATATATATATATATATATATATATAT
The DNA here is from genome assembly GCA_020310875.1 of Ceratopteris richardii. NCBI lineage: Eukaryota > Viridiplantae > Streptophyta > Polypodiopsida > Polypodiales > Pteridaceae > Ceratopteris > Ceratopteris richardii. Next base: position 234,319,533 of record CM035406.1, on the reverse strand, counting down.
ATATATATATATATATATATATATATATATATATATATATATATATATATATATATATATATATATATGTGTGTGTGTGTGTGTATGTATATATATAAGCTTTATTATGTGGATTTGTTTTTGTGTAGAGTACATAGTTAATCCACATAAACTTCTAGGCATTTATATAAGAAACCTTTGAATGCATGGTAGGAAATGATTCTTCAATGACCTGACCAACTCCTAAGTCACCACGGACTTGAGTATGTGTTTCCACTTTATCAGATACTCAAGATGAAAAGCCCTAGGGGACCTCCTTGCCCTCTGATCAAGAACCTACTCTCTTCCTCTAATCAAGAACCAACTCCGCTACTCTGTTCAAGAACCCACTCTCGTTCTAGTGGGACATAATAACTAGAGTCCTCTAAGGTCCTAAATTCCTCTTGAGGTATCATCTCATCGTCTTGGCTAAGTCACTCTTTCAAGCATCTCATTTGGAAAACATGATGAATTTTAGTCTATTGAGGTGAGTCAAACTCGTAAAACACTCTAGTTACCTTCCCAATGATCCTAAAAGATCCACAAACCTTGGAAAATAACTTTGTACACTTGCCAATCTGCATTATCTCAATCTCATTGGGAACCTTGAGGTATACCCACATGGATTCTTGAAGGTCATGAGGTCTTTAGTGCCTATTGTGTTCTCAATCAATGAAGTAACTAAGGATTCAAGCACCAAGATAAAGAAAATCGTTTTGAAGAGCCTTTGAAAACGAAGTGATGGACATTGTTAGAAAGCCCTCTCATAACACGAAATCTAACAAAGTCTCTCATATCACGATATCTAGCAAAGTCCTTGATAACATAGTAATTAAAAGAAATCAATATTTAATAGAGGGTGATAATACATTATTATAATCTATGTTATGGATTTGATGTGGCTAACAAACCAACACTCTATTCTTCTACTATTAGTATATTAAGTTTTGTGCCAATATCGACATACCACCTCCATATTGGAACCCTCACACCATTGCATTGTTTTGTTTTCCATAATTCTCCAAATAGGAACAATGAGATAAAAATAGTAGTTAAAATATCATGCAAATGACCTCTATATTGCAAAACACACTATACAAAACGGGATTCTAATACGTGACCTCCTTTGGAGAAGAACAATGGAGATCATTGGAAGGCCTTATGTGTGATAAGGGTGAATTCTACTTCCTCTTCATGAGGTAGCAACTACTTGATGACAAAGTGAGTTTTCTAGACATTGACCATCTGAAAGGGAAGATGAATCCTTTCAAATGGAGCTTGACAATTAAAATCTCAAACATTATGAGAAGCGAAAAATGTGAGCATGATCTTCTATGAACTTTGGTGGACTATCCATGCACATTGGTCTGGTTAGCAGAAATCTTCACCTCTTGAGGCTACCAATGATGGTGGACATGTAATGGGCCTTAGCTCAGTTTGTATCTCTGTCGGGAAACCTTATATGTGTAACCCTTGCTTTGTGAGGCACGGAGATTCCCATGAGTATTATGTCCACTTTCACTTGTACAATTGATTTTTCCATAAATTCAAGCTATCCATAAGAGTAGACTTCGACTGAGCTTCCAGTATAGAATATCTCCAATAGAAAATAAATAGGTAAGCCTATCATTTAGAGAGAGAGAGGTCTGTGGGAATTTGGTACAAATTCTAGAAAAAAGAAAGAAATATGACAGGGCCATGCGTCATCTCTCATTCATTGTCTACGTCATTCTATCCCTCCATTACACATTCTCTTTATTATAGCCCGTTGTTGTAACACGAGCATACATGGACAACATAGAGAGATGATTAAGATTTGGGTGAATTGAAACGTCTATTTGATGTGTTTCACCCTCATCACATGTTTAATACTTAACACAAACCATACTAACACACATAGATAGATGACATCTTGACCATCGAGCCAAATAGGCTTTTCCTTGAGCTTGGGAGCATGTAGCTAAGTGGGTGGTCATTAGCACATGAAGTATTCCTTTGGCAAGGCAGGATGGTGGAATCTCCTTCTCAAGAGCTCCAAGACGAATATCTTGGAAGTAGAAAACCGAGTTCTAAATGCCACACACAGTACTCCGCATAGAGGCTACATAATAGAGAGAAAACACACAATATTCATACCACAAACACAGATTTCTTAGGTCATGCAAATGGGGTCGAACTTATAGTATGTGATTGGAAATCGCTATACATTCTTGAAAACGAGATCTCCAAGAGATAGCACCTCAAGCAAAATGAAAAATGTACGGTGATGTAGACTTACATTTGTCTACATAACCAGCATAATGAGAATCTTTGTAACCAATAATGGATGCTTTCCCTTTACCTAAGCATAGAAACTTGTCCTTAGTGTCACTCAGATATCTCAAAATCATCTTGACCGCTTCCCAATGCTTCTTGCCAGGATTAGACATATATGTGCTCACAACTCCCACTGCGAATGTAATGTCTATTCTCATAGCTACCATAGTATACGTGAGACTACCAACAACAGATTGATAAGGATTCTTGGTCATGAATTCCTTTTCCTCATCTGATTTAGGGCAATCATCTTTGCTCAATTTCACATATGTGGGTAAATATGTACTCAATGCCTTTCCACCCTACATATTGAACCTATGAAGTACCCTAGATATGTATTCACTTTGAGACAAGTCTCATGAGTAATGTGCATGCCAAGAATATGTTTGACATCCCCCAAATCTTTCATATAAAATGTCTGACTAAACTTCTTTTTGAGAATTGACAAGTCATAAGAGGACTTTCGAGCAATCAACATATCATCGACACAAAGTATCAAACATATCAAGCTTCCATATGAGAATCTCTTTGTGTAGAGACAATGATCCTCATTGCTTGGAGAATAGCCTTGAGACTTCATAAAAGCATCAAACTTTTGGTACCATTGTGTAGGGGACTATTTAAGTCCATATAAGATCTTCTTAAGCTTACAAACTAACATAACCCTCTGTTCGTTCCATATAGATCTCATATGTAAGATCTTCATGCAAGAAAGCAATTTTCACATCCATTTGGACTATCTCTAAGTCCTCCATTGCAATGAATATGAGGAACATTTGTAGGGAAGTCATCTTGCCCACTGGAGAGAAGATTTCCTTGAAATCAACACCATGTTGTTGCTTAAAACCCCTTGCACCAATTCATGCTTTATACTTTGGAGAAGCACTATTTCATGTGAATTTCAGCTTATATACCCATTTACATGGTGAAGATTTCCTACCCTTTGGCAAAGGTAGTAAATCCAAAGTACCATTCTTGTGATAGAATCCAACTTAATCTTCATGGCATGCTCCCACTTGACATGATCCTTTGTTTTCATAGCCTCTTTGTAGCAACAAGGCTCACCAACATCTGTTAGCATAACAAAATCCAAACTTGGAACATATCTATGAGGTGGATGTGAGACACGTATAGAGTGTCTCAATGGTTTATGAATAACAACATTTGCTGACTGATCTGATCAGACATTCTCTTGAACATCCTTATGTGCAAAATTTTTATGCATGTTTACTAGAGGACTAGTATCCTCAAACACCAGTCTTCTCACTTCAACCTCCTTAATGGGTTGTTTATGCATCTTAGACTCATTGAAAATGACATCACTACTTTTGATCACTAACCATGTTTCAAGATCCCATAAGAGATATCCAAATTGTCCTTCTCGACCACAACTAAGGAAAATGCATTTCTTTGACTTATGTTCTAGCTTTTGTTCAAGATTTTTGGCATATGCTTTAGACCCAAAAACTCGAAGATGATCACAGTATGGTGGCTTCCTTGTTCATAACTTTTGTGCCACTTTTAGAACTTTGGCAATACTAGGTGAAAGGTTAATCACATGAACTGTAGTCAATACTGCTTCTTCCCAAAAGCCTTGTGGAAGGTTTGCATGATGTAGCATAGAAATCTACTCTATCTTGAATATTTCTATTCATCCTTTCAGCTACACCATTTTGTACTTGGGTATAAGGAGTTGTAAACTCTCTACAAATTCCTCTAGACCGATAGAAAATGCTGAATTCATGTGAGGTATACTCACTCCCATTATCTGAACGTAAAGCCTTAATCTTAGTTTCTTTTTCAATCTCGACTGAAGCAAGCCATTTTTAGAAAATAGGCATTACATCATCCTTCAATTTTATACGATATACCCAAACCTTTGTAGTAGCATGATCTATGAAAGGGATAGAGTAAAGAGAACCACCTAATAACCTTGTGGGCATGGGACCACACACATCTATATGAACAAGATCTGCATGGTAGGAGATGAGTCTTTGATGACGTGACCAACTCCTACGTCACCACAGACTTGAGCATGTGTCTCCACTTGATTAGATACTCAAGATGAAAAGCCCTAGGGGACCTTATTGTCCTTTGATCAAGAACCTACTTTGGTCCTCCAATCAAGAACCAACTCCGGTGCTTTGATCAAGAACCCACCCTAGTTCTAGTGGGACATAATAAGTAGAGTCCTCTAAGGTCTTGAATTCCTCTTGAGGTATCATCTCATCGTCTTGGCTAAGTCACTCTTTCAAGCATCTCATTTGGAAAACCCGATGAATTGTAGTCTATTGAGGTGAGTCAAACTCGTGAAATACTCTAGTTACCTTCCCAATCTGCATTATCTCAATCTCATTGGGAACCTTGAGGTATACCCACATGGATTCTTGAAGGTCATGAGGTCTTTAGTGCCTATTGCGTTCTCAATCAATGAAGTAACTAAGGATTCAAGCACCAAGAGAAAGAAAATCGTTTTGAAGAGCCTTTGAAAATGAAGTGATGGATATTGTCAAAAAACCCTCTCATAACACGAAATCTAACAAAGTCTCTCATAACACGATATCTAGCAAAGTCCTTGATAACATAGTACTTAATAGAAATCAATATCTAATAGAGGGTGATAATACATTATTATAATGTATGTTATGGATTTGATGTGGTTAACAAACCAACACTCTATTATTCTACTATTAATATATTAAGTTTTGTGCCAAGATCGACATACCACCTCTATATTGGAACCTTCACGCCATTGCATTGTTTTGGTTTCCATAATTCTCCGAATAGGAATAATGAGATAAAAATACTAGTTAAAATATCATACAAATAACCTCTATATTGCAAAACACACTATACAAAACACGGTTCTAATACATAACCTCCTTTGGAGATGAACAATGGAGATAATTGGAAGGCCTTATGTGTCATAAGGGTGAATTCTACTTCCTCTTCATGAGGTAGCAACTACTTGAGGACAAAGTGGGTTTTCTAGACATTGACCATCTGAAAGGGAAGATGAATCCTTTCAGATGGAGCTTGACAATTAAACTTTCAAGCATTATGACAAGCCGAAAATGAGAGCATGATCTTCTATGAACTTTGGTGGAGTGTCCATGCATGTTGGTCTGGCTAGCAGAAATCTTCACCTCTTGAGGCTACCAATGATGGTGGACATGTAATGGGCCTTAGCTCAGTTTGTACCTCCTTCGGGAAACCTTATATGTCTAACCCTTGCTTTGTAAGACACGGAGAGTCCCATGAGTATTATGCCACGTTCACTTGTACAATTGTTTTTTCCATAAATTCAAGCTATCCATGAGAATAGACTTCGAGAGCTTCCTTTGAGAGAAAAAAAAAACTTTGGTGGATGAAGACGATAAAGAGCTCAAAAGACTCTCGACAAATGCTTTTAAGCCAAAGGCTTGAGAATAAAATTTTCATATCATTTGAAGGGGACGGTCGCTTCTAGTGTTAGGCTTTTCTGAGGACGGACCAACTGAACTCGACAGCTTTTAAATTGTACCAAGGTCAACAGTGTTTGTAGTCCGTGTGTCACGAAGAAATGTTTGAAATCTCGTTCTTTACGTGCTTGCGAACTCGAGATGCCTCATGTCCGTGGTGATGTTGTGTTCAAACAAATTCAGGACCCCCTGGTTCTGTTATTGTTCTTGTCCACTACAAAACATCTCCAATAGAAAATAAACAGGTAAGCCTATCATTGAGAGAGAGAGAGAGAGAGAGAGAGAGAGAGAGAGAGAGAGAGAGAGAGAGAGAGAGAGAGAGAGAGAGAGAGAGAGACGTCTGTGGGAATTCGGTACAAATTCTAGAAAAAAGAAAGAAATAAGACAGGGCCGTTCGTCATCTCTCATTCATTGTCTAAGTCATTCTATCCATCCAATACATATTCTCTGAATTTTAGCCCGTTGCTGTAACACGAGCAGACATGGAAAACATAGAGAGATGAGTAAGATTTGGGTGAATTGAAACGCTCAAAGACATTTTGCGTTACTGTAATCTGCATCACTTGATGTTCACGTACAGTAGAGAATTAATTCAACTGTGCTATTAGTTCAAGCGTGCGATCACTATTTGATGAGTTTCACCCCGGTCACATGTTCAATAATTAACTATATGTGTTTCGTCTTAGATCTTATGCATGGATGTCGTGAACTATAATGGTTTGTTTGGCACCTCCATTCGAAGATCCGTGTTTTGGTTCCCAACGTCTGCATATCGGTGATGATTGTTTTTAAGGGTGACATGATGTACACCTCATCATATCCTGTTGGTTGGATAACTTCTTTAACTTCATATTTTTCGAGTTCAAAACGTAGTTTTTGCCAATAACGTAAGCTTAGTCTTTTCACAAGTTTTGAATGTACACATGCTTCTTGAACCCATACGTCCTCATCAAAGGTATTAATAGGTCTTGAGATCAAGACATAGATTTTGCAAACCTACGATGAATGTTTTTTTTTGCCTTAAACTTAAAACTGTAAACACATACGCTTTGTATAGTGAAGACTTTCTGAATTGTTTCATCTTGATAATTGATAAGAAAGAACTCAGTTCATTCTAATGTTAGAAGATGAATTCAAGCACTCAAGTCGAGGCTTGTGAAACTTTTTCCCAATAAGTGAAAACTTTAGGAGCAGCTATGGAGCTATGTTGAGGAGGAGTCATGGAGTTCTTCTTGGAGAAGTGTGTGCTCACACTCTTGCTTATGGAGAAGACTTACTTATGAGCAGCTTGGTGGTTTGGATCAGCCATCTACATGATGTATTTGAAGTTTGTCTTCTACATGAAGATTATGGAGTACTTCACATGAGTTTCTATATCTTCATTCGATATTGCAAATACCTAACTTTTAGGCCTTCAAATTATATTAGTGTTTTCTGTTATATAAAGCAAGTGGATATGTTCTTCGTGGAGTCATAGGAAGATCTTTGGAGAACTTATATAAATTATTAGGCAAGGTTGGTTGAAGTTTTAGAACCTTAGAGTCCACACATTTCAAACAGGCCTCATGAAGAATACTTCGACATTTTTGACTGTATCCTTCTTTTGAAAAGGGACAACATCATTTGAATGCTATCTTCACTTTAAGGCCTTCATTTTTGGGCATATCTTTGGCACTAAATGTCCATCATTTTACTTCCTTACAAAGGGGCATTTCTTGAGGGGTCCTTTATTCTCATTGTGGTGCATCTTTGAACCCTTCATTTTTAGCACTCCAAGCACTTGTGCCCACATTATAAGGGGACATTTTGCATTTTAATTTTTCTCAAGGTTCTAACCCTCACTTGTGGCACTACTTGGCACTAAGTGTCCTCAATTTTTGTAACTACAAGTAATACAAGAAGGCTCTATTATGTGCGTGCTTGGGTAGGCTTCTCTAAGCTCCCCAAGGATATTGAAGTGTTCATAGGGCTAGTCTAAGACCCCCCCTCCCCCTATCTTTGGTGCCGACTCTATCTATCGTTGCAAATGTGTTGATTCATTATTGAAGTTCTATCTTTTTCAAGGGCTACAAAATGCCAAAAGAAGAAAGGTTGAATAACACATTATAATTTGTGGAAGGATACTATCGAAGCGTATTTGTACACAAACCTAATTTATGAAGTTGTAGATGCTATAGAACCTGAACTCGATAGGATAGTGATCCCTCTGCATAGAATGTATGGAATGTAAAAGATAAACGAGCCGTAGGGAAACTCTTGTTAGCTTGCGATGAGTTAAGGAAAAGGCATATTACATCTTGCAAAACTTCTTATGAAGCTTGGATGACACTTCAAGATTTTTATCAAGATAAGACTCCCTCAAGAATGTATGCTCTAGAAGCAAAATTCCATAACCTAACAATTGAAAGAGGCCGCGGAGAGCTACGTCGTGGTGTGCTCGGTTGCTCCAAACACCAAGGGAGTGGGCTGCTGCGTGAGGAGAGAGAAAGTAGAGAGAGAAACCTGCGCAGAAATTTGGAGAAGAAGATGGAGAAGATGAAGTTGAAGAAGTCCCAATCAAGTTATGAGAGATTTGGGACCAAGTCTTATTGATAAGTGACTTTTAGGTCATTTGGGCATGTTCACACATGGCCAATGACCAAAAGTCATAAAAATAATGTAAATGCCTATAACTCCCCAATTTGGGGTCCAAAAAATACAACAAAAATATGTCTGGAAAGCTCTCGAAGAGAGCTTTCACATGGAAGGGTCAAAATATACAAAAGGAGAGTCCTTGGGGCCTTTATCCCCAACAACCTCCCACTTAAAGGACCAAGGAGGCTCCTTTAAGCTAAGTAACTCCCACCATCTGTATACATAGCTGATGTTGTGCCTTGGGTAGACACTTCGTGAGAGCATCTGCAGGATTTTGTGAAGTATTGACCTTGATCAAAGTGATCAGGCCATCCTCTAACACCTCCCTGATGAAGTGATATCTCACATCAATATGCTTTGTGCGAGCATGAAACATGGCATTCTTTGCCAAACATATGGCACTCTGGCTATCGCATCCAAGAAGAGGTGCCTTTTCAAGCATCCCAAACTCACTGCAGAGCCGAGCTAACCAAATGGCTTCTTTGGAAGCCTCTGTGGCTGAAATATATTCAGCCTCTGTAGTAGATAGTGCAACTATCCTCTGAAGTCTAGAGCACCATGAAATAGCTCCACCTGCAAGGATGTATACATAGCCACTTGTGGACTTGCGTGTGTCCACATCACCTGCCATGTCTGAATCACAAAATCCTTTTAACTCCAATGGACCCTTTCCATAACATAAGCATTTACTTTTGGTCCCTTTCAAATATCTCAAGATAGATTTGACTGCCTCCCAATGAGCTCTACCAGGATTAGCCATGAACCTGCTAACAACTCCCACTGCATGAGCAATGTCTGGCCGAGTGGCAACCATAGCATACATAAGTGAACCACAAGCTGATGCATATGGAACACTCTTCATGTAACTGGCTGCATCATCATTTTTGGGACAGTCATCCTTGGAAAGCTTAACATGTGGCTGCAATGGCACTCCAAGAGGCTTAGCATCAGCCACATTAAATCTGTCCAGCACTTTTTCAATGTACTTTTCTTGGGATACCTGCAAAGTATGCTGCTGTCTATCCCTTTTTATACGCATACCAAGAATATGCTCAGCTTCCCCAAGGTCTTTCATTGAGAATGCAGAGTTCAGCTGCTGTTTTAGAGCATTCAGAGTGCTCTTTTTCTTCCCAGCCAGCAGCATATCATCTACATACAGTACAAGAATAATTGGGCTGCCATCTTCATCCTTTTTCGTGTACAAACAATGATCTGCATGGCTTCTTTTAAACCCATGTTTGAGCATAAATGCATCAAACTTCTTATACCATTGTCTGGGGGCCTGTTTCAGCCCATACAAGCTCCTTTTCAGTTTGCATACCAGATGCTCTTTTCCAGGAATGGCATATCCTTCTGGCTGTTTCATGTACAGCTCTTCATCTAAATCACCATGCAAAAAGGCTGTTTTAACATCCATTTGGAATAATTCCAAATCCAAGGCAGCTGTGAGAGCAAACAACACACGTAAAGTGGTCATTTTCACCACTGGAGAGAACACTTCTTGGAAATCAATGCCCTCTTTTTGGGCATATCCCTTAGCAACCAGCCTTGCCTTATACTTGGGTTTGCCATCAACAGTTTTGATTTTGTACACCCACTTGTTTGGAATGGCTTTCCTTCCTTTGGGTAACTCAACCAAATCCCAAGTATCATTTGCATGCAAGGCCTTTATCTCTTCCTGCATGGCTAACTCCCACTTCTTCTTGTGCTCACATAGCTTTGCCTCTTTATAAGTAAGAGGCTCACCCTCATCTGATAACATAATATAATGTATAGAGGGATCATATCTATTCACTCGCCTCCTAGGACGTATAGATCTTCTTACCCAATGATCCACATTACCAGGCAATGGATCTACATTAGGAGGTACATTAACTTCTTCATTGTTAACGGGCTGCTGTACATCATTTCCAGCCCTGTTTTCAGCATGAATAGGTGGCTGCATATGCCCTTCAGGAGCATCATTTTGCTGTCCAGCATCATCTGGCTCAATAACCACGGGCTCATTGTCATTTCCAGCCATATGTGGTGCATCCCGAGGGTCCATATCAGATTTAACTGGTGGCTGTACATGCTGAAATTTGACTCTTTTATGGTCATCTTTAGAGGCACAATTGTTTTTGAGCAGCCTTGCCTCATTAAATACAACATCTCGGCTGCGTATTACCTTCTTGAGTTGAGGTAGCCAAATCCTGTAGCCCATTTCACCTTCATCTCCATAACCCATGAAGATTCCTTTCATGGACTTTGCATCTAACTTGCTTCTCAACTCAGGCCTTATATGCACAAAAGCATCGCAACCAAAGACGTAGGTGGTCATATGAAGTTGGTTTGCCAGACCAAACCTCTTCTGGAATGCCACCTTTTAAGGACATATGAGGGGATCGATTGCAAACATGAACTGCAGTTTTCAAAGCCTCTCCCCAAAATCCATGAGGGAGATTAGCTGTGGACAGCATGCATCTCACCCTCTCACATAAAGTCCTATTATACCTTTCAGCCACACCGTTGGAAGAGGGGCTGTATGGGACTGTTAGCTCCCTCTTAATACCAAGATTTTCACAAAATCTATTGAATTCAGCACTTGTAAACTCACCCCCATTATCTGTACGTAAGCATTTCAGCTTTCTACCTGTTTGAGTGGTCACAAATGCATGAAATTTCTTAAATGCAGCAAAGGCTTCATCTTTAGATTTTAACAAATATACCCAAAGCTTCCTAGAGTAATCATCTACAAAAGAAACAAAGTAAAGAGCACCCCCCATAGATTTTGTGGGCATGCTACAAACATCAGAATGAACAAGATCAAGCACATTAGACTTACGAGAGACACCAGAGTAGTAAGAATTCTTTACTTGCTTACCATATTGGCATTCATTACAAAAATCAAGTTTTGAGCCTTTAGCATCAAACTTGTCCAAATTACATAGTTTATCAAGGCCTTTTTGACTCATGTGACCAAGCCTTTTATGCCATAATTCCATATGTGAATGGATTTCAGCCAAAGCAATAAACTTGCCCAACAAAGCTTTACCATGCAAGCAATAAAGAGTCCCTTTCTTTGTACCTTTAACAATCAGCCTAGAGCCTTTGATAAGCTTCCATGACCCCTTCTCAAAGAGGGTACTATATCCATGCATATCCATTTGCCCAACAGACAATAAGCTTTTCTTGATGCTTGGTACATACCTTACATCATGCAAAACCAGCTCATTGGTACCATCCACTGTGAGATGCACTGTGCCAATACCTTCAATTGAACAAGCATGGTTATTTCCAAGATATACATGTCCATGGCTGCCTGCATGAAAGGTAGTGAAACACTCCTTAATAGGAGTTACATGAAACGATGCACCTGAATCTACAATCCATGTTTGTGACAAAGCATCATTCACAGTAAGCAAGGCATCAATCAAATCCCTCTTTGTGATCTGCATATCTTGTGCATGAATATTAATAGAAGGATCAATAACTTCAGCATGCTCTGCTTCCATAGTAGCACAAAGTATATCTTCTGCATCTGATAGCTCCTCAATGATGACACTAGAGGCCACATTGGCCTTCTCTGTCTTTGTCCTTTGAGGTATCATGTGCTTCATTCTTGGTGTCCTTTTTCTTCCTGTCACCTGTGTTCTTCTTTCTTTCTAGTTCAGCTTTATAGAATCTGCAATCAAGCTTCTTGTGACCTTTCCTACCACATTGATAACAAGTCACTTCAGCCTTGCCTTTGCTTTTGCTCCTGTTCCTCTGTACATTTCCACTTTTCTTTTCTGTTCTTCCTCTAGCCACATTGGCTGAACCACTGCCCTCTCCACTAGCTTTCCTCCTGATTTCCTCATTCAAAATAGAACCCCTTACACCATCAAAGGTAAGACTGGGGCTATTCGAAAGTGAAACAACCAATGTTTCCCACGAATCAGGTAAGGTCATCAACAAGAAGATGGCCTTAAGCTTATCATCAAATGGAGGTAATCCAGAGTCCTGCAATTGTGAAAGAGTACCTGTAAACAAAGATAAGTGCTCAGCCGCACTTTTTGACTCATCAAGCTGCATACACACTAGCTTACGCATAAGATGCACTTGATTTACAGGCGTGGTATTTTCATAAGTGGCTTTCAACTTCTCCCATACCTCAAAAGCAGTTGTAAGGCCTTTCAAATCCACTAAGATTTCATCTGATACAGCCATCTTGATGTAAGTGATGGCCTTCTTGTTTAGGTTCATCCATGCTGCATCTGTCATATCTTCAGGCTTGACTTCCTCAAGAGCCCCTTCACAATCTTTAAGAAAGAGGATGCCCAACATTCTCTCTTTCCACAAATCGAAACCATTACCTTCAAATCTCTTGATCTCAAACAAGCTTTTGACATCAGAGGAGGTAGAGGCCATGTTTGCACACTAAGAGCTTCAAAATTTCACCAAAAAGGTAAAATTCACCTGCTGTCCTGTGCGCAATTACCTTAGGAGACTATAGCTGAGAAATTAAGCCCAAAAACTGTTCAAAACTTGCAAAAAACAATTTCTGAAATTTTCTGCAGAAAATTTCAGAAAATTCCAGCAAGCTGTAATTGCATCAAAAACAACAAATTTGTTGTTTTTCAACCACAAAAGGCATACATAGATGTAAAACCAAGGCAATGGGTGCTTGTTTTCACAAAAGCCCCAATTTTTGCAGCAATATGATCTGTAAAATCAGAGAAATGACCTACTGTAATAAGTTTCCAGCAAGTATGCACTTCCTCAATCTTTGTGCATGTCCTCCCACTTGAAAAATGAGAGAATTTCTGCCACAAAAGACCTGTAGATGAAAAAATCAGCAATGTGGATGCTGAAAAAGACCTGTGGGGATACAAAAAGAAGAATAAAAGAGATTCTTCGCGATGAAACTCTCTAAAAAGCACAAAATTTGCTTCAGCTTTGCTCCGGGCTGAAGTAATCCTCCAAAAACAGCACTTTTATCGCGAAAAAAAAAGGTTTTTCGTGATGAAATTCTCCCAAATGCAAGAAAACACATTCAGCTCAACATAGGCTGAAGTAGAAAAGCACTTCGAGCAACTTTGTCGCGATGGAACAGCTCAAAGCTCTGATACCAGTTGAAAGAGGCCGCGGAGAGCTACGTCGTGGTGTGCTCGGTTGCTCCAAACACCAAGGGAGTGGGCTGCTGCGTGAGGAGAGAGAAAGTAGAGAGAGAAACTTGCGCAGAAATTTGGAGAAGAAGATGGAGAAGATGAAGTTGAAGAAGTCCCAATCAAGTTATGAGAGATTTGGGACCAAGTCTTATTGATAAGTGACTTTTAGGTCATTTGGGCATGTTCACACATGGCCAATGACCAAAAGTCATAAAAATAATGTAAATGCCTATAACTCCCCAATTTGGGGTCCAAAAAATACAACAAAAATATGTCTGGAAAGCTCTCGAAGAGAGCTTTCACATGGAAGGGTCAAAATATACAAAAGGAGAGTCCTTGGGGCCTTTATCCCCAACAACAATTAGGCCCTATCACTAATGTCATTGCCACTTTTGGATTTATCATTGCAAACTCATGTCTTGTGGCAAGCAAGTGTCAAGTGAAGATATGTCTAATAGGCTTTTGAACAAGCTCCCTAAGACATATGAGACATTTGTCATGACCTCTACAATAGAGATCAAGTCTTGACTTGGGAAGAAGTACCTCCACGGCTCGCGTGCAAAGTCTTCAACGTCTTAAGAAGCCCTTCAATAAGCCTAAGTACTCTAATCATTAGTCTAGAGACTCTCCTAAGCAAAGCTCCAACAACTCTTTCAACAAAAAGTTTACATGCAATTATTGTGGGAAACAAGGACATTTTGAAAAATTGTGTTACAAGAAGAAAACTAATTCTAAAGCATCTGCATTTAAACACCAATCTAAGTCTTCAACATATAGGTCTCATTGTTCGAGCGAAGATCTGTTCATCTCAATAGAAACTAATGCTTTGATCACTTCAAGCTCATCACAAGAATGGATATTTGATAGTGGAGCTACCTCCCATATGTGTAAGGATCGCGAATGCTTTCAAGAGCTAGAAGACCATAGAGGAGAAGTCTACTTAGGAAACAACAAAAGTCTTGCAATTGAAAAAAAAAAGGCAAGGTATAGATTACAAATCATAAAGAAAGATACAAAGCCTTATCAAATGTATTCTTTGTACCAAATCTTTGCATGAATCTCCTGTCAGTCGAAACCATTATTGAGCATCACAAGTCCAATTTAAGAACACATCAATGAGAGTTATTGATCCTAATACTCGGGATATAATAGCCCAAGGTAGGAAAGGCTTATACAAGCTTTCACGCTTCCTCACGAAGGAATCAGCTTCCATACTTTGGCACTAGAGATATGGCCATACATCCTACCTAACCAAGATCTCAGCATTTGAGTTGGTTAAGGGATTGCCAAAGATTGGTCAAGTGCAAGATGGGTACCAAGCTTTCACTCAAGGAAAGAAACATAGGGCTCCCATACCAACAAACGTTTCCACCTGAGCAAGGAATCCTCTAGCCCCTGTCCACATGGACCTTTGTGGATGTATGAATAAACCATTACTAAGTGGATCACTCTACTTTGTTTCTCCAATTTCAGAGAGTGGGTCTATCAAGATGAGAACGAAGCGTCCTCTTTAGTAAAGAACATCATATCTGATGGAGGGGTGAGTTTATCAATCATGACTTCGATAATTTCCTAAAGCAAAAAGGCATCAAAAGACAAGTCATAGAGCCTCACACTCCATCTCAAAATGGAGTCTTCGAAAGAAAGGTCTATAGTGTCATGGAGATGGAACACACCATGCTTCACAACAAAAC